>OX418223.1:0-392500 GCA_948455865.1 Conomelus anceps
CTTCTTTCCCATAATTTTCTTCCCCTTCTTCTTTCCCATCCTTTTCTTCCCCCCCTTCTTACCCATCCTTTTCTTCCCCTCTTCTTTCCCATTCTTTTCTTCCCCCTCTTTTTCCATCCTTTTTTCTCCTCCTCTTCTCCTTCCTCTCCCTCTTCTTTCCCATCATTTTCTTCCCCCTCTTCTTTTCCTTTCTTTTCTTCCCCCTCTTTTTCCATCCTTTTTTGTCCCCCTCTTCTCCTTCCTCCCACTTTTCTTTCCCATCCTTTTCTTCCCCTTCTTTTTTCCCATCCTTTTCTTCCCCCTCTTCTTTCCCATCCTTTTCTTCCCCCTCATTCTTTCCCATCCTTTTCTTCCCCTCTTCTTTCCCATCCTTTTATCTCCCCCTCTTCTCCTTCCTCCCACTTTTCTTTCCCATCCTTTTCTTCCCTCTATTTTTTATTTTTTCTTCTTCTTTCTCACCCTTACTGTTTTTATTTTATTTCGCCCCCTCTTCTCTTTCTTCTTCTCCCTATTTTGTTCGTTTTTTTCCCGGTCATATTTCCTGAGATATATGCGTTACAGCCTGTTCAAAGTGCAGTTTTCCCCAAAATATGCTCGAACTGTGTAGGTCTTATGACACTATGGGAGAATGATGGATGCAATAATTCGGCATGGGAGTTGGGTTTTACTGTGTATGCCTGGATGGGCCGGTTTTTGGGCCCCGGTTTCCGGTTTACGAGGCGTATGCCGATGGGACACCATGCACCGGTCAAGGCTTCCCCTCCATTTCTGTATTTGCTTCCCCAATCACAGGGAGCAAGTACAGGAATGAAGGGGAAATTGGGCCTTGTCTGGTACATGGTGTCCCATCGGCATGTGTCCCATAAACCGGAAACCATAAATGATGTATTCTACTCAAAGTCCTCCACTTGGATAACTGGGAGCCGTATTTATGAACGTTCCTTCAGTGTCTCCTGACTCGAGGGACACTTGAAATGCATCCCTCAAGTCAAGAAACACTGGAGGAACGTCCATAAATACAGGCCCAAGGAAAGCCTGTAATCTTCTCCATTCAGCGTCCAAGGAGCATTGGACGCTAGGTTAGTTAACCACTACTAGTAAGTTGATGCAATGCTAGTAGTGGTTAACTAACCTGGCATCAACAGGCTCAACCAAGGGGGGCATCAAGTGGTGGACATGTGTATCTTGAATGGTTCCTTAGAAGTGGGGTTTCCTAGCTCCGCACTTTTTGTGTAGCGCACCAGCATTGCTAAAGAATTGTGGGGGATTTGGCTCAAAATTACCGTACATTCAATCGTTATGTACGGTAATTTCGAGTCAAATCCCCCACAATTCTTTAATTTGCTTCTGGCAATACTGGTGCACTACGCAATAAAAGTGCAGAGCTAGGAAAACCCAGCTCAAAGACCTGGCGCAAATAAAGGCCTGCGCCAGGCCTTTTAGCAGAATGCAATGTTCTGGAGTTCTCACTCCCCACATTTCTTTTTCTACTTGCTGCCGTTTTATAAGATATTGCAATTTTGATTTCTTTATTTGTTTGTTTTTATTTATTCGTTTGTTTCTTTGTTTATTTTTTTTTTTTGTTTGTCTATTTGTTTGTTTATTTATTTTTGTTTGCTTTTATTTGTTTGCTTATTTATTTTTTGTCTGTTAATTAATTTGTTCATTAGATTTATTTATTTGTTTTTTTATCCATCTTATTTACTATCTTATTTTTATTTTCATTTGGCTGTTGACTAGTTTAGAAGTGAGTTTGAATATATTGACCATGTTTAATTATACATTTTTTTGAGAGGTGTCATATTTTGCAATTTTGTTTGGTTCATATTTAATTATTTATTACATCTATTATCTTGATTTGTATTTCCATTTAAGTGACGACCAATTTAGTTTATAGGTGAGGGCGGTCATATAAACTTAATTGACTGCTTAATTGAAAATTTATAAATATATTTTTTTGAAATTCCCATATTTTGAAATTTTGTTTGTTTCACGTAATATTAGAAAATACTATTTTTGTTCTGCTGTAGGGGAAGGTGTGTTATACCTTGGGACAGTTTTCAATAAACTTTTTTTCTCCACTCTGGTAGATTTATCAGTGGTTTGATTTATCTGACATCAAAGCCCACTCACTATATTGTCAAACACTTCTCCCTGATAGAATTCTACTCCTCCCTGGTAGAATTCTACTTCTCCCTGATAGAATTCTACTCCTCCCTGGTAGAATTCTACTTCTCTCGTTGGATTTTTTTGCATGGCAGCTTTGCAAAATGGCCGAATCATTTCAGGTGTGACAGGTTCAGTCGATGTTCTTGATTTGAGCTTGAACATGGAACCGAGTTTTCTCCAATTACAGCTGCAGAGGTAGAGGCTTCATCATTTGGAGTTGTTTCAGAATATTGTTGCTTGGATTTTTGTCTTTTTCAATCAGTTCACGATCTGTCACATAAGATGACAGTAATTCGAAATCCTTAAATATGTTCTCATTGAAGGGGAAAATACCTGATACCCTGAACCTATTTTCAATGTTCTCTTTCGTAAATGATTTATTATAAGCCTGACCAATCACTCCTGCAACATCATAAATTGTTGTTGGGTTCCCAGGGTTGGATAACATCCATCCATCCATTATAAAATGACCTGTATGGCCCAAACACTGTCCTCTCTAAAGGTTGAAGCTTATAAGAGGAGTGTGGTGGAAAACTCAACATAATAACACCATTTTGTTTGGCCAAATCCTAAGCCTGAATTGAAATATGGATCTCATGATTATCTAATATGAGTAGAGCTGGCTTTTCTACACTAGGCTTCACATATTTTATGAAATGTTCCATAAACCGAACAAACAAACAATCAATAGACAACCCAATTGGGTTCGCACCTCCAATTGAAACATTTGGTGCTCCAATCAACATGTGTGCCCATTGAAGTTGGCCCTGGGGTAAAATAGCATGAATGGAATGCTATTTCCAATTGCATTTATGCAAGCAATACCTCCCTTCTCTTTGTAAAAGTCTCGATCATCAAATCAATTAATTATTTATTCTAACAAAATTCATTCATAAAATAGTGAAATAAAACTCTGATTATTTAAAAAAGCTTTTTCAAGTTGTTTTTCACTGTAAAAAAATTACCACCCTTCTCTTCGTATATCATCGCAGGAAACTTGCGATTCCTTGGTCATGAAATCTTTTTTTAACAAAATTCATAATATACACAATTTCAATTATATGTAATAGCCTATACAACATTGCAGAATAAAAAAAGCTATTATAATAATTTTTTGGGAAATTCCACCAAAATTCATAAAAATACACAATTTTTATCATAAGTAATAATCTGTACACCATTACAAAATAAAAAAGCGATCTCAATATTTGTTTCAAACTCAGCTAAAATAAAGGGTATTTCTCAAATCCAGGAGCATATATAGGCCTACTGTAAGTACAGTCATATATTGCCTCAGTTCTAAAGACTTCAATCGTTGTCTAAAAGCTTTACTAAAAAAAACTGAGGTTCTCAGCTGTAAAGTAAAACTTTTTCTGATTATTTAAAAAAGCTTTTTCAAGTTTTTTTCCACTGTACAAAATTACTTTTCTTCTCTTTGTATATCATTGTAAGAATCTTGCAATTCCTTGGTCATGAAATAAAATAATATTTGTTGCCTCTTTGCGCACAAAGTTACTTCTTGACATGTTCTTTGTTTGAAGCACTTCGAAGTGCTATAAGAGACCATCAACAATATTCCAAGCTGACCAGTCTATGCCCCTGCTTGCTTGCTCCAAGTGCAACATGATTTTTCCAAATTGTGCTAATAGAGACTTTTAAGAAAATTTCAACCATCCCAAAATAAAAAAAGTATTACAATATTTTTTCAAAATCTCAGCCAAAATGAAGTGTACTTCTCAAATTCAGGAGCATATATAGGCCTACTACAATTACCATAATATATTGCCTCAGTTCTAAAGTCTCCAATCTTTGTCTAAAACCTTTCTGCAAAAACCTAAAGTTCTCCGTTGTAGAGTAAAACTTTTTTTTGATTCACTTAAAAAAGCTTTCTAAAATTGTTTTTCACCATAAACTTGAACTGTTTTATTGACAAAATATTAATTTTGTGTTTTTCCGCTAAAGAAAGTGCTTTCAGCAGTTGACAAATTTAAATACATTTTGGTAACCAATTTCAAATCTTTTTATTTTGAGTTCAATGTTAATTTTTATTGTATTCTTGTGTGCTGAAATGCGCCATTGTTTTCCTGTGCCATGCACCTTCCTAATAATCATCAAGTTTAGTTGCCTCTTTGCTCACAAAGTTTTTTCTAGATACGTTATTTTTTTGAAGCACTTAGAATTGCTATAAGAGACCATTAACAAAATTCCAAGCTGACCAGTCTATGCCCCTGCTTGCTTGCTCCAAGTGCAAGATGGTTTTCCCAAATTTTGCTAATAGAGACTTGTAAGAAAATTTCAACCTGCCCTGTTTATGTTTCTGCTTGCTTGTTCTAAAGTGCATTATTTTTTCTAAGAGTTGACTTTTAGAAGTTGACCAATATTTATTTGAAGAGAGAAATTGTTTTAATATGGAAAAAATGGTTTAGTTTGTAGATTCGAATGTTTCTTTCTTTTCTACTTTGAATATATGTTTTTTCATAAATATATCAATTTAAAATAGTTACCTACGTTTTTTTCTATCCCAATCTTGATTTATTCCAATTTTTATCAGTTTATTGAATTTTAATACACTTTGTGCAAGACCAGAAAATAACATATTCAAGCTTACTGTCGACCAGTGCATTGAACAGTCTAGTCTCCTGCAATTAGTGCAGTGTTGGCATTTCAAAATATAAAAACAAACAACCTATTAGCGCTGCTGGTGTGTAAATTCCTTGCTGGTGTCCTTAAATTCAAGACCCAGGTCCATTAGTTTACAATTAATAGGGTATTCAGTTCTTCTTCTTCTTCTTATTATTATTATTATTATGACTATTATTATTACTATTACTATTATTGAATCCAGTAATAAATTAACTCTGTATTATCTAAGGATTGGCAGATAATAGGAACGTTAATCGAATTTTGTTTCATTTCCATTCAACTGGGTTGTTATAGCAAGTTATGTAGAAAATGGTACTTTATAGATTGTATTGTGGCTGCCATTAAGCAACAAGTGAGATGCAGCTCGTGCTCTAAGCATCATTCTTATGAGTTGAGTTGCATACAACATCATCAATTTTGCCTCCAACTACCAATAAATTACGTTTCTTTGAACTTTTCAATGAGACTGGTAGCTTGTCCAAAATATAACATAACTTATAATGTGTCATTGTTGTTAACAGCTCCAATTTTAATTTCAGTTCAATTTTGATGTATGTTGCATTATTATTATTATTATTATTATTATTATGATTAAAATTCACGGGGTTAAAATTATTCTTGCCCAAACAACTTGACATATACATCCGTATAGTTACAGAAAAAGCAATAATTGTCTATATTTTATCATATTTATGTTTCTAACCTCTTATGCTTTATTTACAACATAGCCTTAGTTGAGTATGTTTGCAGTTGTGTTGATTATGATACAGCCATTCTTTTAGTTTTGTACTCTTGTACACAATAAAAAGCTCTATCAACTCATTTTTCCAATTGTTTTATAAAAAATGTATATTTTCTTATGCTTTATTTACAACAAAGCCTTAGTTGAGTATGTTTGCAGTTGTGTTGATTATGATACAGCCATTCTTTTAGTTTTGTACTCTTGTACACAATAAAAAGCTTTATCAACTCATTTTTCCAATTTTTTTATAAAAAATGTATATTTTCTTATGCTTTATTTACAACAAAGCCTTAGTTGAGTATGTTTGCAGTTGTGTTGATTATGATACAGCCATTCTTTTAGTTTTGTACTCTAGTACACAATAAAAAGCTTTATCAACTCATTTTTTATTATGATACAGCCATTCTTTTAGTTTTGTACTCTTGTACACAATAAAAAGCTTTATCAACTCAATTGTTTCATAAAAAATCTATATCTTCAAGACTCAAACTGCTGTAATTTGTTATAGAGTTTCAAAATTTTGGAATGTATTTTTATTTATTCATTCAACTAGCATACAATCAATGTGAATACAACATGCCATTGCCCAAAACTTCAGAATATTTTTAACTAGGATCAAAATCTTATGTTGGATCGCTGTTTCACTTGAAATTTCTCCTTGAAGCACAATAATTCACGAGTCTTTTACAGAAAAGAATATTAATTTTGTTTTCATTTCAAGCAAAGCACTACTACAGTCTGAAAAAAGATGATGTAATTTGGAACTTTGAAATTTTTAAGCCAATCATCTTCACAAGTTACACTAATTACCATAGTACCAGTATTAAGACGGTTTTTGTTCGAATAACCTAATATTGTGACTCACCAATTGATAATCTCCTGGATTTCTTGGTCCATGACGAACTGCGTTGTTAATGTTAACTTTTTAGGTGAATTCAGCGTCTTGCAGTCAATTTTTTATTGGAATAACTAATTTTTTACTTACTCTCTAGGCCAAACGTTTTCGAATCGTTGAGATTCATTTTCAAAGGCCTTCGAAAAAGTTCGGCCTAGAGAGTGAGTAAAATATTACTTATTCTTGATAAAAAAATTGACTGCAAGTCGTTGAATTCTCCTAAAACGTTAATCTCGATAATCGATATTCGATAATCGATATCGATATTCGAATCGAAATCGATAAACGTTAATATCGATTCTAGACACTTGACCTGCTTTAGGTAAATGAATAGTATTATTAATTGAATTTATAATTATAACAAATCACATAAATCAATGTTTGAGACTTATCATTTTAATTCCTAATATTATTACCTATTAGCTTTGGTTTTTATTATCCCCATTTTAGATGGGAAGATGCTGAAGAAGCTTGATATTTATTTATGGTATTCATAATACACCATATTAATTGTTAAGCATAATTATTAATGTTTTACGTTATTTATATGTAATTATTACTGTTTCATGTATTAATTTAATATTTTATCTACGACCATGTCATAATGTATACATTACAGTTTCACAATTGATGCCAAAACAGCTGTCTTTTTGAAATGCTTTTTGAGACCCGTTGCATAAAGAGCTCATTATAGTACAGGTTCTACATTATAACACGGGTTCTGGACCAATCAGAAGCATTTTTGATGGAATCAATATTGTAATTCAATATTGTGAAACTATCAGCTGATTTCATCAAACTGCTACACCAGCTACTTTAACCTAACAATCTACTATAACTTCTCATATTTGAGACGAGAGGTTAGGTATCTCTGACCGTCACAGGTAAAATGAAATTGTTTTAATTAAATGTATACTAGTGGTCGTAGATAAAAATTATAGTGTATGCAACGATTTTATTTGGCCATTAAAGCACTCGTGATATATTTATAACACTTGCATTCGCTCGTGTTATAACTTACATCTAACTCGTGCCTTAATAAGGGTCAAAATAAAATCGTTGCATAAACTACTATTATGTTAGGTCCTTTAGTTGGTCTAATTGTGATTTAAATGTATTTAATTTTTTTAGTGGAAATTAGGTAAATTTGAATTTATGTTGTTATTTTTATTTATATTGTTGATTATTATTTTTTGTGTTGAACCAATACTTTTATTTATTTTTGCAGAAAAGATTTATTCTTAATTTTTATCTTACTCTTTTGACTTGTTCTATATATTTCGGTATATATATTCCTATAATTAAGCACAACCATCAATATTATTATTACCATCAATATCAAACGATAAGTCTCAAACATTGATTTATGTGATTTGTTATAATTATAAATTCATCATCGTCATCATCATCATTACCATGCATAATACTGATTGTAGTTGAACACATAATTATATATATGTATATAATACTCCATTTGCTTCTGACCTCCTCAATTGTTAATATGTGATATATAAATGATAATGTGATAATTATATAAATGATATGTGATATGTAAAAGTTATGTGATATGTTTTGTTCATATGTTAAGTGATTTTTTGGTTGTTATTAGTTAATTTAAATTCTAATATGTATTTTCTATTCATTTATGAAACGAATTTTTATTTATTTTTGTTAATAATTTACTTTCAAGTTTCTTGTCAATTATTTTCTTTTAAATAATGTAAATACTAAAGTTGATAATCTCTATTCTATATTTTGTCAATTATTTTCCTTAAACATTTATATTAACCTTGACAATTGTTACACTTTGTTTCAGAAAAATGAAATCCCAATTTTTAAATATTTGACATTTCAGGGATTATGTGCTCAACAATTTATTGTTTTGTTAAATTTTATTTCTGTCTAATGTTCTTTTTCTTCTTCTTCTTTCTCTTCCTCCTCTTCTCCTTCTTCTTCTGGATACGTTCTACCTCTTCCTCTTCTTCTTCTACTTATTATTCTTCTTTCTCTAACTGTTCTTATTTTTCTTCCACTTCTTCTCTTTCTTCTTCGTTTAATCTTCTTCTTCTTCCTGATCCTTTCTATCCTTCTTTTTCTTCTTCTCTTCTTCTTTGTCGTCTTCTTTTTCTTCTTCTCTTCTTCTTTGACGTCTTCTTCTTCTTATTCCTCTTCTTTTCCTTCTTCCTCTTCTTCTTCTTTTTCTTCGTCTTCCCCTCCTACTTCTTCTTCTTCTCCTCCTTCCTCCTACTTCTTCTTCTTATAATTCAATTCTACTTCTTCTCCTTCTCCTCCTTTTTCTTCTTCTCCTTCTTCCTCCTACTTCTTCTTTTTCTTCTTCTTACCCTCCTACTCCTTTTTCTTTTTCATCTCCTTCTACTTCAATTCTTCTCCTCCTCCTTCTTCTCCTTCTCCTTCTCTTTCACGATGGTTCGGAACTCACCTAGAATAAGGTGGGTCCACCAAGTTTCCTTTAACATGGCTCAAACAACGTGGTGCAACTACCCGTAAACGTCTCCCCACCAATGTAAGCCACTATTATTATTAATATTATTATTGTTGTTGTTGTTGTTTTACGCGAAGTTTAAGGTGCAAAGCGCCCCTTTCCCCCCCTTCCCCCCACCACCGTAAGGGGAATAGCAAGTCCCGCTATTCTGAGGTATGCGACCCTCCGGACCCTGAGCTAGTCAGTGCATTAATCCCACTCCTAAATATTATATAATATAGTACTAAATAGAAAAATATCCGTGCACTGACTATCCCCCCCCCCCCATAAACCTTTACCCCCCCCCCTTCCACCCTAATGAGAGCCTTATTACAGCCTTTTGCAATTAAATTGTCAATTTCCTCAAAGCCGTATTATTACAGACAAAATAAACTAGTGCAACAGAGTATCCAAGGAATTTACATGAAATAATAATTTTTTGTAGATTACGTCTTGGAGACTCCAGTTAAGGAGTATAAGACAAGTCAGATCAACAATATTATACACTAGATACCATAATTACTTCAATTAGTTGAGGTGAGGCTTAATTTTGATGTGAAAGGAACTCTTGTACACTATAAAAAGCTTTATCAACTAAATATTTTTTCAGTTGATTTTTAAATATTTCTATATTTTCAAGACTCTTTAAAAACTGTGGTAGCTTGTTGTAGAGTTTCCTAACAAAATAACTAGGTTTTTGTTAAGCTACTATTGTGACTCACCAAGTGATAATCTCCTTATGCTGATAGTCAATTCCTGTATACAGGGTGTTTCGGAACTCTCTACCAATACTTCTAGGCAGTGTTTCTGGACCACTAACAAAAGTAAATATTGTAATAAAAACTTTCTAAAATCCCCAGCTACTCACACAGCCGCCATTTTGTTTTTTTCACTCATTTTTTTTTTTATTCGAACACCTCTGAATGTTTAATTTTTTAATTTCGCAAACAGCTTTATAATAATTGAAGCAATCTTAAAAAAATTAATCAAAATTTTCCGACATAAAAAAAATGGGCGGCCATTTAAAATCTTTGAACAGGATTAAATTGATAATGGCAGATGATATAAAAATTTGACTGGAATAACGTTTTTTAGATATGTTTATTGCAAATCCAACGATACCTCATTTTTCAAGATTGGCCAACAATTAACAGAGATATACTACTTTTTAGGGTGTGCGGTGGTTGGAAGCGAGAAACTGCAACCCGTTCTCAACCACCGCACACCCTAAAAAGTAGCATATCTCTGTTAATTGTTGGCCAATCTTGGAAAATGAGATATCGTTGGATTTGCAATAAAAATATCTAAAAAACGTTATTCCAGTCAAATTTTGATATCATCAGCCATTATTAATTTAATCCTGTTCAAAGATTTTAAATGGCCGCCATTTGGTTTTTTGGTGTCGGAAAATTTTGATTGATTTTTTTAAGATTGTTTTAATTGTTATAAAGCTGTTTGCAAAATTTCAAAATTATACATTCAGAGGTGTTCGAATAAAAAAATAATGAGTGAAAAAACAAAATGGCGGCTGTGTGAGTAACTGGGGATTTTAGAAAATTTATATTACGATATTTACTTTTGTTAGTGGTCCAGAAACACTGCCTAGAAGTATTGGTAGAGAGTTCCGAAACACCCTGTACATCTTATGCTTCCTGATGCACAAAAAATGCACATCGCCAGTTCTTTAATGTCTCATTATTTTCTCTCCGGGTTCTTTTTTCTTCAATTTGACGATTTAAAATAATTTGAATTAAAATGAAAAATTAAGACCAAAACCCCTGCGCATAGGCTTAATTGTGGAATTTGCATTAGTTTTTATTTTATTGTATTTTTTTGGAATTCTTAACTAGAGTGGCTCTGTATAATAAGGTTCTTGCAACACAACCCTACTTCCTGTATGTTCATATATATAATATATACTATCTCTAGTGTGAAAAACTTTCATGTCAGTCTTAATTAACTCGTGTATATACCTGTTTATTTATACTTTTATAAGAGAGAAAAGAGTCTATTTGAATTTGTAGTTAGGTTGATACGCATCCTAGATTCTAGACATCCACCTTCTAGATTAGAAATCCAGATTCAATTGAGTCGTACAACCTGCTAGTATATTATTTATAATGTACCAGATGGTTGCCCGATTCAATTGAATCTGCGATTTTTAGGATGTTTAATAACCTAACTTGAAATTTAATAGAATCTTTTTCTTTCCCTTCTTCTTCTCTTCTCGTTGGTTTTAATTTTTTCATCATTCTTATTCTCCCCCCTCCTCCTCTATCATCAATTCCTTCAATTCTCCAGCGTTAGAGTTTCGTCGACAGATAACAGCAAGTAGCTGTTTATTATATAGGATTTTATTTATTCACGTCTCGAAGACTCCGTCTATTGTATAAAACAAGTCATTTAATTGTCCTTACACGACTTTATATATTAACTTTAATCATTGTCATTGTACATCTTACCTAACTTTCTTTATTTCTTTATAAAACGATTGTTCTCTGCCGTAAAATCATTTTCCGTTGGTTCGGAACCCACCTAAAACTGTAGGTACAACTCATCAATCACCATTATTACCCACGCACAGGTCTCAGACCTATGTGGGCTTAATTCTAAAAATAAAATTTATTTTTATATTCAAACTAATTACTTTTAGTTTATATTAGTTATAAGAACTAATTCGTATAACATAGTAACAAAATACAAAAATGAAACTATAGCAATTTAAAATATTAATGAATATATTATCTTAACTTTTTGTCAAGGTCCTTTTAACCTACAAAACTTTGTCTTACATAACTTGATATTGACTTTACATCTTATAGTTTTATATTTATTTATTGAGATAAACTCCTTCTTCAACTTCTTCGTATTTTATGTTGAGTGTTCGACCTCTTTGGTGCTATGTAGTATTTGGTGCATGGGTTGTATTTTATGCTTTTATTTTCCTAGTTTATTGCATTTATGGTTTGTTATGAATTGGAATGATTCATTTAATTAATAGTTTCAATTAAATTTTTTTGAATGTTGTAATGATGTGGCTTTGTAGTTTGTAACGCGGTTATTTTCTTCTGCATGCTTTCTTAATCGAGCACTCAACATAAATCACAAAGAACATGAGTTAAATATGGAATTAAAATATGGTGGTTCGGAACCCACCTAAACTATAGGTCCAACTCATCAATCACCATCATCCAACTCATTACCCACGCACAGGTCTCAGACCTATGTGGGCTTCATCCTCAAAAAAAAAAACTGTATGTGTGTTAAAATGTGGAAAAATGGTAAAATCTATGGAAGAAGTCAAGGCCTCAAAAAAAAAAAAAATTAATACTCAACACAACATAATACACATATACAAATAACTGGTATATAAAAATAACACTTTATTATCATCATTCTTATTTTTATTTTACCATTTGTTCTCTGCTGTAAAATCACTTCCTGGCCGTTCGGTACCCACCTAAAAGTGTAGGTTTATTTATTATCAGTAGGTTGATTAATTATAAAAATGACATGGGACATTTGTTGCATGTCGGTGTAACCATTAAAATGAACTATATATGTTGAAGATATCAATTTTAAAAGAATGTTAGGGTATTAACGCATCAAAATTATAAATAAATATCAATTTTAAAAGAATGTTAGGGTATTAACGTATCAAAAATTATAAAGAAATATCAATTTTAAAAGAATGTTGGGTTATTAACGTATCAAAAATTATAAAGGAATATTCAAAACAATAAGAATATTTTATAAATGTAAAAAAGTATTTAAAATAATGAGAATATTAAAAAAAAAATATCTAGAATTAGCGATGAGCAGATCAAATTCCAGGTAATAGAGTACATATCCAACCGGAACAAAGAAGGAAAACTTTGACGGCCAGCTGATGAAGTTCCACTTGAAGTGCGAAATTACGTTACTGTTTTTCACGTGAGTACAACCAATTTTTTCAATAAATGCTGTGTCAGCTATTTTTTTAATACTATCCTTTACGTTCAGGCAAATGTCATTGACTCCAAAAATTTAATTTTTGAGGTTGTTTATGTGTAGATTGATTTTTTGAAGATTACGTCTTGAAGATTGTGGCTAAGGAGTATAAGACAAGTCAGATCAAAATACAATATTATCTTATAAACTAGTTGCACAAGTACAATCTCAATATTACCCTATAAAAAACTTTATCAACTGAATATTTTTTCAATTGTTTTTTAAATACAAGATAGTATTTTTCGGCTTGAAAGTTTCTATCAAAATTTGGTATTGACAATTATTTACTATTTCCAGTGTTTTGAGTGAACTTTCGAATTGATTGCCTTCAAGTGAATAGGAATCATTTCATTGTTTTTCGAGAGGAGAGTTTTTGTAAATTTAATGTTTCAGTGTTGAAGCTAACCTCAATGTTTTGGACAATATAGCATTATTCAATATTTGTGAAGAGCACTTTTGGACTTGAGTCTGTTGCATCTTTGCATTAATTGCAATTTTGTCGCAATAAATAAATGTGTCTATATTTTCAAGACTTAGAAACTGCTGAAGCTTACAGAATTTCCTACCAATATAACTAAGTTTGTGTTCAAATAACTTTCATAATATTGCCATTCTTTTACAATAGTTACCATAATTTATTGCAATTTCAATTAGTTGAGGTGAGGTTCAATTTTGATCTGAAAGGAACTCTTGTTCACTCTAAAAAGCTATAACTAAATATTTTTTCAAGTTTTTGATATTTTCAAGACTAGAAACTGTGCGTGTTGTAGAACTTCCTACTACTATAGTTAGGTTTTTGTCTGAATAACTTACTATTGTGACTCAGGATATTACCATTTTTAATACCAGTAATTACAATTTCAAATAGTTGTGATGGGGCTTTATAAACTATTTAAATATTTTCCCGATTGTTTTTCAAACATTTTGTTATTTTCAAGATTCTTTAAAAACTGCGGTAGCTGTTAGGTATTTGTCCAAATAACTTACTATTTTAACTCAAGTGATAATCTCCTCGGCTTCGTGTATTAGGCTATAATAATATATGTCAATTTTTTGGCTTTTATCACTCTTTTTCATGTATAATGTAAATTCATACACATATATAAGCAAGGTACAGTTAGGAGACCAAGTCTCTTGAACATTCAGATTTCAAGCAGGCTCCAAATACCCATTTAATGCAATAATTATGACTGATTAGAAATAATAAATATTTACTTGTCTTGTATATTTTGGGTTTTTGGCCCACCAGCTACTTTATTATGGCTTAGAGAAACTGTTACAACTGATACCTTTCAAAACATCGTCTATTTCACGCAAAAGTGAACCTGATGAAGACTCATCTTCTCAGAAGCGAAATGCATTCCTCCAGTATGAGTAAAAATCATTATTTAAATAGAAATACAATGTCAGTTTTAATATTAGGCTGATGAAGCTTCTTCTCAGAAGTGAGATGCATTCCTCTAGTACAGGTGAGTAAAAATTATATAAATAGAAACACAGTGTCAGCCCTGATATTAGGCTGATGAAGTTTCTCTTCGGAAGCGAAATGCATTCCTTCAGTAAAAGTGAGTTAAAATCATGGTTTTAATAGAAATACAGTGTCAGTTATGATTTTAGCCTGACGAAGCAAAATGTATTCCTCCTTTGGAAGCGAAATGCATTCCTCCAGTGTAAGTGTGAGTAAAAAGCATGATTTAAATTGAAATACAATGTGAATTTTGAAATGAGATTGCTCTATAATGACTTTTGCCTGAACGTAACCTAGATGTATCGTACCCTACCGATGGTTTTGTCTATGCAGCTCGCTTTCTCTCTCTACCCCCCCCCCCCCCCATTTCTTTTAGCCGCTTTGCTAAAAGTCAAATACTAGACCTTAGAAGCGGCAGACTAAAGAAGTAGCTTTTTTCCTGCGTCTGAGTTTTGACGTTAGCCGAAGCCATAGACCTGCTCCGCTACTCAGCCTAGTGGCAGACAAAATAAGTAGTTTTTTTCCTGCCGCTGACGGATGCTCGATTGCAAATTCTTATTTTTCTTTTCAATTATTCTTTTCTGGTAACTTTACAGGCCAATGTCATAATTCACTTGATCTATGTCGTTTAATGGTAAATTATAGCTTGACGTATGTTCTTTATGCATCAAAATAAAGGTATGAGGTGGTTCAGTCACATCTGGTTAGGTTAGGTTTGGTTTGGTTATGCGCGCTTCACGCGCATGCATTTGGGGGCGGTAGTGTTTTTGAAATGTTATATTCACTTGGTTTACATTGTTTTAAAATTTGGAACTCCTCATATATTTACAAATTATGAATTTTTCAAATGAAAATATAAATTTTCATGAAATTTTTTTATTTCGAAAATTTCAATTTTTCTGTGAAATAATCGCGACCCCCAAAAAATTTCAACGGATTATTGCTTCCTGGGGTGTGTAGATGTCACAAAAAATCACCACAAAATTAAACAAGTAACGTTTCTATAAATAGTTACCCCAATTTTATTTGATTTAATTCTATCGAATTGTCGGAACTACCACTTCAAAAAGCATGACAAAACAAGTAAAAGTTAAAATTTTGTTATTTGTTTTACGATAATTTTGTTAGAAATTTTACGATATCTCATAACCTCAACAACTTAGTGTTTACTATAAAAATATACCTTGATTTAGTTGTCATTTAGTTGTTTTATCTGCCGCTTGAATGCGCTGAGGAGAGGAGCAGGTCTTTGGCTAACGTCAAGTAAAGTCAAATTTGGCGTTGCCCCCCCACCATCAATTCATTCCAACTGCATTTTCGAAATTGCACTAGTAGAGATTTTGAAGGTTTACCAAAATTGAGGGTGGTCCCAAATGTAGGTGGGGGGGATCATGACCCCCCTCTTCGAAATTGGAATTGTATCGGTGAGGGGGTAGAGGAGGAGCCATCGCTCAAAAAAGTCAGCAATATCATTATTTTTATACACTCGCGTTGGTCCTGTACTTCAATCTTAATTGTCAATAAAAATAAATATATTACAGTACATGATACTTTATTTATTAAGAATAGGCTATTATTATTCCAACTGGTTGCAGTTCGATATCCCATCCAGTGAAATATCGCACGAGTTTCTATACCGAGTGGAAGTATCGATACTGTCTTGCTTATTGACACATCTGTTCTGTATCATCCGAATGATACAAAACAGCTGATACCATGGTACTACAAATTTACACAAAATAATATTGCGTTTATAAGAACAGTTTTAGGAATGCTTAGGTGTAAAGGTACCGGATAATAGCCTACGAATTTTTCAACTTTTTATGGTCTCATGTTGAATTATTTTAGATTTAAATATCACAGCCATTTTGAGCAGAAATGCCTAGAAAAGCTGCTTTTTCACGGTCGATCTGTAACGTTACTTTTCGCTTCTCGCTTAGCTAGTAACTATCCCAATGTAATCGACCCTTAATTAACCAAAGCCAACCTAACCGACAACAAAGAACACTACCGATCCAAATAGCTGTTGAAATTAACAAATCACGATTCAGCGTACGTGAGTGAATATTTATTTATTTACTATTAAAATTTTGTTAAATGTTTTATTTTTCTGTTTATAATATTGTGAAGTTAACAATAATAAACACATTTTGTTCACGATACGACTCCAGAAATCAATGCGATAAAATGCTGTTTCATACAAGAACACTTTGATACACAATTCCAATCGGTGGTATTAAGTACCGAAACTCGTCCGATGTTTTTCTATGAATGGGTATCGAACTACAAAACATCAATTATTATTAATCGATACACTAATTAATCGGTTTTCAAACATCGATTAATTCAGTCTTTGAAAATAGCAAAAACAGGCCAAAATAATACCAAACAACACTTTTTGGAGGCATCTTGGCGAAAAAGAAGAAACAATGATGGTTTCAGGTTATTTCTACTTATATTATGTTTATCGCAAAAGCCAAAACGCAAATTATTTCAAGCCTGTCAACCATTGATATATATTGCTAGATGCGTAACTCCGGGATCCGCTGTGAAGTCACAGCGCTAGCATCGCCCGCTTCTAAATCGGGCAAACCACGAAAATTTGTATAGCGGTAATGGAAAAAACCCGTATTTGTCAGTGCTCAAATGACTTGTTTTGTGATGTTAAATGATGTTTTAACATGATTATTTCATGAAGTGATTATGGATGTACCAATCAGTGCAAGTCTGGTGGAAATATTTATTTTCAAACAAGTAATTTTATCTTTTTATTGTCTATGTGCGAGCGTAGCTTTACAAGATTGTTTTCTGCTTCCTCACTTTATGGGTTCTTTTTATTAAAAATAATGTACTACCATATTCACCACTTCAATCTTGTTCTTTTAAGCAATAATTACTCGTGATATACCGTACAGTAATTTATTAAATAACTCTAAAATCAAGCGATTTTGCTTGAACTGCAATGGCATTGGTGAGCATTTTTGGGCTTCTCAATATGAATTTAAAAAGGAGCCTACTGAATTTTGAAGCATGCGGTATCTATATATATATATATATATTTATTTATTTATATTTATTTATTTATTCATACAGTAAATTTATATTTCCTTTGGTCTTGCAGTTCCATTATGATGTTGAAGATCCTGTTTCCACTAATATGTATTATAAACTTAAAAAACACTTTTAAATGGAAATTGACTTACGTTATGGCATGATGGCCGTTTCGCTCTGTTGTCTAGAGCATCATCAGACGACCCACGGTACACACGGTGTACTGTGGGTCGTCTGATGATGCTCTAGACAACAGAGCGAAACGGCCGTCACGCCATAACGTGAGTCAATTTCCATTTAAAAGTGTTTTTTAAGTTTATAATAGTTCCATTATATTACTTTCTCACTTGATATTTAAACGTTAATGAAATGAAGAAACTCTTCACTAAAGAGTTAAACATTTACATATTTGTGTGACGGCAATTTCGCATTGTTGTAATGCTACCTCAGACACAACTGGAGGCCTACTGCTGAATCAAGTTTATGATGTTTTTTTTTCTTTCTGTATGTCTGCTCCACAAAATAGCCTATTATTGTTATTTTAGACATTTGAAAAAGCTAGACTTTGATGTTTGCTCTATTAAAATATCTTTTATTCCAGAATTTTCTCAGAATAAAAATCATATATTCGAAATCAGGGAATCACAGACAACAAATAATATTACTCTAGAATTTTTTCTTCATAAAGATTGAGAAAATTCGCTTATGAAATTTTGGCCGCCATCTTGGAAATATTTCGTAAAGCGAGAGTTCAGATTCGGATTCAGTGCGTCAAAGTACATAGGAATACGCTGAGAAAAAAATTACTGTATGTTTTTCCTGAAATCACATACTTATGATACTGCTTATGCACTGCTCTGAGTTTGAAATTGGCTTGAGCCAGAAAAAATCTGGAAGGTTTAAATATTACTACTATATGTAAGACAGAATCATGGGCTATCTTTCAAAAAAAGAATTATTGAAATCCATCAAGGGAGTTGCGAGAAATCTTCAAATGAAAATTGACTTTCCCATAAGAGCCTGTGTTAAATTTGAACTTTTGCCCGATTTGGCCTTTTCCCGCCAGAAAAAAGTGCCTTCACTATGCCATAGCCTTCAACGTTAGAGTTACGCATCTAGTAGTATATCAATGCTGTCAACTGTCAGCAGGTTGACCACCCTATGACTTGTAGGTTATATTAGACAGGGCTTGTGATGGATGACAAGGAACTAAGAAAAAGGGGAAAACGTAAAATAAAGAAAAAGCTCTATCATTAATATCAGAAATGAATCTTGAAATATGTTTGACACAATAATTATTTACATATTTATGTCCCTGAATCCTGTAATATTGAATAATCAGAGAAATGCCACTAATCGATTAATCGAAGCTCTTGAACATAGATTATTTCAGCAAAACATCGATTATTCCGACTAATCGATACCCATCCCTAGTTTTTACTGGATGGGATATCGAACTGCAGCCGTCCAACTATTCATTCTAGAAAAGGGTTAGAATAACTTATTGTCTTTCCTCAATTTTTTTCGGAAAAATAGATACGGTATTGAATTTTAATGTTCCTAAAATATTAATTGAACTGTAATAGTGTAAGATTGATAGGATAATATTGTTTTTAATTAGAACTCTTATTCAAAAGTGAATTTTGTGGACTAGATAAAAACTCAAGTTGAAATAGAAAGTGGAAATGTATTTGCAAGGTAGGCCTACCTGAATTTGAAGTAGCCCTTATTCTCGTATATTGTTTTAATACCCAAAAGACTTCATTCCCCCCCCCCGTCCCATGTTTATCCAATTTTTGTCTCTCCCATCTATCTTTCTTGCAAGTAATTACCTTTTTTAAAATAGTAGGCCTGGTAAGTAATAATAAATTATATTTCGGTATTATTTCACAGTAGTCAGAACCCTTTGTTATTTTTTATTTTGAATGAATTGTGTGATGATGAAGAGAGTCGCCCAAGAAAAAAAAATGTGGATGCAAGAGTGGTACCAAAATTGACAATCCAGGTATTTGGACCTCATGGTCACGGAGGAAGTCAAGTAGATCAAAATGCCATAAATTGGGCATGTATTCGTCCTCAGCCCCAGCACCTGACTTGCATTCACTTTTTTTAGTTCTCTATGGTAGCAAGTTTTAATGTTGGCGAATCTTTTTTTAAACTATCTGCATTAGCAGCAGGATCGATTTTAATATAGGCTACACTTGCAATAGTTTCTCTCAAGCATTTTTCTTTTTTAACCTATCTTTAAAAACGTCTGACTTTAATTTCCAGAGTTCTGGAAGCTCTTTCAGCAGTACAAAGAAATCATTCCAAAGCTTATTATTTGGAATTGTCATTATTATAATTGAAAAAAGTTAGCTAAATTTAAAAAAAGTTAAAACTAACTTTATCTTAAAAAGTAAAAACTAACCAACAAATTTAACGTCAAATATAAAACTGCAATGTGTAACTATCAAGAAACTGGACAACAAGTGTATGAAGATATTCAGAGTAGAGCTTTTTCACTATTTAGATCTGTATCATTTCGGGTTTGAATTTTCGCTCCAACAGACGCCATCATCAATAGATGAACGGCCGACTGGAGCGCGGTGTTTTCAAATCTTAAGGCTGATTCAAAATGTTCCCTCAATACATAGGGCCTAAACCTTTCTAAAGATCGTTGTGTAGAATCTAGAGCGCCTGGCTACCACTCCAACGATCTTGGGTTTGATTCTTCTTTCAGCCTGGCATTTTTGTATCATCAACCATCATTTTTTGACCCCACGGTTGGTGGAGACCCAATTTTATATCAAAATTTATTTTGAAACAATAAGAAATCAAGCCCAATCCATCTCAACCTATTGCCCACGCCCAAGTCTCAAATGGTGTCTGGTGGTTTGGAACCCACCTAAAACTATAGGTCCAACTCATCAATCACAATCATCCAATTCATTACCCATGCACAGGTCTCAGACCTTAACAAAGAATCATTGACGTCTCCAATTATTGTACTATTGAATAACAAATTAAGTTAAATTATTAAACTGGTTTGCCTGTGGCAGTTCAACTTTTAAAATGATATAAAATGTAATTTTTTATCAAGCCATCAAAAATACTTTAAAATTGTATTTTGTTCTTTTAAATCTATTATTTTTTAAATGAATAATTTATTCTATTAAAATCCTCATTTTTAGATGTAAATATCTTATACATAATCTAGCCTGACTTTTTGCAGTCATTTGGACATCACCATAAGAAACGCAATAAAATTTGATTGAATTGAGGCTTATCATATTTTGATAAATGATTTCTTAGTTGAGACTCATATTTTGGGATTTACACTATGAGTTAAGTGAGAGTCAACTAGCATTTATAAATGGATCCGGAGTTTCTTTATGTTATCACAATCAATACAAATGAAAAAGAATCTTCTAGATTTTTTTCGGTGGATGAAGCCCACATAAGTTTGAGACCTGTGCGTGGGTAATGAATTGGATGGTGGTGATTGATGAGTTGGACCTACAGTTTTAGGTGGGTTTCGAACTAACGGGAAGTGATTTTACAGCAGAGAACAGTCTTTTTTGCTGGCCAATCCAATCGGTCACCCTTACAAAAATGACCTACGAGTTTCGTAGCTTACCTCGCTGATTGAACAGATACCTGCTACGGCACTCGGCTATCACTTCAATCCAAGTAGGAGTATTTTGAATCTTTTAAAATTTCTTTGATAGAACTAATCAACTAATATAACTGGAAAATGGTATAACAGCAATTTCGAAAATATATAATGAGAGTGTGGGACAAAAAGCGAAATTTCACAGAATGCTTTTGTTATTAGAGATGAAAAATTACTTGGGATAATTATTAAAAATGCAATCCGAACCCTTTTGAAATTTGAGTTTCCAAAGAGAATTTTCTTCTAGCCTTGGAGAGCTTCAGAAGTCAAGCTGAAGAAACGTATTTAAAACTAGAAATTGTAATCAACTTGAGGTATATATTGGATTCTTTTACAATGAATTACTGAGACCTTTAGAATTTATGTAAATTCTCAGTACTTTTATTGTAAATTCAGTACTTTTATATGAATCCAAATCAATGGCTGAATTACATGGCAATATGCAGAACGATGTAAATGCACTTAGATGGTGGTTTACTTGCAATATGATGGTGAGATGAGCCCAAAAACAAAATATATCATATTCAAGCTCAGAAAAGATACACATTTCCCCGCACCTATTAAATACCATAATATTGAATGTTCTTTGCTTGATGACTGTAATAATTGCCAAGACCTAGAACAGGTTGAATGCATAAAGTATCTTGGCGTTTGGGTGGATAGCAGACTTGGATACCAGTTGGAGGAATCACTTAGCGTATGTGAGAAAAAAGTTAATAAAATATGTGATAATATTCTATCTACTGAGGACTGTGTGTAGCCCAGAATTGATGAAAAAGATTAACTTTGTTCTTATTGCTTCAAATTTTGAGTATGGTTTGGGGAGGGGCATATTCGTCTATTGTGCATCCACTCACTACTCTGCAAAAATCATTTGTACGAATAATGTCCTTTAAAATCCGATCTGCACATTCAGCACCAATCTTCAAAGAACTAAGAGAATACTTCCAATTAGAAACTTATATGTATATAAACCCTGAAACTTTTCTTTGATAGAAGCGGTGAGATGCAGTTGATTAATACTAGCAGAGTTGGAAGGAATTAACTTAAAATGTGAGAGTCCCTAAACCTATTATATCCATATTCAGGAAATTCTAGAAATTCTAGCTCCAACATTTTTTAATAGGCTGCCTGATGATATTAGGAAGTGTAGGCGAAAGACACGTCTCTGCAAACTAATTCGTAGTGACCTGGTCCCACAACAAGATGTAACGAGGTACTACAATAACATTGCTTGTAATATAAACTTAATAAAACAACTTTTGAATGGAAATTTACTCACGTTATGGCGTCACGCCATAACGTGAGTTAATTTCCATTCAAAGGTTGTTTTATTAAGTTTATATTACATATTAGTGGAAACAAGATGGATCTTCAACATCATAACATTGCTTGATTTATAAACTTTCTAAAGAACTAAAAAAGAACAATTTATATTGTAGAACTAATATTGTATATTATATTAGAAGGTGCAAAATTATTTATTGAATACGTCAAAAATGTTTTCCAACAGCTGGTAAGCGTAGCATATTCTCTTGAGTTTATTACGTTTTATTTTAAAATATTTGATAAGAGGGTTTTCTTTCTGTTTTTTAGTTTTACTTTATTTTTCTTTATATAGTTGCTTTTTTTCAGTAGGAACATGTTTTTATTTTGCCCAAACAGAGGTTTCGTGGCCTTTAGGATTATTTTCCAGATAAATTGTATTTGGTTAATATTTAGTTAAGTATAGGAATGTAGCACACACGGAGAGAAATATTACCTAAGAAAAATTGGTTGGCCGCGAAAATCGCATGCCACAACCTATACAAAAGAAACATTGGGAATTTTGCTTACTGAAATAATATTGGGAAAAAGAAACGAGAGCAAGTTGATGACGTCGTCGATGACGTCATAATTTTCAAGTAAGAACTAAGGAAATATTGGTCTACATCGATTGAAGAACTGGTTTGAAATGAAAATAATTCAGTCAGATAATTCTTTTTTTCTTAGAGCTACGGTAGTCTGCGGACTGAAGTAGACTCGGTCCAGTATCAATGATTCTGCATTATGGAATAAAGAAATGACAGACCCAAACTGTTTTTTTTCTCAGACGAATCTGATTTACCAAAGAAGATTAAGTCCAATACTAATGTTGGCTGAGTAATAAGCTGAAATTTCTTAGGTTTTTTACCAATGTTTCTTCGTTCGTGTACCGGTGCTCTATGGTTTCTGTACTGAAATTTCTAATTTACTTTACCAATTATTCCTCTATCTCTTACTAATGTTTCATGAATTTAACTTGGACCAATATTTCCCTCTTTTGCACCTATATCAATGTTTTCATAGAGCTGGACTGAGTTTGTAAGTACTGATTCAGGTGGAAGTTTTCTTAAAAGAAAACATCCACCCTAGAGCAAGCCCAGCGTCATGAAAACATTGATATAGCTGCAAGAGAGGGAAATATTAGACCAGGTTAAATACAGAGAGTGTAAAAAGTCTGGAACTGGCTGATTAGACAAACGGCTGAAGTTATCAAAAAATGGAAAAATGTGTCACAGCAGCCCATTCTTCAGACTTTTACACTGCACTCTGTACAAGAAACAAAAAATAAATTAAAATAAATGCTGCAATTTCCTACTGGAAGGTTTTTCGCCAAGGATGAACCAAAGTCTTCTGAAATACGAAACTCTAACAATGGGCTACGTTAAACACTCGGCGGGAAAAACCTGACATAGGAAAATGCGCCTTACGTCTAGGTGAAATTGATTATGGAAAAAATATGAGAGACGTATAGTAGTAAAGATAATGTATATATTTGCAAATATTATGAAATATGTATACAAAGCAATGTAAAACAATGATAAGTATGCAAAACATTATAAAATTGATAAACAATCAAATGTATTCAAGTATTCACAGAGGACTAATGAATTTAATAAGAACAACTCAAAGGTGACAACTTAAATTTAAACAACTTGAATTCAACTTAAATCTAAGAATAGTTCTTGCAGGAATACTCTTTTGAGTTGCGTCCACACTGCAGTTTGTGACAAAAAAAATTGCAAACTATTTATTTTATAACTAATTAGGTACCTTTGTTTGCAATTATTTTGTTTTAGACTTTTTAATTTCAAACAAAATGATGCAAACAGGTCATGATGCGCTTTTTGTACATTTTCAAGTTGCAAACTGTGTAAAGAAAATTTTAAGCAGCTGACAACAACCCCAGTTAGCTATAGTCAGTTCCTTCTATTACAACAGGCCTCACATCATAATGCTGCTAATAGACAGACTTAACATGCTCTTAAATGGGAGTTGCTTTTGAGCACAATTTTGGTTTCAAACAAAGATCAAATAAGTTTCTATAATTTACCTACAACCGACTAGTGGAAACATGAAATTTGGTCAAACTTTTCTTCAAAAGTTACAAACTGCAGTGTGAACAAAACACAGAAAACTATGATATTCTTAAATTGTAGTTAATATTCTATTTATTTTGAATTGTAATAATTTTACAAATTTTTAACAAATTTCTTATACTTTAAAAAAGTAGGGCAAAGTATACAAAACATTACAATACATATTTGCTCTAGGGAAAACTTTTCGGGATATTTTGCTTATCAATTCTTCTATAAAAAGGAAAACCACTCACTGACTTAGTACCACTGTTTCTTAAGATCGATATATTAGATGCCTTTCTTAGAAGTGGCGAAAGTAATATTGTGGTAGATATCCATGATTGAAAAAATACAGAGATTGTCAGAGCCACATGATAATTTATTAAATAATTAGAGACTGTGGTCTCTGTTGTTACTGTTTGTTTGAGATTAATAACGGTGTAACAAACGGAACTATAGTCTCTCATTATTTGATAAATTATTATGTGGTCTGACAATTTTGTATCTTTTCAATCTATTGGATGCCTTAAAGTGATCAAGAGCTTCGAGAAACAACAACTTAAATGATGAGGTTCAGTGGATATGATATCCTTGAAATTAATCACTTTGTTTTCATTCAAAACTACAACTTCATAAGCCTGATAGTGGGGTAAAAATTCTAGTGTCTCATACTTAGAGCAATAGAAACTAACTGTTCCATCATTCTTCAAATAGATCTTTTCAACTTTGGCAAAGAGAAGTGAGAACGAAATGGTGCCATTATTGAAAAAATATCTGTTAGAGCAGATTGGATTAGTGAATTATCAGAGTATCTCTCTTTCATTATGACAGCAAGTGAATTAAACATTCCATCCACTCCAGAGATAACAATTTGTGGTATTTGAGGATTACTGTAGAGTTCTGAAATAAACGCTGCTGCTGTGTTATTTATAAGGTCAGTGGAGCCTGTACAGTCAGTTGAGTCATTGACAAGCCTTTGCATACTAGAACTATTTCTTAACTCCACAACTTCACAAGTGCTTGTTGATGCAATAGCAAAACTAGTATTGTCTGCATGAGTTATATTTAAATGTTTTCTAAAAGATTCAATGTTTGTGTATGAGCGATAACACCCAGCCTGCCCACACCTTAAGTTCTGCTTCCACCATGGCTGGATCCTACATTCTTTTTTTATATGGAAAATTAAAGACTTTACAGATAGAGAATGCCACTTGCAGTTAAAACAATAAAATTGCCTAGTCATTATGATTAACAATTCCAATAGACCGCTCAAATGAAATCAAGCCCCCCAATGGTCTGTCCCATACTGTTTTTACATTGAAACAATTCATTTGGAAAAAAGCCAAATGTCAGCTGACTCTTGGGGGTACCCGTAGCAAAAAATATCTGAAATGCCATTGTAAATGCAGAAATCAAGGATGGAAAGTTATAAGTGTCATTCTCCACAACAACATAGGCACAATCATAGCTACCAATGTCCCCACACAGAACAATGTATGGTTGACCATTCACCTTCAAATTGGCAAGCTTTTCTCTGCGTACACGCATGGACTCCAGCAGCTCCCCTGAAGATTTGATGTGTGTGATAAATCCTTCTGCAGTTTCTGACCGTGAAGGATGCCATACAGTAGCAAGGCCCTTTCTTTTCTTGACTGGTGTAAGTTTAATCAGGTAGGGAACTAGCAGCAAAGCACATTCGGCCATGTTTATCTCATCACCTGCAACCAAAAAACATTCCACTTAAATTAGAATTTCAGTGAACTGTAATAGAGTGATGAGTTTACTATTGAAAAATATTAAGAAGCTCTCACAGGAAGCTATTAGCTCTATTAAGAAGCTATTAAACAAAATGGAGCATTCATCGATGTCTTCATTTCAGTCTTACTTGAATAGGATAGTTTCACACATAACCGCCAGTCGGATAACCAGTGTGGTTTACCAGGCTGATGATTTTATCATATATGGAGCACTTCACACCTAACCGATTTTGAAAACATATGATGCAATGTAATTATACCAGGTAAATGACATCAGTTACCCAAAGCCGGTTATGTGTGAAACAAGCCTGTAATGTCCCATTTTGAACAATCAGCTAAAATTGAGAATAAGAAGAATATAATATTTCTGTTCATATGAACATTGAACATATGAATATGTGTTCAAGAGCTGCTCAAAACTTCAGATTGCCTTCAACAATGCATTCATGCTAACGGCTGCCATCTTCAGGACATTATTTTCTGAACATTTAATTAATATAAAATGGTATATTCGACCAATTTAGAAAATAAAAACCATTTTTTCTTTATATATCCTGAGTCACTTTTCATTGTTCCTTAAAACTGCTTAGTCGGTTCTGCCGCACCTTGTAGTTTCAATCATGAGTGGGAATGAGAACTGTTTTTGAGAATATAATTTTTTAAATGCAATACTCTACCATTCATTAAATAATAGAGTTGTAGAATTTCACTTAGTTCATTTACTTTTCTCATAGTAGTTACTAGTTACTTTAGTTTGTGTGTTATATTGATCATACTGATTTGCTAATTTGATATTCCATAATGTATGGTAGGCAACAAGAAATTTCTTTTGTTTTGAAGGTTTGAGAGTTAAACTAAAAAGCTTAAAATAAAACAAAATTTAAGACAAAAAAGAAACCAATTTCAATGAAATGAAATACTCAAGTATTAAAAAGTTTAAAACAAAGTAAGAACATTTTAAATTTAATACAAAAATAATCTTTTGAAGTTGGTGCCAAATATCTTAAGAAGTTAATGAGAAATTCTACTTTCTATTTTAGAAGTTTATAGAAAATTTGGCGCCAACTTCAAAAGATTTGGTTTATTAACTACTCATTTATGTGAAATTTGTAAACTTACATGAATAAAGAAATCTAATCACTCTCTCTCTCTCTCACACACACACACACACATTGATGTAAACTCCTCACCAAGAGGCAGTAGTACTGTACATTTTTAAATAATTGGTTTTAAATAAATTGGAGATGGAAATTATTATTCTCTTTATAATTTCTCAGTTGGATTTTAGCTTTGAACAGAGATTCTGTGTGTTTCTGGTAATACCTCGATCTGCTCATGCTATTTGGTTAACCTTCACCACAATGATGTGGGCCCTACTGTTGTTTTTAGGTGAGTGACCATCAAAATTCCATTCCAAATTTTTGTTTCAAACTTTTTTTTTTGAGATTGATTGATTTCTTTATTCATGCAAATAATAGTTGGACAGTTACTAGTATAAAATACAATATATAGGCATCACCAAGTATTATTACATAAAACATTATCAGTTACTTATTACATAAACTTTTTAACTATATACAAACATGAAATTATTACTGAAAATTATATTAATATGATATACAGAAAAAAAAGGAAAAAAGCTTGGTGATACATTTGTATGAAAAGGCGAAGTTAGGGACGGTGTCCCTCTCTTACACTTGACCTATTGAGAGAGAGAGAGAGAGAGATAGGAATGGTCAAGAGAATATTAAGCAAATAATTATTGTTTGCCCTTTATAGCTATTAGAATGTTATTTCTGTATGTTAGTACTGATAAGTAGATATTTGGACTTGAATTTATGAATCATTTTAATTATTTGGGCTGCCTTGGCTTAATTCCATATATTTTGAGCAGGATTTAATATAGATGGAATTTTAAGGTGAATTTTCTTGTTGTTTAGGAAGTCCTCAACTCAGTTATGAGTTAGAAATAAACTATTCTTTTGTTAGAGTAGACCATGTCATTCTTCTTCTGACCATGAAGCTCAGAATAGAAATTTTAAAAGTTTAAAATGTTTCAACTTACCCAGCAACACGGCGGCCAGAATTTCCTTGATCCTGTCTCTTGCTACAGGGTCATTCTTCAGGACTTTCTTGCTACCCGCCTCAATGAGCCAGGATGTCTTTCTGCAAAAAAATGAAATCTATAATTAAACATACTTTCATTAATGAGATGCATTTATGATGTTGAAGACCCATCTTGTTTCAACTAATTATATAATAATAACTTCAAAACACCTTCAAGTGGAAATTTCTACTCACTTTTATGGCGTGACGGCCGTTTCGCTCTGATGATGCTCTTTACATCAGAGCGAAACGGCCGTCACGCCATAACGTGAGTAAGAATTTCCACTTGAAAGTGTTTTTAAGTTATTATGAGATACATTTAATTAAATAAATAGATAGATAATTTATTTACCTTTTCAAATACACAGTGAAAGATTTTAAACCAAGTTTGGTTCAATATTTATATTACAGGTAATAATGAAGTATATACATGATAAAAAATTATAACATATATTTAGGAAATCATCCTACCCCACCATGGCATGCCATGTTTTAGAGTAGGTGATAGTAGAGAAAAAATTAAAGGAAGATTGGGTAAATATAGGATATATAATTAATTCAAGTTTGTTTCAATAGTTTTTGATAGCACAAACATGGTGTTGAAAAAACCCCAGTTTTTCAACAATTTTTGAGGAGGTCCAAAGTTGGATATAGATTTCTCTAACCTTCAAAGCATGATCCCCTTCCCCCACCAGTTCGAACCTTTCCTGTGATCCCTCTCACAATATATAAACCTCTCCCCTGGGACCGCGCTTGGGAGGTCTAGGAAATAATAAAAATTAATTTATTTTTTGGAAATGTGCCTCAGTCAATTATGTGAATTTATCTAAATAAGTCTTCAATTTATCCACAATATGAATCTATTATTTTGAGGTTATTGTTTTAAAACTTTTGTTTTTAAGTTTTTTTAATAAAAAAATTAAAAGCTATTCTTACCAAAGCTGTGTTATCAGATTTATGAGAAGTTACGTGTGTAGCAGCCATTTCAGGAGTAACGAGCACAACTTGTTGTGTCCCTGGTAAGCATGCAGAACCAACATCTGGTTTACTCAGCTGTAGCTGTTGGGCGCCTTCTTCCTGAGGCTCACTTCTCGAACTAATGGGAGTGCTGGAAGTTGATGGCCCTTCTATCATTTTTTCCAATAGACTTAGTTCTGAGGTTCCAATGATTGGACTAACACTGGCATCAAGATCATACAACTCGGGGTCTACAATGGCCTAGAAAAAGGAATAATGAGGCAGGTTCAAACACACAGAAGTATAACTAAATAAAAATAGTTATTTATGTATTAAGAGCGTGAAGCGCGACTTTATCGCTCGAGCCAAAACATTTACTGCGCGACGCGTAGCGGAGCGCAGTAATTTTGCGAGAGCGATAAAGAAGCTTCACGCGCGAATTGCATACAATATTTTCCCTAAAACTGCAGTTCTGGATTCAAACATAATAAAAGCTTGTAGTTTGTAACATCGCAGACCATGCGCGGATTTCGTTAGCGTTCGGCATTGTTGAGGTTATGTGAATTTCACAGATTCTGTGATCCACCAATGAGAAGGGATCTAAATCAAAACAGAAGCGTAAAGAAAACAGCTAGCGAGCGTAAAGTACTTTACTGCTTGCGGAGAAGTAAAGAGGTATTTAACAATTAGTTTTCAGTACGTAAAGAACTACTTTACGAGCAGTTGTAGGAAAAAATATAAACAATAATTTTAGCTATCCCAGCACAGGTTGAAAGCTTAATCAACCAAAACTGCTGCATGGAGTTGCCGTACAAGATAAATACACTTACACAGCATAAGTAAAAACTATTTAACAAATATAAATAGTTTTAAAAACTTTAATTTAAATATAAATTATGCAATGCAATGCACAAGCACAAGATAAGTCTAAACCTAAACCATACTCCCTTGTAATAGTTATCTTGGAGAGGAGGTTGCATGTGAATGCCCCTCCCTTCAAAAGACCTTACCGCAAATGCGAGAAAACACCAATAATAATGATAATAATAATTCAATTCAATTTATTTTTCCTCAAATTTTTACAAAATAAAGATTTTATCAGTCTTAAATAATTCTCAAAAACTAATGAAAGCTTTTTGTAGATGTTTTTAAACACTTATTATTTCTACTACATTGGTTCATACGACAATCATTATATTTTTGTAGGTTACACATAATATAGCAATAACAATACAATAATAGTTTTTCTCCACAGACCAACAAAAGAAAACATCAACTCAACAATTCAAACGCCTCAATCAAATCTAATATCTATTTGTTCAATGATCACATTCCACTGACGGACTATATCATAACCTCATTTTGTATTTTATAGAATGCTCTTGAAAAATGAGCAAGAGGAGAATAAGAAGAAGACAAAAAGAAGAAGAAAAAAGAAGTGGGAAGAAGAAGGAGAAGAATAAGGAAAATAAGAAAAAACTAAAGTGGTCCATAGTAATAGGTCCCGTAATAAGGGTTTTCTCACCAGTCAACGTCATACAACTATTACACTGTTTGGAAGGATATAAGTGTCGCCAGAACAAATCGGTCCATTTGGATAGAGAGCAGCATTCGGGAGTTGATGAGGCACGAGGCTAAACCTCAAGCACATTCCCATGAGAGTGAAGTGAGAATTGAATTGCGCATGCCCTGCTGGAAAGGTGAGACCATTCCTGCTCTCGCTTTCTTCTCACTCTCTCGTTCGGACTCTGTCGCATTCCCTTTCTCTCTCTTCGTCGCCCTTCGTCGGCCCTTTCAGTGTCACTCGCGATCTCGTGCAAGAAGCACGCACACTGTGCTGTGCCTTCATCAACGTTAACTGCCGGCCGTTGTTTAGAACCTTCTCGTCTCCACCATGAGGTAAGTTGAGTTGAATTTAAGTGAACCAGTATAAAAATACATCTAATTAGAGTCAGTTTGGTTGATGTGAAATTCTAGTGAACGGTCATTATTGACATCTAATTCTTAATAAGAAAAATTTCCTAATATACTTGAACTTATTAAAACACTGGAATATAAGAGAGTTAAAGTACAAATTGTTAGTGAAAGCTTAATCAAGTAATTCCCCTAAACCAGATATTGTGACACTAATACTTCTCATGAAAAATGGGTGAATTGAGTGAACAAACCCAAACTAAAATACAGAAAAATTGACTATTCCTTGAACTTATTAAAATACTAAGATTAGACTCAGCTTTGTCACAGTACAAATTGTTAGTGGAAGCTTAATCAAATAAATCCCCTGAATCAGATATTGTGTCACTGATACTTCTCATAGAAAAAGAGGTGAATTGAGTGAACAAGCCCAAACTGAAATACAGAGAAATTGACTAATACTTGAACTTATCAAAACATTAAGATTAGACTCAGCTTTGTCACAGTACAAATTGTTAGTGGAAGCTTAATCAAATAAATCCCCTGAATCAGATATTGTGTCACTGATACTTCGCATAGAAAAAGAGGTGAATTGAGTGAACAAACCCAAACTAAAATACAGAAAAATTGACTATTCCTTGAACTTATTAAAATACTAAGATTAGACTCAGTTTTGTCACAGTACAAATTGTTAGTGGAAGCTTAATCAAATAAATCCCCTAAATCAGATAGCCCAATGTGTCATCAATAGTTATATTTAAAAATAGGTGTTTAATTAAGTGAACACAAATTAAAATACATTTTAATAGTTGATTTTAGTAAGTATCAAATTTGAGTGAATGCCTTATCATTGCCTTAATCAGATATGTCACTGATACAAGTCGGAGATCACCAATTATACAATCTTATACACTAGGTACCATAATTACAACATCAATTAGTTGCGGTGAGGCTTAATTTCGATGTGAAGGGAGCTTTTGTACACTTTAAAAAGCTTTATCATATAAATATTTTTTCAATTGTTTTTTAAATATTTCTCTATTTTAAATACTCTTTAAAAACTGCGGTAACTTCCTGTAGAGTTTCCTATCAATATAACTAGATTTTTGTTTCAATAAGCTACTATTGTGACTCACCAAGTGATAATCTCCTCGGCTTCTTGTATTATAATCGTGTACGTCAATATCACTTTTTTACATATAAAGTAGCTTCATACACATATAAGAAAGTTACAGTTGGGAGACCAAGTCTGTTGAACAATGACCTACATGAATCCAATCTATTTACTCTTTCCATACACCAGCAGCTTTCTTTTGGGTCTTAAACGCCCTATCAAGGTTTTGTTTTGATGAATTACCATGAGCGCCAACTTTAAAAGAGATGGCACCACCAATATTTTTTTTTCTAAAATATTAAATTATTGGTATAACAATAACTACTGTACATCCCCAGAAATGTTTCTCTATCTTCAATGCGTGAAGTGAGGAATTTTCATGTAGAAGAAAAAAGTGTAAAAGATCTTCTACCTGAGGTGACCAAATGCCTTAAGCTTTTGAAAACCGTCCCAGTAACCACTGCAACGGCAGAGAGCTCTTTTAGCTGCCTTCAACGACTCAAGAACTACTTCCGGTCAACAATGGGACAGGAGACACTAACATAGCCATTCTGAACTGTCATCAAGAAGTGCTAGATAGTTTGGACATGAGGCCGCTCGTTAACGAGTTTGTTAACAAAAATAACATTAGAAAAGCAAGTATTGCTTTATTTTAGCGACAAGTCATCAGGACACTGCTTTTGTTTGAGTTGACATGTATTTTGCTACATATTTCAATGAATTTCAATAAATTCATCAATGTATGACAATGAATCATCAATATTTCTGCTTCTAACAAAATTTATCATTATTCTCAATCTATTATCATTTTTTAGCTCAATATAAAGTTATCACTCAAAACTTGTATTTCATTTGGTACTTTTCTGTTACAATTCTTGTAGATACAATTGATAAAAAGGACCAAATGAAATACGAATTCAATGACTGATAACTTTAAATTGAACTGAGATGGAAAGAGTGTAACAAATTTATCATTGTCCTCAATGTATTATTATTTTTTAGCACAATATAAAGTTATAACTCATAAAATTTGTATTTTATTTGGTATTTTTGATACAATTTTTTTTAATAGAATTGATAAAGAGTACCTAATGAAATACAAATTTGATGAGTGATAACTTTATATTGAACCAAGATGGAAAGAGTGTGACGAATGCTACGGAATAGTCTATTTATTTACAAATAATAAAATTTGGTTCGGAACCCACCTAAAGCTGTAGGTCCAACTCATGAATCACCATCATTCATTTCATTACCCACGCACAGGTCTCAGACCTATGTGAGCTTCATCCTCCAAAAAAAAAATCATCTACCAAGAAATTCCAGATAAAAGTTTGAATAAAAATTATCCTTGAGACCTTATGATGTTGAAGATCCATCTTGTTTCCACTAATATATCATATAAACTTAATAAAACAACTTTTGAATGGAAATTAACTCACGTTATGGCGTGACGGCCGTTTCGCTCTGTTGTCTAGAGCATCGTCAGACGACCCACAGTACACTGACTACTGTCACTGACACTGACACTGACTTTTTGCAGATTTTTAGGAGAATATGATTAACTGATTTAGGAGCAAACAGCAAACCAAAAATTTTAAACACTATGGAGAGTATTTGAAATGGCTCCAAACAGCCTAAAAACTCACTGTTTTACACCTTTTTTTAAATTTTCTCGGGGGACACCCCCCGGACCCTCGCCTCATTGGGGGCAACCCCCGGCCCCACCAATGTTTTTCCCAAGTCGGCGCCCATGAATTACCTTATACTAAGATCACATAAGTTACCTAATATGTGACAGAAAAATTATCGAGAGTTGGATCAGAAAATAATTGGCGAAACAATAAAAATAAAATTCACTGCCATCATATATCGAATTCAACAAGAATTATTTCTGTAGTAGTCTTATAATAAATGTATCTTGAAAATCTATGAATTCAGAATGATAAAAATAATTAGTAGCAATGTAATTTACAATAATGATAATAGCACCATCCTAGAATCATTGATTTTTGAATTACATGTACAGTGATTTATTGTAAGTTGAAAATCTATTTATACAGGAATACTGAGTGGGTCTTTAATCTATTTTATAAATAAAATACCTGCGTTTTGATATCCAATATTGGATGTCAAAACACAGGTATTTAAACCTTTATTTATATTTATACTGGTATCCGGAGGCCGAAGAATTCAATATGAATCTATTTTACAATATTAATAATAGGATTTTAATATCACTGTTTGGTGGGCAAGGAAGAAGAATAATTCCAATGAATAATGGATAATTCTTATAATAATAAAAATGATGATGATGATGATGATGATGATGATGATAATGATAATAATAATAATGATAATAATAATAATTTCAATTTATTTCTCTCAAATATAAACAATCAGTTTAATATAAACTCAGTGCAAATATATCTCTTCTAGCTGTGAGCGAATTGAAGGGGGCTGCAATATAATAATGTACTAAAAAAAGATAAATACAACAACAATAGTAATTACAGTACAAATATTTCCTATAAAAACAATTTTTTTCCTTCCAATAATGATGGGAAATTTTCAAGAGCGCCCTATTTATTAAATTAAATTTCTATGCAACTCTATATCAGTGGCGGATTAATGCATTTTTATGGGGAGGGGCGACATACTGAAAAAATACTGGTGGTCCGGGGGGGGGGGGGGGGTTGATATGGAATAACAATTTTGGAAATTTAGTAGCCTTTAACCGCATTTTACACCATTCTAGCACTTAAAATGGAGAAGAAATATATTTTTTCTGTTTAAGAACAATCAAATTTCCCCTAACTAGAGTATGGTAGTTTATTTCTGTATATTCATCTGAAATGAATAGAAATTGTTGTATATGTCTTGAACAAAAATTGCTTTGCTAGCTTAACTTTTTATCAAAATTTACAAAAAATGAACAGAGTCCAAGCAATTTATTCATGATCGTGATGAAGTTTAGACCTATATATTATATTTAAATTACTCTCAACATTCTCTCGTGCTTCATAATACCAGTTCTTCAATAAATACGTACTAGGTCAAATACAAACAGAGATGTATATGCCCCTACCTATTCTATAAGAGATTAATCTTATTCAAAAGTATTTCACTTGATATAAGATTTCCTTCATTCTCTGTCATTTGTTAATTCTTCATTGAATTATAATTATATAGATAACAACAGTTAAAGATGAAGTACAGGTAATATAAAAAATAAGACAAGTGGGATGACATGTTATATTCCGTCTGTCAAAGATGTGGCGGGACAATTAAAATTTTACCGTGTGCGTGTCGCATGTGTTTATTTTTTAAAATGTGCAAGCCCTCGGAGGGGGCGGTCGCCCCCTCCGCCCCCCCCTTTAATCCGCCCTTGCTCTATATATAATGTGTATCTATGCTATGAAACAACTCCATAAACACACAGACAATGGAACGTTCTGTCAATATCTAGATCGCAATAATAATATTAATGTCAATATTAATATTAATAACTAGCTATTGTACCCGTCCTTCGTATACGGATTATGTTTAGAAATGAGACTAAATATGTTTCGGCTTTTTTGATAGCAACGATCATGAAGTTGTTAGCAGCTTAGTAAACAAATTAGAACGTAAACAATTCAGTGACAGTGTTATCAGAGAGAATATTTGAGAACAGCTGATTGATATAGGCCTATCATGATAAATTACGTGATTTGTGGTAATAAAAACTTGGAAAAAATGTATCCAAAATCGCACAATACCTGGTTTTTAAACGTTTATTATTCTGTTAAAAAAAAGTTAATTTAGTTTTTTATAGCTAAAGAAATTGTCAAAAAGGTTTTCAATACTGATAGATAACTTAAATCCCGATCGATGCTCTCGTTTTTCAGGAAAAGGCCGCGTAAAATGCCTTTCGGGGCCGTGACAGACAGACAGAAATTGAGATAAGACTTGTTTCGGCTTCTTTAAGGTATAAAACGTAAAAATAACCAAAAAATATATAATTCTGATAAATGTACAGACAAAACTCTAATTTGATTTATATAGATAATAACAATAATAGTTAATTACTTGTATTTGGAAATAAGAATGATTTCAAATTAAATGAACTAATTGAAGATTATAAGAAAGCATACTGTACCTTTTTTTATGCTCCTAGTTTGTTGATAATATTAATAAAAATAGAAATAATGATAATTCTTATACACTAATAAAATAGACAACAACAACAATCACAGTAACAACAATAATAATAATAATAATGATAGGATTTCTCTAAAAAGCATTGCTACCGATCTTCGTTAAATCAGCTGATAATTTATTGATTATCTGAACTTGATTTAATCAGTTTCTAGTGTCTAGATATGCTGATAACCGTATTGGTTTTCAAAAACTCATTAACTCAGGCAATAGTCTCGACAAAAAGGGGCTGACGGTCTTCTCATAAATCTTTCCCAAAGCAAAAGCGCTCCAATGGTTTAAAAACACAATCATAAAGTTTAAAAGTGGCCTGCATTCATCTCAACTGCATTCCAATTCCTCTGTTGACTGAAGATTATAATTATTTTTGCAAAAGTTAGTCTTCAAGAGTCGGAGAATGTTTTTGCTTTTCTGGCTTCAACTTCTTAACAAGCAATCTTCAACCTGAAGCAAGTTTCTTTTCATATCGCCGCCAATCTAATCTTGTTCACAGCTTCTCTTTTTCCCTTGTAATTTTTTCCTGGGTTTCCTTTCTCTTAGAAATTGGCGAAGGTATTTCTTTTCTCTTGATAGATCAATTGCTCTTGTAAGGCAAGAAAAACTCGAATTAGTTTCTTTCATGTAGGCTAGTCATTTTTCTCGGAGAATTTGAAACTCAAAACTTCGAATTTCGATTTAGGGTGAATAATAATAATAATAATAATTTCTATTTATTTCTCTCAAATATAAACAATCAGTTCAATATAAACTCAGTGCAATTATATATCTTCTAGCTGTAAGCTATTTGAAGGGAATTGCAATATAATAAGGCACTGTAAAAAGATAAATACAACAACAATAGTAATTACAGTACAAATATTTCCTATAATATTATATTTTTCCTTCCAATAATGATGGGAAATTTTCAAGAGCGTACTATTTATTATATCAAATTTCTATGCAACTCTATATATAATTATTATGTGGTGGAAATGTTGCAGATAGTAAGAACATTTTCTGCTGATATAAAAATGAGGTTTGGACTAGAAAAATGTAAAATGCTAAGTGTACTCAAGGGACAAGTGAAGCCCCATGAACTTGAGGCGAACTGTTGAGGTGAACTTGGATGATGCATTTGAGGCAATGGGACCAGATGATGTCTATAAGTACTTGGGATTTGGTCAGTCCAAGCAAATACAGCAAAAGGAAATGAAGCAGAAAATGAGAGATGTATATTTGCTAAGAGTCAAGAACCTTCTGAAATCACATCTCAATGGAAAGACATGTTCAAGGCAATAAACACCTATGCTGTACCCTTGTTAATCTATACATTTGGTGTGGTGAGCTGGACTCACACTGATCTTGACGAATTGATGCGAGCAACCAGAGGCCTCCTTACAAAATTCAGAGCACATCACCCAAAAGCTTCAATTAAAAGACTGGTGCTGCCTAGACATAAAGGTGGACTTGGCCTGATGGATCGGGAGTGGTTGTGTGAAAAGCAGGTGAAGAGTATGAGAGCCTACTTTTCAACGAAAGATGGGTGCCTTTACAAAGCACTCAAGGCAGCAGATAAGAAATACACACCACTCAACTTGTCAGCACAAAATATTGTAGGAATAAGAACAAGTAAGCAGCGTGAAAGTGAGATCCTGCAGCAGTGGAGGATATATAAGCAGCTACATGGAAGACATGCATTTGCTTTGGCACAGCCTGGTATTGATGAAAAAGTTACAAATGCATGGCTGAAGCATGGGGATCTGTTTGTTGAAACAGAAGGCTTCATGGTGGCTATACAGGACCAGGTGATAGCCACTAAGAACTATAAAAAATTTATAATGAAGCTGCCAATCAATGATGACCTGTGCTGACAACGTGGGCTGGCATCTGAAACAATACAGCACATCATGTCAGCTTGCCAGACAATGGCTGCCACTGACTATTTAAAAAGGCACAACAGTCTAGCTGGCATACTCCATCAGGACCTTGCATTAAGACATGAGCTGCTTCAAGAAAAAGATCCTTACTACAGATACATGCCTCTGCCAATACTTGAGAACAGTATATATAAATTGTATTGGGACAGATCAGTCTTGACAGTTAGGACAATTGCACATAATAGGCCAGATATAATCCTTATAAATAAGCAGACCAGAGAAACTATTTTAATAGATGTTGGCATACCATGCTGCCACAACTTGGATCAGTACTCCACTGAGAAAATCTCCAAGTATTTCCCTCTGGCTGCTGAGATAAAGGATATCTGGCAACAAGAAAAGGTGTCAATCATGCCTGTCATTATTTCTGCGGTTGGGCTAATTACAACAAAGGTGACATCAAATTTGAGTCAGTTGGGAGTGTCAAAACACACAAAATGCGCAATGCAGAAGGCAGTAGTACTTAGCACTGTATCAATGATTAGGGCATTCCTGAACATCCCCATATAAATTAATCAAAATCATGCCATAGGCCGATTATGATTAGAAAACTCACATCAAATGTGATGGAAAAGCAAAAATAATAATAATAAAAATGATTTCAATTTATTTATTTCAAATATAAACAAACAGTTCAATATAAACTCAGTGCAATTATATATCTTCTGGCTGTAAGCTATTTGAAGGGAATTGCAATATAAGAGATAATGCAATAAAAGAGATAAATGCAACAACAAGCTATGTAGTCATGTATTCATTTTTCTCAAAAAATTAAGACAATATTTAAAAAAAATATATATTCTCAAAAATAATTATTTTTGAAAATTATTTTTTATTCTTTACAAATACCCTGTAAGCAACAACTAGCCGTATATCCATCTTGCTCCCCCACTACAAATGAGTAATTTCAATGCTTATTACTAGTAATACACTGCTCCATGTGTAAATAATACACTATTTACTTTGTAAATCTTAGAATACAATCTAAATCATAGAGTATCATACAATACCTTCACAAATATTTAAGCTGAAATAATATTTTTTTTTTTAATTAATTTTTTATTATTTTAGGGCTACTTCTACGGTTTATTACTGTCAGTTCAGTCATCGATTTTCTTTAGATTTATCTAATTTAAATAACTTAAATTTCACTTGACCAGTCCTAACTGATTTTTGGTTGTTTTTTCTAGCCCAAGTCCCGATTTCTAATAGGCACATTCTGACTGAGGTTTTTCTATGCTCTTAGTAGCTTTCCAAAGAGAGTATTCAGTACTCCCCTCATGAGACAACTCATTGAGATATCTTGCAAATGTTTCATTTTTCAGCTTTTTTATTTCCCTACTGAGTTGCTGTGATAGGTTGTTCAGCAGAGCCCTGTCTCTTGAATCTCTAGTGCTCTGCCATTTCCTTATTTTTTCCAAAAGTAGATTTTTTATTTCTGCAGGATGATTATTGCCTTTTGATTATCATTCGAGTATTATTGCTGCTTGCTGGATAGAGGTCACAAATTTCTCAATTTCTCTGTCAAGTAGATCTCTACTTCTAAGTGATATATTTATTTGCCAGCAAAAATGACAATGTTCTCTGCTGAAAATCACTTCCCGGTGGTTCGAAACCCACCTAAAGCTGTAGGTCCAACTCATCAATCACCATCATCCAACTCATTACCCACGCACAGGTCTCAGACCCATGTGTGCTTCATCCTAAAAAAAAAATTTAATTTATGTTTTTTTCTAGTGAGAGTCTGAATTGTACCTAGTTTGTATATCTATTGCTGAGAAATGCACTTGGTTCTCGTTCTATTACACTTTCACACAATGTGAGTATGATTGCTGAATGATCCATGGGCGTATATATAAGGGGGGTGGGTTCAGGGGGCCTAAACCCCCCCAAATTTCAAACACAAATATGAAAATTAGTAGATAAACGACCATTTATTATTTTCTATAGGATGAAGTTGAGCTATATTCTTACTACATTTTTAGTATAGTGTTTATTCTAGCAGTGCATCCTGATAATTAACATTCAATACGTCATCTTTAACAAGATATATGATTAGTTATTTCAGTTAGAACCAGACGCTAGAATCACCAATATTTTGTAAGCACGCTAAATAACTTACTTTATATATTTGAACTTTCATTCTAACGAAGTCCAAAATATAACTAAAACCTGTGTTATTAATAAAAATATGATTTTTACCTGTCATAGCATAAAATAAAAAGCGGAAATTTATAGTGTAGTTTTATGTTTTTGTATAATACTTTGAACATATTTGTGTTTACAAATTGTTTAAGGTTTGTAATTAGCAAGTAATCTTTGCTCTTTGGTGAATGCCTTGGAGGGTTATAAAAATTCCTGCTTTGGACACTGTATTCCAATTAATTGGTATGCATGCATATTTCATAATAATTTTATTTTATAAACAACTATTAATAATATTAGACGCATTTTAATAGCTATTTGTGTAACTAGAGTGCAAAGCACAGTTTTTCTGCATCGAGAGAAACAGTTTTTTTCATGAGCCAAAGGCGAGTGAAAAAAGTTTCTCGAGTGCAGAAACAATACTTTGCGCTCGAATTACACATTAAATTTTTCCTACAGTAATGTATATAAAGTAATTCAAACAGAACAAAACAGGGCATACATAACCTGAAAATTCCTCTCATAACCTATCTTTGAATCAAATCGATTTCATCCACAACAACTACAACAACTATTCACAGCTGAAGCAGAGTAGCCAACCTATTTTTGAATGCAGAATAGGGAACCTGCGTATTACATGCTCACTATTTTGTGTTGTTAGGTTGCAAATTTGTAGTTTGGAAAAGTACTTTCCCGCACTGGTGCAGGAATAGACTATTTTGCGTGCTACAGTTAGTGCAAAAATAGGCACTTTTTCGGGTCACTTTGTAGGAAAAGAAAATTAATATATTCATTGTAAGCACATGCCCAAACGTTTTAATCAGCATTTGCTACTGATGCATTGTAGCTAAAACAATTCAAACCATACACTATAATAACATTTCAATTAAAAGTCAGAAAGACTTTACCTCGGGCCACTCCCGTGTTTCGGAGGACACGTTAAGCTTTCGGTCCTGGACGCTTGAAAAATCCGGCGTTGAATTACGTCGTACAAGTTTACACTCACAAGACAACACATCGCAGTTGTTCACAGGCAAATACATGCGAATTATCAATACTCTACTCTTCTATATTGAGTTCCCAATGAAGGAATTGATAGCCGAGTCCCGTAGCAAGTATCTGTTCAATTAAAGATAAGCTACGAAACTCCTGGGCGCTCTTTGGAAGGGTGACCGATTGGATTGGACAGAAAAAAATACTATTTTTTCTGCTGTAAAATCATTTCCCTGTGGTTCGGAACCCACCTAAAACTGTAGGTCAAACTCATCAATCACTATCATTCAATTCATTACCCATGTACAGGTCTCAGACCTATGTGGGCTTCATCCTCATAAAAAGTAAAATAAAGTGGGAAAACAATAAAATATTAGAAGCCTTTCGAAAAAAATATTCCCTGTCCCCAATTATTTTCATAAATTATAGGAATAATAATTTGTAAAAGAATAATGAATTTAATATTATTCAGGATATTTTCAGAATAATTTATTGTTCGCCTAACTTATTTACATGATTGTGTGATAGAATAAACTTCAAATTTAATCCACACTCAATCTCAAAAATTCACTGCCAACTCTGGTTCAGTGTCATTAATTACCAGTTCAACCTCCTTCTAGTTTAATCACTTTCAATTCCCCATAATTATCGTACTAAACTCGTTATTTGTTTGAACGGTGAGTGAAGCGAACTTTTAATTGATTCACCCTTAATCCCATTCTCAAATTCATTCGCGACTGACACCCTTTCATCAGCTTTCCATCTTTTTTCAACCTTATCACTCAAACATTCTCTCTCTATTCTTCGTACTATTGGTGATAGATAGTGATATTGTGATCGATGTTTATAATGAATAACACACTGATGTTGTCTTTCAATTAACACATGAGATACTATAGTGTCGGCTGACAAGTCATCTCAATCTCTCATCTCTTGAGACAATCTCAAATAAAAACTAAAATACAGAGGTAGCCTAATATATACCCTACTTAGACTAATACTATTTGTTTTTATTTAGTTGGTATATTGTATCTATCATCAACTACATCTTAAAGTTACTTGCAACTGACAACCGTTCATCATCTTTTTATTTATTTCTTCTTATTTTCTTTCTTTTTCTTTCCCCTTCTCATTTTTCATTTTTCTTCTATTTTCTCTCTTTTTTTCTTTCCTTCTTCTTCATTTCTCTCCTAATTTTTTTTCTCTCCTTCTTCAGTCCTTTATTCTCCAGCGTATCATCATTCCTTCCTTTGCTAACCTTATCTCTCAAATATTCTTTTTCTGTTTTACTTTTATTTACCCTTAAATTTATCCTCAAATTAATAGGCAACTGACACCCATTCATTCATCATTCTTTCATATTTATCCTTATCTCACAAATATTTTTTCTCTGTTTTAATTCAATTTCATAATCTTTCCACCCCACTTTAATGTATCACTCAAGTATTCTAACTCTGTTTTAATTTTATTCACCTTTAACTTCATCCTCAAATTAGTAGGCTACTGACTCGTCCACCATCTTCCATCCTTCAACTTTATCAAATCAGATACTCTTTTCTTGGCACGCTCACGCACGCGTGACTCTCCGCACGCGCACGTATACACTCAGACTCTCTAGCAACCAACCTCTATAGAGTAGCGTGCTATTTTCGAAGATGACCTGAACATGACCTTGCCTTACCTTGCCTGTGCCCGCTGACTGTGTTATCAGCATCAGCACAGACCCCCCCCCCCCAACCGACCTCCCCAAAACCCCCCGCGCACGCGCACAATACGCACAGGTTCCCGCGTCGATGATATCACAACCCCCTTCCCCCTTTCACCTCTACTTTTTTCACGGTGCTGGTGGGGGGGGGGGTTAAAAGCAACACCGTCTGATATTTTGCTCCCTATAACAATACACAACATACCCTTCCACCCCCCCCCCCCCCCCCCCTAGAAAACAAACAACGGGGACCCTGCGTGTTTGATTACCGATCCATATTCTGTGCTATTCAAATCTGATGGAAGAAATTCAATTTATTATCATCTCGTTTTCGCTGTGCAAATCGTAGGGTAGCGTTTCTAATTTCGTAATAATTGTTTTCCAGACCTGATGGATATTGACGTTAATGATAGGATGATACTTTACGTCAACCCCCCCCCCCCCCCCTTCCAATGCAAAACACCTCCTCACCCCTCAACATGAGTTCTGGTTCACGTTCTAAGTGCATGCATAGGGGCTTGTCTGATAATACAGTTTCCGAATTATCTACCTCTGATTCGTACCGGCTGCTTCTCATTTTTTCTCTCACTCTCTCTTTGTCTGTCACTGTCCTCTTTCTCTTTCTTCCTCTCTCATTTTCCCTCTTTCTCACACTCTCTTTCTGTCTTACTCTCTTTCTCTCCCTCTCTTTGTGTCTTACTACTTTCTAGCTCTCTCAGTCTCTCTCAACTTCTCTCTGTCATACTCTCCTTTTCTCCCTCACGGTCTCGTGATGACGTAATCAATATGGCGGTTCTCAACGCATACAGTAAATAAGGGTCATTAAGTGGAGTCCGTTTGCTGTAATGAGTTTGCTTTAATATGCTTGGTTTAACTTGACTAATACTGTGGTTGCAGGTATCTGAGATATATACATGCAATATAACTTACATATATGTATGGTAACAACCATACATTGTAAGCAATATACATATATAACTATTGTAATATAATAGTTACATAATATTGTAACAATATATGGGTATTACTTGTGGATTAGCGTCAGATGTTATGTTAGTAGGCCTATGTGTGGAGAATGTTAAGTTGATTTTTGATCCCTAATTAGCCCTATCCTTAACTTCGCATTCGCTCTAATTTTCTTGTACGTTTTATTTGGGAGTACCGAAGTGGAGTAAGCTAATCAATTGAAGTTGAACTTATGAATAATGAAATAGATTATTTAGGCGCACAATAAGTAATAAAGACAATAAAGATAATAAATACGAGTTGCCAAGATGCAGCCGAGTGCCGTAGCAGGTACTCCCGGGCCATCTTTATGAGGGTGACCGATTGGATTGGCCTGCAAAAAAGACTCTGTTCTCTGCTGTAAATCACTTCTCCATGGTTCGGAACCCACCTAAAATTGTAGGTCCAACTCACAATCACCATCATCCAATTCATTACCCACGCACAGGTCTCACACATATGTGGGCTTCATCCTCCGGAAAAAAGACTTCAAGTTTGAAAGAATAATGTTTCTTGATTTATTGTGGAAGAAGGATTGTAGAATATAAAAATATTGAAAATCCTATTAAAGTTTCGCAAAAATAAGTATGTCACAAATAATTAATATTAATTGACTAGCAGGTAGCCCGATTCAATTGAACCGTCATATATTCGTCGCCATCTAATTCTTATACTTCTCTCCTTCTTACCTCTATTTTCTCCTCTTTATTTCTCTTCTTCTCTTTCATCATCTTCTTCTGTTTTTATTCTTTTTCCTTCAATCCCTTTCTTCTTCTTGCTTTTCTTTTTCTTCTCCTTTTTCTTCACATTCTTCCAGTAACCCTTCTTTTTTCTTCTTCCACTAGGCTAATCCTTGTTTTTCTTCTCACTTTTCTTTTTTTATTCTTCTCCCTCTCCCCCCGTCAATAGCTTATTTTCAAGCGCTAGAGTCTCGTCGACAGAGGACAACGTATATTACCTTTTTAAGCCTAACCTTCCCTGCCCCAACCTAAACTAAAGTAACCTAACCTAAACTAACCAAACCTAAACTAACCTAACCTAAACTAACCTAACCTAAACTAACCAAACCTAAACTAACCTACCCTAACCTAACCTAACTTAACCTATGCTAACCTTGCGCTATAGTCCTTGCTAGCACTCAACCTCTTGTACCTGTTCATTTCGTAATTATACTTATCTCTACATTAAATATTAACCTTTTTTTTCCACACGAATGAATTCCATTGTGTTAACACTTTACATTAATTAATAACAAACGCTGAGAATGTAAAAAATGTGTGAGAAAAGACACCTGGGTTCTAGCATTTAATAGAGAATATTTATTTTGCTAAACGAACATTCCAAATTGAGCAGTCACGCATTCTCCGTGTTGATCATGCACCAGTCATTCCTTACAGCAAAGCCAACCCCCTAGAAATGGAATTCGCTTTCATTATGGAGAGAGCTGCTCATCGAGCAACAGGTTCTAGTCTGGGCCTTGGGCACTGCATTGCACTGCTGGACTTTGAGTTCTACACTGAATGAGCTTCATTCTGCTATGACTGAAGAGCCCATTACGTCACACGACAACCCTCTCCCCCCCCCCCCCCCCAACCATTACTGATCCCTCACCATCATCTACCACATTCTACGCCATATAATCATCATTAAAGGACCCTTACAACATTCCTCACTTCACCACTCTCATTACATTCTTCATTATTTGAGCTCCTCTTCAATAACCATCCACTCCTACTTTTGCTTTTAATTTTATCTTATTTTACACTCTTAATAATATGAGCTTCTCTTCAATAATCAGCCACTCTCTTTGCTTTAATTTTTTTTATCTTACTTCACATTCTTCATCATATATAAGTTTTTCTTCCATAATCATCCATTTTCCTCTACTTCTACTTCTTGTTCTATTTTGATTTTTTCGGTTTTACTTTCCTATTAGGTTCGTCGTTTCACCATATTGAAATATGCCTGACAAACACCTGAATTGATTTAATTAGCGTACGATAATCTTAGATAACAAATTTTCCTCCAAAGTACTTTTTTCTTCTTTTCCTTATATAAATATTGCTATTGAATTTGTAATTGTGATTTTGTTAAATGTGAATTTGTATTATTTTGAGGATGATAAATTGAATAAATAAACTCAATTGATTGTAGAGTGAATAATAAGACTTGAATTTGTCACAAACACATTTTTTGAAAACCGTAAGATACTAGGTTCGGTTGTTACACCATTATCAATCTCAAAGAAACTAAAACAAAAGTACAGAGTAGCTTAATATATATTACACTAAACACAGAATGATACTGTGGGTGAGGGTGGAATTTTCTCACATAGGCTGACCTTCATTGAAGGTCTGTGATTGGTTGAAGGCCCTAACAAGTTGAGGAGCAACAAGGAATAATCAGTGTCAAAATCAAGAACCGAAAAGTAGGAAACAAGAACAATACACAAGTACGCTAGAATTGAACAATTTAAAAAATTATAATAAAAGAAATGAAGCTAAATGGAATGGAGTCAAGTTCAACCGAGAAAAACAAAAAAGTACCGTTATTAAAGAGTAGGCCAGAATTATGATGAAACCAACTTAGTTGTATTAAAGTGGTTGACAATCTAATATTAAAACTGACACTGTATTTCACTTTTATATAATATTTTACTCAGCAGGCAGGCTGACGAAGCTTCTTTTCAGAAGTGAAATGCATTCCTCAAACATCTCCAATATATGTGAGTAAAATATTATATAAAAGTGAAATACAGTGTCAGTTTTAATATTAGATTGTTCATTAAGTATTTCGTCATGGAAAACATCACAGAATTTGTTGAAATAAATTTCATCATTTAAACTAGTATTGGAATAGTTTTTTACGTATCTAGTTATCTCCAAAGCTTGAATGACACTGAACTGCTGTTTGAAAGAGTATCCGCTTTTATAAGTTTTTGTAACATTCCAGGAAACACTCAAAAATCTTACATCTTTCGAGATCTCTCTATTTATACAGATAATGTTGACTGGTACATTCTAGATGACCATAGAGGAGGGGGGATAATCAAAACGTGCCTGTTATCAATTTGAACGAAATTTACTATTGAAACAGCATGTAGAGCAGAAATTCTTTTTTCTTCTTCCTTGCGTTTCATAACAACATGATTAGATTTTGACAACTGAGTCTTTTGAATGTAAAAACATTTTTCACATTATATATTCACACGTTTAGATAAATTCTCAAGCTGCGTCTCCACCAACCGAACATGTTCGGCAAACAGTGTTCGCTGGAATCAGCTGATGTCGCCGATCATTTTTTGGAGTTGGTTTGGTGTGAACGCCTTCTTGAACAATATGATCGGTGTGGTGGGGTTATTGGCGGGAACCTGTTGTTGGTCGTCACTGTTCGCTCACAGACCGAACATTTCAATTGAACTCATTTGAACAATGTTCGGCAGACATGTTCGGTTGGTGGAGACGCGGCTTTATGCTTATAAAATGTTATATCACGAGTTCTACCTGTGTAGAATGGAACACATGAATTTAAAACTTGAAATATGAATGTAATATGAAAAATGAAATGTGAAATATGAATTTAAAACTTGAACTACAGCCCCTCCAGAGAGGCTGTAGGCTGAGGCTTTTTTATTTATTCTTATTAACTCGTTGAGGTATTCGAATTTGAGAGCTGTCAAATCCTCACTGAGCTAAAATAACTGTATCAGTATGCCAAGCCCACCGAAACTAGTTCTGAAGCTCTATGATTGACGGCCCACTCCCACCTCTACACAGGGTCTGGCTGCACAGGTGAGTGTGCATACTATCTAGCACAATTTATCTAGAGCTATACTATCTAGAGTCACTTCCTGCGCTCAAGCCATCATTCGACAGAGACGTTTGTGAAGCAACACAATTATTATGTAGCATTTTTTTGTTTCTGCGATGAACAAAACTAAATTCATTTCAAGCCACACTAAGTCATAGATAGATAGGCTACATCATGTTAAAAATGTTTTTATGACATTTGAGCGTCCATGCATCGCGATTAAATCAATGCAAAAATCCTTATAACACAACATATTCCAGTAACTTGATACTTTCCAACACTAGAAACTTGAAATAATATAGTCAAGTCCTAAATCACTAAGCCTCGAAAACCCACGACCTAATGAAAAACTGTTCTCGATCCGGGAAACTCAGTTTCCTGATCCGAATTGAATTTCCCGAGCAGGATCTGGGAATTTCCCGATCGAGTGTCACTGTTAAGTAGCGGGACCTATTGCTTATTCCATTCCACGAAACGCGAACTAGGCCCGAAAACAAAACAGGCAACAAATAATGAAGGAAGAGGCAGAATGGGATGGAGAACAGGTTCCGGAAGGTGAGAAGAGCTCTTTTCAGTGTTCCATTCCATTCGTTCCTCCTTCCATTCAGCTTTCGTTCAAATGGAACGAGGAATGACGTTGTTTCTGGATACATTTTGATGGTATGAGAAAAGGAAGGAGAATAAGGGTGGAAAGGGTAGAGAGGAAGATAAGAGATAGAGAAAAAGCATGACGTGAATACTTGATGCATGTTGCTTGCCTTTCTGCTGGTGGTCGTGTTATAATGCGTTCGTTTCCTCTTTCCCTCGTTTTTCACTTGTTCCTCCCTTCTCTTCCCCCTCTTTTATTGCCATTTCACCCGCCAAAACATCACCTCCTTCTAGCACCCCCCCCCACACCACACCATCACACGTACACGTATTTCCAGTCCTTATCAGACGGTCTTTCCACCCTTCGAAACAAAATTTCAGCTCGGTAAACGCAATTCTACGTGTTTTCATTTTCCTAACATGAAATATAGAGAGACGAGTACGGTTACTGCCACATTCAACAAGCAATCCAATAAAGATGGCGACTCAGTTCGTCTGGAAAAATTCTGCTCTTTTATTCAATATTTAAATTCAATACGGTCTTGTCTAACCGATTCGTGTCAATTTGTGCAGAAGCATGGAATGGTTGGTTATTCATGCGTGTAATTTGTTTTGGAAAAGGCCATGTCTGTTTGTTTAGATCAGTAAAAAGTTATTTTGGAAAGGAAAGTGTACGTTTTGGGTTTTTTTTGAAAGGTCAACTGGAGCAGAAATTTGACGGTTGAAGGGTTTTGTACTTGAACTACTAATTATATACAAAAGTGTCAACCTCTTGAAAAATATTTTTTAAAAGGAATTTTTGTTTTTATTCCATGTGGAGCCTGTTGCATGACAAGTTTTATCTTTGTTATAAAGTAGATATTAGATTAGATCATCTTTTTTTATTCCGGTAATTTTACAAATTATTCATAATGAATGGTTGAAAACAAAATTATTAACATCACATATATATTATAGTAAATTATATTATATATTTATAAATATATTATATATTTATATATAATTATATATTATAGTAAATTCAGATAATGCTATTTCTTTAGTGCAAAATATGTACAATGTTGTCATTTGTATGATCTTAATGACAATCTAAGTGGTGCAGTTACATGAAATGGCGAAGTTGGACAAAGATTCATCCATTCTTGACACTTAACCATAAGTTATATTATATCAATACAGCTTACTTTATCCCTTTCCTTATCAAACTAGTGTCATAACGAAGCTATTCTAACACCACTGTTACATTCCAGTACAGGAGTCTAGACCAAACAGAACTCAAGATTTCTACAAAACAGTGTCGAAATCTATGTAAATAATTTAAGTATTAATTGTACTATATTCTATAACAGACAGTGGCTATGTAATATCAATTATCACAGTCAGTTCAATTGTTGAATTAATATTTTGAAATATTAATAGAATACTTAACAGAATTATTAACTAGTATAAGCCCTATGACTTTGCAAAGTTTAGTACAAAATTCAAAAGTGATAATTCACTTGATAGTTACTAGAATGAAGTAAAAATGAATAAGACTTGAAGTTGTCAGAACCACAATTAATTTATTAAAAACTGTGAGAAAGTAGCTTCCAATTGTTAACCTTTATCAATCTCAAATTGAAACTAAAGTACAGTGTAGCCGAATATAAATACTAAACCCAGAATGATAGGCTACTACTGACTGAAGGCGAAATTGCCTCTCACAGGCTGACCTTCATTGAAGGTCTGTGATAGGCAACATTGTTCATTTATTTATTCAGCCATTATTTATTTATTTTTCATTTTTATTCATTCGACATTGACAATAGTTTCAAGGCTTAAGCCTATTGAAACAAAACTTAATTTTAACAAAAGGGATAGAAGTTGCAAAATATCTTATTGCTGAAGAAAAACAAAAGAAGAAAAATTAGTTATATTAATACAATAACAATAAAAATGTTATTAAAAAGAAAACTAGCCGTTAGTATCAGTCTGTGTTTAGTATACAGTATATTAGGCTACAATTTGTTCCAGATTGATAATGGTGTAACAACCGAACCTATAGTTTCTAGTTTGATAAAAAAAGGTACTAGTAGTTACATAAAGTTGAAGTTAGTTTATTGCCATTTCCAAAACAGAAATTCTTTCTTTCGCAATATACTACTGTATAAAAAATAATTATTCTAATCTATCTTGGATTTCTTGTTCCATAACAATCTGCGTTGTTAATATTAACGTTTTGCTGTAAATTTAACGACTTGCAGTCAGTTTTATATTGCGAATATACTAGGATGCCTTGAAGATGAGATTCAATACCTCGAAAACATTCGGCCAAATGTGAGTATATCTTATGTTTACAATATAAAACTGACTGCAATTCATTAAATTTGCAACAAAAAGTTAAGTAGAAATAATATCATAAAGTGGGTATTTATTTCTACTAAGAATTAAAAAGTCAGTTATTCAGCAGCTATATTTATTTATTTATTTATTGTGACAAAATTACAATGAATGTAAAGGTGCAACAGACTCAAGTCCAAAAGTGCCCCCTTAGTGGCGTTATTTACGCTGTCTGGAATGCTAAGACTTTGCATGTACCGTGTAGTCGAAGCCTTGCAGTCATGTATAGTTTGTTCAGCGAGCCTACGGAGTGAAGTAAACAAACTTTGCATGTGTGTGAGTGAGGAATTTTGAGAATTGTACTGGCATCAGCCGGTCGGCCAATTCACACTGATTGCCACCTACAATTCGTTAAAGGAACATAATTAATTTATTATGACTGGGAATGATGCAATGTAATATGCCGGGTTGACGAAATCTGTTACCCAGCTAGAAATTTGAAATGTAGCCTCAGTGGGAGGTGGCGAATAATAAAAACAAAAACCTAGATTTTACCCTTATAGTCGTGGGAGGTTTAAATTTGAAATGTTCCTTTATTGAGAGGAGGTGGTGAGTAAAAAGCAACGAAGGAGGCCTCTCTGATCAGCTCGAAGATCCCTAGTACTAACTTTTTCCCTAATAATCTTGAAGGTTGAAATTTGAGGGAGGTGGGAGGTGACGAGTAATATAATCAAGGAGAATTTTTAATCAGATCACAGAAACGCGCGTCGGTCCACCAGTATGTATATATAAAAACCTATACCTAAGGTTTTTTCCTATACTATGGGGACTTTAATTTTCCTAGTGTACCGCACATTTAATGTGAAAATTATTCTTTCATTCTGTTTGCAACCAATATGCATGTAAATTAGTTGAATCGAATTTAATGTGAACAATAAAACATGTTTTTGTTTTTCAGCGAGGAAGACGAAGAAGAAGAAAGAACAACCAATGGTGGTGTGGTGGCGGGGGCGGTTTCGGGGGTGGTTCATCAGGAGGCGACGCCTGTGACGTCACCGTCCAACCTGAGGCGGCCGACCACCGGCTCCAAGCGCAAAAGAACCGGTAAGTAAAATAAATTCAGTGGAAGCAATCCAGTGGGGGGCCATGGGGCCCAGGCCCCTCCCCCCCCCCCCAGAAATTTCAGAAATAAAAAATTCTCAAATAACTAATAGATAAGGATTTATTAAAGCCGAAGGGTTCTATCTGTTTTGTAGTATTATAACAAACAGAATACAGAAACCCTGTTTGTGTAATAGAATATAGCTACAGTTATAGTCAGATTAATACATTTTTCAAATTTTTCCTCAATATTTTACTCATATAGAAACTTGTTAGGTGCTCAAATGGATAATTTTGATTTAAAATGAGCTACGAAATCGAATAAAACACGTTAGAAAACTGTGACTACCATAATTATTTATTTATTACATCAAATAAAACGCAATTTTTTAAGTTTGAAATGGATTAACTTTGTTAATTATTGATAAATCACCTTTTTGAATAAACTCATCTTGTAGAAAATTTAGTTAAAGTTAAAATTCAGTATAACCCACTAGCCTGAACGCACCCAAAGTTCATGAAATCGGGATTTTATAAATGAAAAAACACACAAATGAATGGAAGTTCTATGCGTGTAGAATCAGTATGCTATGATAAAAAATACCGATTTCATGAACTTTGGGTTGGGTGCGTTTTAGGCTAATCACATAAATTATATGAAACTTATGATAATTAGTATTAATTTTGAGATTCCGTACATAAGTTAAGTATGGTTAGTTCCAATTCAAGGGTTTTGACTAAAATAGTCACAGATATCGATTTTTTTTTTGAGGATGAAGCCTACATAGGTCTGAGACCTGTGCGTGGGTAATGAGTTGGATGATGGTGATTGATGAGTTGGACCTACAGTTTTAGGTGGGTTCCGAACCACCGGGAAGTGATTTTACAGCAGAGAACAGTGTCTTTTTTGCTGGCCAATCTAATCGGTCACCGTTACGAACGGGACCTACGAGAACGCAGCTTATCTCTCTGATTGAACAGATACCAGCTACGGCTCGCGGCTATCACTTCCCTAACTTCGGTATATCAAACTTTATCTTTTCAAACCTGGCCACCTAGGTTCTTGGGAAGTAATTTTTCAAAAATTTCTTTTGAACTTTAGAGCTCAACAAGTTGTCTAGATTAGCTTTTTACACCACTAAATTTAAAAAAAATCTGTACCCTCCTAGACCCCAGACCCCCCTTGGTAAGCCCCCCCCCCCACGAAATCTGATCCTGGCTGAGCTACAGCCCAGACCCCCCCCTTGGTTAGCCCCCCCCCCCGAAATCTAATCCAGGCTACGCCACTGAAGCGATCTACTAAGTGAACTGAAATTTTCCAAGTAACACATTTTAGTAATATTGTGTCTAATACACTAAATGAGGTGAGAATCTTTCAAACCTCAAAACTTCCTTTTAATTCGATTTATATAGACTCATATTAAACTAATCAACAACCTTAACCATTGATAAAAACCATGTGTTTTAACCAGACAGTAACAATGTAACATAAATCATAATGTAACATAAGTTGAATCTTCAATATTGAAGAACATTTTAAACAATCAAATATATAAGCGTTTTGATGCTGTCCTCTGTCGACGAAACTCTAGCGCTTTTCAATGAATAATAATAATAATAATGAGAAGAAATATTAGAAGAAAGATATGATGATGGTGATGAAAAAAGTAGAAGAAGAAGCACAAAAAAAATTTTATTATTTATTTTCATAATATGGTTTTATTGTAATTATGTTCATTGATATGTATCTACAGTCAGGTTTTTACATATTTGTTGATATCTCCATACAATACGTTCATGTCCCTAAACAAGGTTTCTAGCTATTATTATTGATGATATTTTTACAATAAATTATTCTGAAAGCCAACAGATTTTAATTATTTTATTTGAATATTGTGTTACCTTCGAAGCCAGTGCATGACTCTACTAGGAGTTAACAAAACCTCTCTATAGCTGCTTCATTGCTGGCGCACACAAATTGAGTCAACACCTTGTTACAGCCCTGTAGATCTCAAGAGTGTATTACGTATAGTTTATTGATAAGCGGGGACACTTGTGAGCATGGTAAGGGGGTGTTGAGGGGGGCGAATGAGTGCCCAAGCATGACTCATTGATAAGCACAGACTCTCCTCACCAGATGAGGTGATTTTGGTTCACCTCACTCACTCAGCTAACTCAATTCCGGTGTAAAGAGGAACGCAATCTTGGTGACATAGAGTGTTAGTTACAGATAAATGCAGTTAATATCATAGAAGAGCATGAGATAAGAAAAAGGAAGAAATGGAAGAAACTCTAATATCCAAACTGACACTGTATTTCTATTAAAATATTATTTTCACTCACTTATACTGGAGATGCTGGAGGGATGCATTTCACTTCTAAAGAGAAGCTTCACCAGCCCAGTTGAGGTGAAGCGCCGTTAGAAGTGAAATGAATTCCTGCAGTATCTCCAGTATAAGTGAGTGAAAATAATATTTTAATAGAAAAACAGTGTCAATTTTGATACAAGATTGTTCATCAAGTATTTCGTCATGGAAAACATCACAGATTTTAACTGAAAAACATAATTAAGATCGGGTTTCTCCTAAGTGAAACACGGAATTAATTTCCATTGTCATCAACTTTACCATTAAACTTAATTATTACCATTAAAATAACTTTACCATTAACAAATGCTTATCTTAACCATTGCTTGTTTGCACAGTCTGATTTATTTCTGTGTGTCATTAAAAGTTACTCTTATATTTGCATATTACACTATATTTTTGAATATTTGTATTACACACTTTGTATATTACACTAAAGTAGTTTGAGCTCATTCTGTGTGACAGCACTAATCTAGAGTAATTAGAGACGCAGGCTTGGTGACGTGACACAGTGTGACTTTTTCAAAATACAGTAATAAATAAGACCTTAACCATCGCTTGTTTGCACTGTCTGATTCATTTTTGTGTCTCATTAAAAGTCATTCTTTTGTATATTAAACTGAATTGTTTGAGTTTATCCTGTGTGAGAGCCCCAATCTGGAGTAAATAGCGGAAGCAGGCCTGGCTACGTCACCCAGTGTGACTTCTTGCAATATACAGTAATAAATTAGACCTTTACATAGCTTGTGTTTGCACAGTCTGATTGATTTGTGTGTTTCTTTAAGAGTAATCCTGTGTCACGTTTACTTTTGGCTCATAACTCGAAAACTGTTATGTTTATGAGAGACCAAATTCTCTTTGAAATTTAATTTTTTGAATTTGATATAATGTTTGATAATTAAATACAGTATCATAAACTATATGTAGGCTACTTTTGGTTTTTGGCTGAGTGAAAAATCTGACACTTTTGAAGCCAACATTATTTCTGAAATTAAAAATGATAAATGTGGCAATAGTGTTTGATGATTTAGATCATTTACTGTAAATATTTTCATAATTAAAATGAATTAAAAATTTATTTTTTTTTTACTTGAGGGAAAGGATGTTTTGGGGCAGAAAGCCCATCCTCAGTCCACTGAGGATTTTTTAAAAATAGTTCTGCAGTTCGTTTGAGTGAAAATATCAACTTTTCTACTAGCAGTTTATCGTAGATCAATAAATAATTATTAATCATCAGAAACTGATTGTAATTTTTGTTTTTTGTTTAGAGCATGACACATTTTTGAAGGCCAAATCATAAAAATTTAAATTTGAACAGATAAATAATGGGATGATAGATAATTTTTTCTTCAACATAAGTCATATATTTTAATTCCTTTTTTCTGCTTCTTTTCCTTTTTATTTTCTTATTTAACTTACTATTTTTTTTCTCAATAACTTCCTACAAACTGTACTTCATGAGCTGATACTCTCACCCAGCGGACAGTGTGATTTCCCTTGCTGGGTATAATTGCCAAGAAATTTTAATTTTATTACGAAATTGTTTGATAAATTTTTCTTTTGTATATTAAGAATTCGTTTTATAGATTTTTTGCATTTGTTTTTTATTGGCAATAAAGATGTATGGTATTTTAAATTGAAGATGATAAAATTCACTGTAAATCTGATTTGTAAACTTTAAATCCATTATCCATTGAATAAATCAACAGTAACAGATTTCCACTCTCTCATTCACTCTCTCTCTCTCTCTCTCTCTCTCTTTCACTCTCTCTTACTCTCGATCTTTCTCCTTTAAGCGGTTATTATTCACTTCTGTACTTCAACAAAAGTGAACGCAAAGACTGCGCAGTGAAAACTGCGGTCTATTAGCACCAGCCCTAACGAGCTTGTTACGTGACAATAGAAGTAGTGTGTGATTGAACGTGACATCAAATTCATATAATTATGGTGACGTGACTTCATATAACGTGAAAATAATGTTTTCCCACCTTCACTTACTCACTCACTCACAAAATAATGGTAATATTTCTTGTTCGTATATTAATGATATTAGATATGAAATTAATAGGCTCTTTAAATTTAAAATACATTTCAATTATTTAATGACTAATTATTTTTTACTTTTTTTATAACCTAGTTCTTCGTTTGAAAATTTACACTCACCCGAAATTCAATTTTTTTTTATTTAGACAAAGATACAACATGATAAATCAAGATAATAAAGGTGATTAAAGGTGATAAAGGTGAAAAATCTCGAATTAAAACCAGAAGCGTATTGCCGAACCGGCAATAGCCCCCAAAGACTATAGTCCTCGCCGACTTTCCAATACGCTTCTGGTTTTAATTCTACTTAGTTTTAGTTTCAATTACAACATGGTAAAATTGAAATAAGTTGAGTAACTTACTACTACTTTGTCAAAACAAAAATACTACTTGCTAAACTAATGAAAAACTTGGAAGTAGTGCGTTCCTACCTCTACTTACTCAGTTCCTCATTCACTTATTCACTCCTTTATCACTTTACTTTATCATTCACTCCTTTCTCACTATTTACTTCCTCACTCAATCCTCCCTCACTCATTCAATTTCCTCACTCACTCACTCACCAATATGTTCCTGTTTGAATTTGAGTTCCAGATTTTGAATTGATAAATGATTTTATTGAGCCAAAATAAAATCCATGTAACATTGGTCAAGTCGATTAAACAGATCAGATAAATAATGAATAACAGTCAACACATTACAAAACAAACATAGTTTAGTAGATATTCTAACAAAATAATATATTTGAACTTCTATTCGAAATACATCTGACAGTAAATGAAAAAACTGACACCAGATTCACATCACATTTTGGACTGCTAACATCAATTTAAAAATAGTTCAGAAATGGCTTCAAAATCACATCTTAACACTTAATGCAGATAAAACTAAATATATTACTTTCTCACCTAACATTGTGGGTCAGCCAGCAAATGACTTAACACTAAATTTATTTCCAAACCGAGTTATAATTGGAGGGGTGAATGATGATGAACAGGAAATGGAAATCCTAGAAAGAGTACAAAGAATCAAATATCTTGGCGTAATAGTAGATCAACATCTAAAGTGGAACAAGCACATAGACCATTTATGCTCAAAATTAAAATATTTAACTTACATTTTCTACAAAATAAATAAAATAAAAAACATAGACATAATAAAAAGAATATACTTTGCATATACTCACTCTATATTTCAATACATAATTGAAGTGTGGGGTGCAGCTTATGATACACACTTCAAAAAGATTTTCATTCTACAAAAACACATAATTAGAGCTGCTCTGGGAAGACCGCGATTATATCCGAGTAGAGAAATTTTCACTGAATTCAATGTACCAACACTTAGACAAACATATATAAAAAATGTAATTCTATATTTAAATAAAAACAAAAACTTATTTACAGCTCACACTACCCCCTACAATATACGCACTAATAATACAAATCGATTTAATATACATCTTGTTAAGCTCACCATAAATAGACACCAATTCCCATACTATTGCAACTATTTAATAAATAAAATACCAATAGACTTCTTGAACAAAAAAATTACTAGGAGATTAAAAAGTGAAATAGATGAGTGGATAAAGACAAATATTTTTTTCAAATTAACTATACAATGAAACAGATTATCTTTTCGATATTGTTCAACAGTAGTTTAGCCTTGTTTAGGAAAATTAAGCATAAATACAAATTATCACTGTACTTGCCCAACATACTGTATTGTTTTCATGTGGCAATCATCAATCAATAGCAAATTTATTGTCTTCTGCACGTTTAGCGTTAGTTTTTACACTTTTTCATTATTAATTGTTTTTCTGTAGTCCTTCACTACAATCTTTCATTTTTTCCACTGGAGTACCTACATAGATTCACTATTTTCAATCATGTTTGTTTTTACAGCTTTTTCTATTGTATTTATTTTAAAATTGTTTCTTTTCTTTTCTGCAACTCACTGCCAACACTCAAGCTAAGCTTTTGTTGGCAGTGCCAGAAATTTTCTTTTTTATACAATTTAGTGTATGTTTTGTATATATGTACTCTACATTTGTTACTCGACTGTGCTTTTTTTCAAGATTGTTGTAAGAATTGTTTTGGCAATAAATTTCAATTTCAATTTCAAAATACTACTCAAGAAATATACTTATATATTACTCAATAAATATTATAAGATAAACGACTAGATAAAGCCTAATCATTCTTGGTAATAAACACATTATATTTATAGATTAAAAAGTAAATTAATAAAATACGAGTGGAATAAATCGGTCAAAGATAGGTAGACACAAGGCAATGGGGTATTCAGCAGGTTCAAATGAGGTCAAGAATAGAGTTGATATTTACAGCATTGAATTCAGCAAAAGAGTAGAAAGGATTGAGAAGATGCCATGCTTTGACAACAGATTCGAACTTTTTAACTCAACGCTCGAGAACTGTGTTGCAGTGTCACTTGGCTGTGCTATAAAGTGCCTCTAGTTGTGTTACATAGTTCTGTTTGTGTTACACTTGTGTTTGAACTTGTTTGCAGGCAAGCACGACACCAAGCTTCACGAAGCTGTGCTGAAAGACGATGCCGACGCCTGTCGAAAGGTCCTCAGGGAGTACGTTGTCAACGTGGACTCTAGAAACAATGTGAGTTCTCTCTCTATCATTCTCTCACTCTCTCGTCAACTCTCAGTCTATTTCTATCTCTTACTCGGAAGTAAACTCGTGTGCCAGCAGTTAGTTGCTGTTAGGTGTATGGAAAGAGTAACTTAAATAGATTAGTTTCATGTAGACCGTTCTTCAAGAGACTTAGTCTCCTAACTGTGCCCTGCTTATATGTGTATGAAGCTACTTTATATGTAAAAACGAATGATTTTAACCAAGATATTGACGTACACGATTATAATACAAGAAGCCGAGGAGATTATCACTTGATGAGTCACAATAGTAGCTTATTCAAACAAAAACGTGCCCTTGGTAGGAAACTCTACAACAAGCTACCGCAGTTTTTAAAGAGTCATGAACGTATAGAAATATTGAAAAAATGTTTAGTTTTAAAGCGTTTTATAGTGTTCAAGGGTACCTTTCACATCAAAATTAAGCCTCACCTCAACTAATTGATATACTAATTATGCTTACTAGTGTAGGCCTATAAGAGTATAATATTGTAAAATTAATTGTTGATTCGACTTGTCTTATACTCCTTAACTGAAGTCTCCAAGATGTAATCTACAAAAAAGAATCAATTGCTTTTTCAATAAACTGAAAAAGCTGTGATAAATGTGTGAAGCTACTTTCTAATTTTCAGATTATTATTTGTGAAGCTGCCCGTTCAGTCCTGTGTGCTAATGTGCTAGAAATATTATTTTAAAAACCACAATTTAAAAACAAAAATAGCCGCGAGCCGTAGCAGGTATCTGTTCAATCAGAGAGATAAGCTGCGTTCTCGTAGGTCCCGTTTGTAACGGTGACCGATTAGATTGGCCAGCAAAAAAGACACTGTTCTCTGCTGTAAAATCACTTCCCGGTGGTTCGGAACCCACCTTAAACTGTAGGTCCAACTCATCAATCACCATCATCCAACCATTACCCACGCACAGGTCTCAGACCTATGTGGGCTTCATCCTCGAAAAAAAAAAGAAAAAAAAATTACTTTTATTATTATTACTAGTAGTCCCGTTAACAGTAGAACTCACGCCCAAGAATAAGGGTGCTTGCACAGAGGAGCATACTCCATGTACTCAATGATAATCACCATCCCAAAATTGAACACAGTCATCAGACCTAACTCTTGATTCAATTCGCGTAGTCTATTACATGTCTGTTTTCCACAAAAGGTCACTCTGTATCACATCAACAAGGCTGTGTTTTCAATTTTTGAGACAGTTGATTGCTCAAATTAGATTTCAGATGTCTGATGAATAAGTTTATAAAACAATCTTTATTAAATTTGTATATCATTTACTTTAGATAGTAATCATTTGTTATTATGCTTAATTTAAATATTAGAAATGAAATAAACGTCTTGGAGACTCCAGTTAAGGAGTATAAGACAAGTCAGTATATATATATATACAATCTTATACACTAGTTACCATAATTACTATATCAATTTGTTGGGGTGAGGCTTAATTTTGATGTGAAAGAAACTCTTGCACACTATAAAAAGCTTTATCGACTAAATATTTTTTCAATTGTTTTTTAAATATTTCTATATTTTCAAGACTCTTCAAAAACTGTGGTAGCTTGCTGAAGAGCTTCCTACAGGTTGAGTTTCCTGCTAGTTATATGATGGAGAAGCTCATTTTAAAAATCATGTTCCTATAGAAGAAGATTTGGTTGCCTTTCCTTTTTTCCCTTATAATTATTCTTCGAATGCAACAAATTAAAAAAAAATCTTGTGCATGCATCGCTGCGCATTACTAAAAGGAACATTCATGCCAAATTCCAAAGAAATCGGCTCACGCGTTCAGCCGCAAATACAATACAAACAGATAAACAAACAGACAAATGCATAACCGTCGTCTAGAAACATAGACCTCACTTTGCTCGGTCAATTATTTGGACAATTTTACTTCAATTTTTTTTTTCAATTTTTTTTTTTTTTTTTCAATTTCAATTCAATTTTTTATTTTCATTCCAACATACACAATCTCACAAGAATATTCCAAAATACAAAACAGTAGAATATAAGATACAAATCAACAAATTTATTTGTTCACTAGAAATACATTAGAATGTTTTTGAATACATGAAATAAATATTCCGAAAATTGCGTTTTTTGTTTTGCTAATTATATTTCCTACATAAAATACTGTCCTTCCTACCCCGCGAACAAATTGTGCAATCCATGATTGGAAGAAAAATTTAGTAAAAGCTAGCATAAGCATAAAGCTTGTGCGCTAGCAGTGAGTTGAATATTTTTTTACACTTATACTAATCTATCAATACCGAACTTATGATGACCTAAATTATTGTAAAATAAGAAACACATTTGTTTCCCTCTAATCAGGAATACTTGCAATATCAGATTTTTGTGACCAATCATTTTTATTATCCTAATTTTTAACATCATTATTATTGTTATCTTTATTGTTATTATTATTATTCTTTTTATTTTTATTATTGTTATTTTTGCAACCAAAATAAGGAAGAACGCAAAAAAAATGATAAAGACATGTACAATAAACAATTTTACATAAATTATATAATAAGGAATCTATAGATGATATGAATCTTTGTTACTTCACAGCAACTTCCAGATAAAACCATTAAAATATTATTTGATAATATTATTTATTTTGAAGAATGTATTCATCTTATCCATTTATCTATTTCTCTTAGTAGAGTTGGCGTGATTTTATTATCAATAAATCTTTGTGGGACTAGGTTTATAATTTCACTACAAAAAAAGTCATATTGATGTCTTGTCAAAGTCAGTCTAGGATTAGATTTTTGAAAAACGTTTGTTTGTGAAGGACGGGTGTTATAATTCATTGTTCTTCTAGTTAATTCAAATGCGGGTTTGTTTTTATTTATATTTAAAATGATCTTTTTCACATATGCTTGTCTTATGGTTAACACTCCAAACTCATGAAAAATCAGACTGCTAGAATAACGGCGTGGTCTATTTAATGCAGCTCTTATTAAATGCTTTTGCAAACTAAATAATTTGTTCAAGTGATTATCATATGTCGCTCCCCAAGTTTCAATGCAGTATTCAAATAAGGATTTTGCGTAGGCATAGTAAACTGTTTTAATGATATTTGTATTTTTTAATTTGTTGATATTATAGAAAACATAAATTAGATATTTCAGTTTTTTGCATAAATAGTCAACATGTAAGTCCCATTTCAAATGATTATCGAGTATAATACCTAGGTATTTTATCTCTCTTACATTTTCGAGTTCTGGACATTGACAAATATTATCTGTTGACTGTGTTCTCTTAACATGGCTAAACGGAGAGGTGGAACCCGTAAAGGTCTCCCCACCATAAAAGTCATACCCTAATAATGATACACAGCAAAACCTCGATTATCCGTCACTCTTTCAACCGTTACTTTCTGTTATCCGTCATTACAAAGTGGGAATTTTGCGATTTATTTGCATATTGTACAACAGTTCTGCATATTTTTTATGAAATAAATATTCATATACACATTTCATAATTTTTATATAAATATTTCCAAACTTTCCCCAAACTATAGCCTACTGTGCACGTTTATATGATGACATTATTTCTATTGGCCGTCTATTCAGTTATCCTTCACAGTCCCGGTCACAAGTGTGATGGTTAATAGAGGTTCTTCTGTAACAGAAAACTATGGATGCTCATTTAAATTTGGGAAGTGATAGCCGCGAGCCGTAGCAGGTATCTGTTCAATCAGATAGATAAGCTGCGTTCTCGTAGGTCCTGTTTGTAACGGTGACCGATTAGATTGGCCAGCAAAAAAGACACTGTTTTCTGCTGAAAATCACTTCCCGGTGGTTCGGAACCCACCTAAAACTGTAGGTGCAACTCATAAATCACCATCATCCAACTCATTACCCACGCACAGGTCTCAGACCTATGTGGGCTTCATCCACAAAAAAAAAATACCATGGTTATGAAAATCTATAATATTCATGAATAAGGTTGTTAACAGGTCCTGTATCTAAATGCCTGGTGTTTTATTTTTTACGACCAGTTCAATTTTAGCTCTGCCATCACATATATAAAAAAATCAAAAATTTGATTAAATAGCCCCATAAAATTAAATATGTTTTTTATTTGTTCATAAATGGTTTGATTAATCTATTTATTTTATTATAATTATTGGATTCTAGCAATGAAATGTTAATTATAAACGAATTTCAACAAAACATGAGAAGCTTAATGAAATTGAAACCTTCCAATTTAGGAGTTTCAATTTCGTTCAGTTTCACGGCGGATAGGAAAGTGAAGCTTTATTATTTATTTATTGTGACAAAATTACAATGAATGTGGAGGCGCAATAGACTCAAGTCCAAAACTGCTCTCTTTACAAATTTTGAATGTGTTAAATTGTATAAAACATTGAGGCTAATTTTAATGCTGAAAATTTAGATTTTCCCAAGTACTCCACTCAAAAAAAAATAAAATGATTCCTTTTCACTAGAAGGAAATTAATTTGGCCGCTTAGCGCAGTTGGTTGGGGCGTCGCAACTTCAGCTTGCTGTCGTTTAAGCGGTCGTGGGTTCGAATCCCGCTCCTCCGTCTGGCATCTATGTGTTATCATTCACCTCATTACCCACGCACAAGTCTAGGACTTATGAGGGCATCATCAGCAATAAAAAAACGGAACACTGAAAACCGCAAATAATGTCAAATTTTTTATGGAAACTTTCAAGCCGAAAAATACTATCACGTTGCTATGGTAAACTGTTTCACCTCAATTCCATTCTGTCTTTCACGCTCACTCCTTCTCTCTCGCCCTCTCTAACTCCTTCCTTTCTCTCTTCCTGCTCCATCATCTTCTTCAGCTCCAATCCAATTAAAAGCATCGCACTCGACTAAGCGTGAAAATGATGCTAGTGTAGCTGTATGTGTAGTGTGCTTCAAATCTGACTTATGATAACATAAAGGATACGGTGATAATCCATCTTCTCAGTGACGGCGATGTTAAGGTAGCTATCCATAATAATTATTAATAATAGGATTACAGCCTGACGCTATCACAAGTCAAAAGCTACATCATGTCGCTCCTAGACATGTTGCAGTAAGATACTACAGTCTCGGCTGTTTCCCCACTGTCAATCTGATAACAAAGATACAGTTTTTAGCTACTTTGATATGCAAAATTAACTTTTAGAATTGGTACAGTAAAGAAGTTTATCTACGACCATGTCGTAATGTATACATTACAGTTTCACAATTGATGCCAAAACAGCTGTCTTTAAAAAATGCTTTTTGAAACCCGTTGCATAATGAGCTCATTATAGAACAGGTTCTACATTATAACACAGGTTCTGGACCAATCAGGAGCATTTTTGATGGAATCAATATCTTAATTCAATATTGTGAAACTATCAGCTGATTTGATCAAACTGCTACACCAGCTGCTTTAACCTAACAATCTACTATAACTTCTCATATATGAGATGAGAGGTTAGGTATCTCTGACCGTCACAGGTAAAATGAAATTGTTTTAATTAAATGTATACTAGTGGTTGTTGATAAAATAATGTATGCAACGATTTTATTTGGCCATTAAAGCACTCGTGATATATTTATAACACTTGCATTCGCTCGTGTTATAACTTACATCTAACTCGTGCCTTAATAAGGGTCAAAATAAAATCGTTGCATAAACTACTATTATATAATTATACAAGTAATGCAGCGTGTGGCAATTGATAGAGAGCCATTTTTTTTATAATTTAATTATTTAAAATAAACTTCACTTGGGAAATATAACAGTTATTTCTTCGTACATATTTATTCAACACGAATTTCACTAGTGAAGTTTATTTGCAATAATTATTTATGTTTAAATATCAAGTGAAAAAGTTTAATGTGGATCTACAGCATCAAATTTATAATTTGTATTTGTTTGTTGTGTATGTTTATCTATTTTGTTACATTTTTGTTACTTATGTTTTTGAAAATATATTCCAATACATTTGCAATTTGTATTTGTAAGTACGATTGACGTAATAATGAAAATAAGTAAGAATGTCATTTATTTGTATCACACTCTCATATAGAGTTATTGCCTGCTAGATACAATCTAGTCAACTACTTCTAAATAATCGTTCTATTGCACTATTCTGAAATCAAGAGGCAACGAAAGTGAAAAATAAAAGCTAAATGTACTTCAATGATCTGTTAAATAACTTACAAAAACAAATAACTTCAGCTTTGATCATGATTAGTCTTCTACCTGATGTATTTATACAATAAAAAAAAATAAGTTAATTTTTTATAATGGGTCTTAGGTCATTGATAAAAACAAAATAAAACCTACATAGGTCCATTGCTTTTTTTGTTATATGTCAACCGTTTACCTAAAGAATTAATTAGTGGTAGAGCCCTCTTATTTGCAGACGATAAATCACTCATTTTCAGCAATTCCATTCTAGATAATTTAGAAATACTTATTTTTATGGGTGTGCAGTCCCCCATTGTCCAATTTTTAAATCAGTTGAAATTAACTATAAATAGTAAAAAATGTCAATATATTGGTATATAAGGTATACCTTCAATTCGAAAACAAACATAATATAAATGAAGATAGGGCTATAAACGTGTTTGTAAACGATAATCAATTAGACCAGGAAGAAATTTTTTTATTTCTAGGAGTTTTGTTGGATAGAAGATTGACCTGGGCTCCATACATTGAGAAAATATGTTGTAAAATTTTGTCTGGGGTATTTGTCTTGCGACAACTCGCTAGGTTGAATGACAAAAAGTTACTTTTGACAGCTTACCATGGGCTCTTACTGTCACATATTAGGTACCGGTATGCTATCTTAGTATAGGGTAATCAATCAAATCAAATCAAATTATATTGCATACCATAAAAATACAATCCAAATAATAATAATAACAAGCACTTCAACAATAAATAAAAACTGCATGTTAATATAATATTTTAAAGATTAACATATTGTGTAAGTACAGTGAAAAAATGTATCATAGATAAAACAATATTTATTTATAATAATATTTGGATGCGCGACTAGCGTAAGTTGAACTTGTGTGCTAGCCGCGAGTTCTCTCAGTACTATTTATCTACAATAATTATAAGCAATTCATCAAAACAAAATCTTGATAGGGTGTTTAAGATCCAAAAGAAAGCGGTTAGGTGTATAGAAAGAGTAAATAGATTAGATTCATGTAGGCCGTTGTTCAAGAGACTTGGTCTCCTAACTGTACCCTGCTTATATGTGTATGAAGCTACTTTATATGTAAAAATGAATGATATTAACCAAAATCTTGGCGTACATGATTATAATACAAGAAGCCCAGGAGATTATCACTTGGTGGGTCACAATAGTAGCTTATTCAAACAAAAACCTAGTTATATTGGTAGGAAATTCTACAAAAAGCTACCGCAGTTTTTAAAGTGTCTTGAAAATATAGATATATTTAAATAACTAGTAATAATTGGGTGTGCTATAATACGAGTGTTAAGATTGACTGCAAGTCGTTGAAATCTACTATAAAAAGCTAATATAAACAACGCAAATCGCTATGGAACAAGTAATCCAAGAATTAAATTTATATTTGAGTATAGTAGTAAGATTCAGATTATTCAACAAAACTAGTTTAAATTTATCTTAAATTTTCTTTTTTGTAGGTTACGTCTTGAAGGCTCCAGTTAAGGAGTATACGTCAAGTCAGATGTTTAATTTTAATTATGATGATGATGATGATAATAATAACTCTTGCAGCAATTCATTAGGTCGCTGCAATAACATTATTGAAGTTTATAGCAGCACAGTCTACATCAACATCTTCATTTCAAAGACCTTGATACAGGTATAGAACATTTCCTATTGAAAATTATATTTCTAAGTATAATTTATTTCAAAATATATTTCCGTTTCATTGAAAATGGCCGTAATATATACCGTATATATTCACCATAGATAAATAAAAGTTATATTTATCTTTGGTTAAAATACTGTAGACTGAATAGAGACAGGATAAGGAGTGGGATGATTCAGATAGCTTTATTTGAGTAAAAGTGCAATTTATTCATGACTACTGACAATGAATGACATCACCTAAATTCATGGAAGATAGATAAAAAATATACCCAAGATGATACGTTCTCACTGTTACTTTTATACTGTTTTGTAAGTTTCACTATACTGACATTAATCAGAATGTTTGTATAATAAATGAATTTTTTTTTAGCTTACGTCTTGGGAGACTCCAGTTAGGAGTATAAGACAAGTCAGATCAACAATTATACACTAGATACCAGAATTGCTATATCAATTTGTTGAGGTGAAGCTTAATTTTGATGTGAAAGGAACTCTTGTACACTATAAAAAGCTTTATCAACTGAATATTTTTTCAATTGTTTTGAAGTATTTCTATATTTTCAAGACTCTTTTAAAAATGCGGTAGCTTATTGTAGAATTTACTACCATTATAACTAGGTTTTTGTTTGAATAAGCTACAATTGTGACTCACCAAGTGATAATCTCCTCGGCTTCTTGTATTATAACCATGTACGTTAAGATTTTGGTTAATATCATTCGTTTTTACATAGAAAGTAGCTTTATACATATATAAGCAGGGTACAGTTAGGAGATCTTCAGTCTGAAATATTGACTGAAATATAGTGGTTCTATGTAGCCTCAAAATCTTAAAAAAAATGAATATTGTATTATCCATTTACACAAAAGGGCGGAGTAAGGGAAAAACGCCCTATCTTACACTCAACCACAGGTTAAGAATTCTAATTGACTCAACCTACTCTTCAAGGATCTTCTGAGAGGATTGAAGACAATTGTGAGAGACGTGCTTGGATTAGTTCTTTTATTGATTACCTGATGAGTGCTCGGCAGAGGTTCTTATTCAGCACTTTAACCATACAACGATGGGGGACTTCTACTTCTACTTTGTACATAATAAAAGAGGGCAGGTGTGTGTGTGTGTGTTAGTTACGGATTTTGCAATAATGGCAACGATTTGGAACACTAAATGTGGCAGAAAGCTTTCTCTTCCTCAGAGCACCTAGAAGTGCGATTTCATATTTTCTTTCTACATTTTTAAAATTTCACTTACTGTAATAAACAGTGTACTCGTTTGACGATGCTCTTAACATCAGTGAAAAGGCCGTCGTGCCATAACGAGAGTCACAATATCCACTAAGTGTTTTATAAGTTTTTATTATATATATATATATATTAGTGGAAACAAGATATCTTCAACATTACTAATAGGCCTACTCTGTGATGTTTTCCATGACGAAATACTTAATGAACAATTTAATATTAAAACTGACACTGTATTTCACATTTAAATAATGTTTTACTCACATTTTTTGGAGATGCTTGAGAAATGAATTTCACTTCTGAAAAGAAGCTTCGTTTCAGAAGTGAAATGCATTCCTCAAGCATGTCCAAAAAATGTGAGTGAAAAGAAGCTTCGTTTCTGAAGTGAAATGCATTCCTCAAGTATCTCCAAAAAATGTGAGTAAAACATTATTTAGAAGTGAAATACAGTGTCAGTTTTAATATTAGATTACTGTTACTTTTTTAGAATGTGTTTGGATACAGGAAGCTCATACAGCAGCTGATAAATGGTACGGTAGGTCACTAGCCACTACGATGCAAAAGTGTTTCAAGTCACAAGCCAAAGCGACACATTTGTTCCATATCAATATTGCAACAGCATCCTTTTCTTATGATTGTATTGGCATTGGCGGTTGAAATTCATGTATCACATGTTGCATTGATTTTGTAGCTAGAAGGCGATATGTTGTCATGTTGATGTTGTGAACGATCAACGATGTTGTCACGTTGTTGTTGTTGTTGTTGCAGTTTGGCCGCACCTGCTTGCACTGGGCAGCCTCGTTTAACAATGTTGACATAATGGAACAGCTGATTTCGGCGAGGTGCGATCTGGAGGCGCAGGACAAAACGGGCATGAGGCCCATCATGATGGCAGCCTCTCACGGGCATCTGAAGGCAGTCAGACTGCTCATCAACTTCGGTGCTAACGTACATGCCAGAGATAAGGTACCGTAATTGATAATTTGATTTTCCCTACAGTGACACGAAAAAGTGCCTATTTTTGCACTAACTCTGTAGCATGCAAAATAGTCTATTCCTGCACCAGTGCGGGAAAGTAAATTCCATTGCGCAAAAATACTCTGCACTCCAGATTTGCAACCTAACAACAAAAAATAGTGAGCATGTAATACGCAGGTTCCCTATTCTGTATTCAAAAATACGTTGGCTACTCTGCTTCAGCTACGAATTACCAATCAGCTGTAGTTGTTGAAATCGATTTGACTCGAAGATAGGTTATGTGAGGAATTGTCAGGTTATGTATGTCCTGTTTAAATTACTTTATGTAAAGTAAAGTAAATTCGTATGGCTTTTCGTGGTGGGGAGACCCTTACGGGTTATGTGTTACTGTAAGAAAAATTTAATGTGTAATTCAAACGCAAAGTATTGTTTCTGCACTTGAGAAACTTTTTTCACTCGCCTTTGGCTCATGAAAAAACTGTTTCTTTCGGTGCAGAAAAACCCGACTTTGCACTCTAGTTACACAAATAGCTATTATTGAGCCAAAATACAATCAATGTAACATAGGCCTAGTCGATTAAACAGATCAGATAAATTATTATGAATAACAGTTAACACATTACAAAACAAAAATAGTAGAAATACTAACAAAGATATATGAACTACTTAAGAACTGCAGAAATATTATAAGATAAACGACTAAATAAAGCCTAATCATTCCAAGTGATAAGCACATTATATTTATAGATTGAAAAGTAAATTAATAAAATACCAGTAAAATAAGTCAGATGGGCAAAGATAAGTAGACCCAAGGCAATGGGGTATTTAGAGGGTTCAAATGTGGTCAAGAATAGAGTTGATATTTACAGCATTAAATTCAGCAAAAGAGAAGAAAGGAATGGGAAGGAGTCATGCTTTGACAACAGATTCAAACTTTATGGAGTGAAGTAACTTTATCTTGGCAGGCAGCACATTAAAGAATTTAATGCCAGACACCGGAAAACTTCTTTTCGATTTTTCAAGTCGCACTCTAGGGATGAAAATGGTATTTTGCGCTCTTGTGGCATGATGATGGTGCACTTCATTGCAAAACTATTCAAATTTTTCCTGACTGACAGTAAGCATTTGTAAATGTAGATATTTAAAACTGTCATAATTTTATTATCAATGAAAAGAGGCATGCAATGATCCCAATGTGCAACCAAACGAACAGCTTTTTTTTGGAGCAGTATAGTACTTTGTGGACACCAGAAGAATGTCCCCATAGTATTGTGCCATAAGATATATGATTTATTTCATTGAGAGTTGAACAAAACTATGTTAACTATAATGCTAGTATACTAACCTGAACACTATGCCTCCGCATGATTTAAATTCAAGATGCTTTAGAACAAGCTGATGCATAGAGTAATCAGGTTAGTTTAAGCGTTAGCATTGATGAAGTGTCGCTCAAGCTCTATTGAATAGTTTTCCATAAAGTTATGATAAAACCATGGAAGTATAATTTTTATTTTATTTATTTTACAGAACAATTACAATGAGAGTCCTCCTAAACTTGTAGGTATTTCAGAAGGTGCCCATACACAACACTAATACAGTACAACCATACTGAAACTAATGACTATCAAATAGTAATACATGAAACAGGGTGTAGTAGTACTGATGATGGGTGTGGATATCCTACATGCAGCATCAGTCAGATCAAATATTTAGGTGTTGTATTGGATGTACATTTATGTTGGAGTTCTTGCATTTCATAATAATTATATTTGTTCAAGATTGAGGTAATTAATTTATAAATTTGTTCAATTAAGGAATATACCGTGCTCCCAATATATCAATTAAGAATGGTATTCTTGGCATTGGTACAATCTATCATTTGCTATGGCATTATGTTTTGGGAGGTTGTGGGATTACAATTCTGCAACCTCTCATACTTCTTCATAAAAAGATGATAAAAATAAAGCCTATTAGGTATCCAACTGAATTGTTATATATAATGGATTTGGCGTTTCCAAAGTTGATGCTTTATATGAAATAGGTCTTATAAAGGTTGTGGTTTGATCAATCAGTTGTAAAAATTGAATGCCGAAATACTACACATACATGCCATAAAGTAGAAGCTGGAACTAAGCGTATTCGCACCCATGATACAACTAGCTCTGGGTGAAAATAGGGTTCCTATGTTTCATATAAAATACCAAGTATTAAGTACTACATAAAATACTTATATATTACGGGTGGTAATTGGTCATGCGGTGAGCGTGGTGTTCAAGTGATCGTGATGTTCAGTCACGACCGCTCAAGACTGCGCTTGGATGGGTGACCGTGCTTCAATGACTTGATGTTACAAGCTTTATTATCACTTACCCGGTGGTTCGTAACCCACCTAAAATAGTAGGTCCACCATGTTCCCCGTAACATGGCTCAAACGGCGAGGTGGAGCTACCCGTAAGGGTCTCCCCACCATTAAAAGCCTAACGCTTATTATTATTATTATTATTAGTTATATATTAAAATAAAAAGTAGCTATATGCGAGTATGAAAACGCGTTTAAACTGGACAATACTTTTAATATTTCACATTTCGTTGATAAAATAAGTTATGAAAAACAGATAAGAATTTATAACCTCAGACGAAACACTCTTTCAGGCCGGTATTTATGGAATTAATTTTTTTTCCTCAACTCAAGGAAAGTACCGTATTCACTTTTCAAGTCTCTCTTGAATCGATGGAGCCTCATGGGATTAGATAGTAGACAGGACAGTAGACAATTCATCTATTTATTGGATGAATTTTTCACGTACGGTAATCTATATTAGTGTTTTTATTGTATTTATTTTTGACACTTCCTCAATCCGGTTTTTATCCAGATGTAATTGTTCCTATCTTTAAACTTTTAAAATTTCAAATTTTCACTTAAATTTATTATTTTAACAAGAGTTCTATTAAAACTAACTCTGTCTAGGCTACTTAATTTCAAGTGTTCGAGCAAGAATAAAACCTTTGCGCAAGTCCGCCATTTTGTGTAAATGTGTCACTTAGTCACTTAGATTCTTTCTACTTGATGAATATTGTTTGCTTTGCTTTGCAGATAAGACTTATTACTATTTATATCATATACTGTTTATAATCAGGCTTAAGAAAACTTTACATGTGAATAAATTTGATAATCTAATGAATATTTGTCTTTTTTGTCATTGCAGAAAGGCCAGACACTGTTGCAGTGCGCTGTGAAGAGTGTCAAGATAGTGAAGTTCCTGGTGGAGACGCTGGAGAATGTGGACATAGAGGCAGCGGACTGTCTCGGCCAGACGGCCCTTCATCACGCCGCGCTCGGTGGCCACCTTGACACCGTCACTCAGCTGGTGCGCTGTGGCGCCAATGTCAAGGCCACAGACAAGGTACGAATCTTACTTCAGTTCATGGGAGCTTTACTGTTTACCGGTAGATGTTATCAGTGGCGTCTGATTGGTCTATTCAAATTCTTTAACATCTATGAATTCGAATTCATATTTATGTACAAAGGTTGAACGGTCGATAGTTGTTTTTAAATCCGACAGGGGATTTCTTCATGGATGACGTCACTTGAATCAGTTCTCCAGAATCAATTTCCCAGCTGGGAGAGATGCTTCGTATATGGGCCTCTCCCAGCTGGTAAAATCAAGAGGTCTTGTCTACCTCTGCCAATTTAGTGCATGAATTGGATTTATAATAAAAACTGGTGTATTATTCATATCCTTTCGAAAGAGAATTGCAATTTCTAGCTTCCTTCCAGAGGAAAAGTATTTTCTGTGTTTTTTTCATTAGTTATAAGAGATTGAAAACATCTCTCCCATAAGAGAGCATGTTAAAAATCTGAAAAACTGATTCACGTGTCGTCATCCATGAAGCAATCCCCTGCCGGATTTAGAAAGAACTAACGACTGTTCAACTTTTTATCTATTAACCTTGTATGTAGAAAATTATATAAAATATAGATAGTATAATCGACTAAGCTGAGCTATGCCTTAGTCCAGTTCAAGAATCAAGAAATTTATTTGCTGTGAAGCCATACAAAGCAATGGGCATCGTCAAAGATTACAGTCAATTATTCAGCAAGATAGCATTGACTAACCCATTTCATTATGAATAACTTCTGAATTCATTTCCCTTTTCAAATATACAGTACAAAATATGTTAACAAAGTATTCAGCAAATTTACTGTTAATTTACAAATTTACAAGTTCAACAAATTGCTGGCTGATCAAATATAGGGTCAAATATGAGATGAAATTATTGATAGGCCTATATAGGCTGGGGCTCCACTGGCCGTTATTTATCGCGCTACAAATTGTGGCTGATAAGTCAGATAAATGAGAAGGTAGCGAATAAATGGAGGTGGCTCCACTAGCGGCAGTCCTGCTGCGTGAAACATTCTCGGCGCGCTGCAGAAATAAGCGTCGTGCGGAAATGGAACCTGTCCCATTTTCACGCCACACTTTGCCGCCATTAGATGGCTGTACTAGCTGTAGACTGTAGTAACGCGGCAGTCTGCAGCTGACCAGCATCCAAGGCGCAAGCCACATTGACACTATTCTGTTTAAAGTTGTATTAATTGTTTCAAGTAAAATGAATTATCTAATATTAAAACTGATACTGTATTTCACTTTTAAATAATGTTTTACTCACATATATTGGAGATGCTTGAGGAATGCATTTCACTTCTGAAAAGAAGCGAAATGAAATTGAAGAAGTGAAATGCATTCCTCAAGCATCTCCAATATATATATATATGTGAGTAAAACATTATTTAAAAGTGAAATACAGTGTCAGTTTTAATATTAGATTGTTCATTAAGTATTTCGTCATGGAAAACATCACAGACAAACATCACAGATAAAATGAATTATATTGGGAACAATGGAGTTTGAACTTGATTGCAAGGTAGAAGTAGAGAAATACCCCATTCTATACAATAAAAATGATGAGAATTATAAAAACAGAAATGCTAGAGTTGTAACAAGTAATCAAAGGAGTATTGAGACACGCAATAAAATTCAAAAAACTTGTCCGAATATTATCTTAATTTGCGATGCAACGTATGGAACAAGCCTTCAGACTTCCTGTTGCTTATTATTGGGTGAATCCACCATTTTCTCTTGTGTAACCGACGTCGTCTACAAACTAAAAGTACACTGAATACAACTCTATGAATATCAACTTGTGGCATGATCGGTCCTGGGTCAGGTCTATCACTATACAATGAACTGCTAGTGAAGCCACAGCGAGTGAGACGACTCTGCAGATTGCAGTTCGTTTTCTGTTGCCTGTGAAGCCACCAGTTAACTGCCGCGTGCAGCGCCCGCTAATTGCAGCGCGATAAACTACGGCCAGTGTGTTGAAATTACTTTTGTTTAAATATTCAGTGGAAGCTAGAGAATGGAAAAACACAGTGATGGAAGCCATTTTTTACCGACGACAGTTTATTCTCCTTGGCAGCGTTGCCATCTTAAGCACTATAAAACATTTTGATATTATAAAATAATAATCAGATACTTTATTATGTTTGAGAATAATACAGAATATTATTTTACTCAACACTCCTCCTTAATGTCAAAATGATTTACTTTTCTCAACTTTAAAATTTAAACTTGATTGTTCCATTACAATACATAAAGTGACAAATACAGTAATATGATATTGATTGAATATTAGAATACAAAAAACATTTTCATAAAATACACAATACAAGTGAATACTATAAAAAAAACATTGTGATAAACATAAAAAAACATCATGATAAACATGTCAAAAATTCAGCAACACAAAGATCTCTTAATAGATAAAAATATATATTTTTTTAAATGATTAATATATGTTTCACATTACAGTATTTTCTTTGTCAAAATATCTTTGAATTTTAGAAACTTAGTGCTCAACAGTGGCTTTGTAAAAATGTCTGCTAATTGACTTTCAGAACAACAATATTTAATTTCAAACATTCCAGAATGGAAACAAAATGATACCTCACATCAATATGCTTGCTTTTCCTATTCATTTGTCCTGATTTTATCAACACAGTGGAGCCCCAGCCATACTACTGGAAGTCTGAAGAGAGCACTAAATACCTTGAATGACATTTTGAGAAATGGAAATAGACGAAGTAAAGACTGAAGATTGAGAGGCTCCAAAGAACCTGAAATTGAGTCAGTGAGGTTAGAGAACAGCGCCCTCAAGCAAGTAAAAAGATAAATATTTGGGTAGCATTATTTCAGAGGATGGAAAATACAGAGAAGACATAAAGCGCCGCTAAGAGAAGCAAGGGCTATTTTCATGAGTGAACAGCATTTGTTTTCCTCCATTAGTCTCAAGTTAGAAATGAGAAAGATACTAATTTAAATAGAAAAAATTAAAAAAACACTTTCTGTGACTCACTTCATGGCGTGATGGCCGTTTCACTCTGTTAAGAGTATCGTCAGACGATCCACAGTATAGGCATGAGTTTGAGGGTTATGGATAGTGGAAGAAGGAAGGGGTGGGTGGATGAGTAGGCGGGAGGTTTGAAATTGGGATTATTCTGTCAAAAAGTGTGTTGGGGAAGAAGTTAAATTGATCATTTAAAATTTTGTCAGGTTGCTGTTTTGTGTGTTTATAGATTTTATATTGCTCTAAAACATTGAGTTTCTGGCTTTTGTGAGTGAAATGTGTGTAAATTAGTGTCAATGTCTGTGTAACTGTGGCCTGTTAAAATGAGTGTTCAGCAAAAGTGGAATGTGTGTTTGGGTGTGAGATGGCTCTTGTGTGTTCTTTGAATCTATTGGTGAATGTCCTGCCAGTTTGTCTTATATAGAACTTGTTGCAGTCATTGCATTTCAATTTATAAATGCCAGATATATTGTATTTGTTTTGAGGTGTTGTCTGAGAATGTAGGTGTTTTTTGAGTAAGTTAGTTGTTCTGTAAGCTATATATTTGAGTTTTCTGAAAGATTCTGCTATTTTGTGAGTTTTTTGTTGAGTTATGTGAATGAGATGAATGTATGGGAGTTGTCTTCCTTTGTTGTTGGTGTTAGTGATTGGTTTTATTGTTATTCTGTCCATTAGTTTGTCTAGTAGTGTGTGTTTGTAACTATTGTGCTGTACTATGTGTTTTATTGTGATCAAGTAACCTTGCGTACTGTCTATTTTGCCAACATTCACTCCTATTTGTCTTATGGCGTATGTCTGTATGGTGGCACCTCAGATTCAGAATGGAGAAAATTGTTTGTCACTCAGAAAAAGGCAATACGAGTTATTTTAAATATGGCTCCAAGAGAATCGGTGAGAGATAAATTCAGGCAACTGGGAATCCTTACACTGTATGGTTTGTATATCATGGAATGCATTTTGTGTATAAAAAAAGGATGGAAAAGTGTTCCTCTCCATTCTGAGGTACATAACTATAATACAAGAAATAGGGCAAGGTTCATAACTCACCAACATACAGTGGCGTAGCGTACACCCCCGCAGACCCCGCGGCGCGGGGGGGGGCCCGGGCTATAAGGGGGCCCGGAATAAAAATATATTTTTTCAAGAAATGGCCCGTGCCCAGACTGAAATAAAAATTGTTTTCCAAAAGAAATAAAACTGAAACACTGAAGGAAGAAAGAAAGAAAGAATTGGCTAAATATTGTCAGGCTAATGTTTATTGTTTACTTTATCAATTAATTCCCAGATAGCAGATAATTCGCTGATAGTGAAGGAATTCAGAAGCAGGATGTTGTGACTTCGGGAATGGTGACATACCGAGGACAAAACACTCTTCAAACAAACTTATCTAGACTGTTATAAATCATGACGGCTATGTCTCCACAGTGCAAATATTAGAGGAAATTAATATTATTTTCCCATCGAATTCCTCAATGTATATTAGCATATACGAAGTAATGGAAAGTGGGGGGTTGTGTAGAAATTAAAGTCAATATTTTTCTTCATACAGTATTTTGAATTCAGTCTCTTTTGAATCGTCCTGTTGGATACACGTGTCCGGTAAATTGCCCTAGAGTAAACCGTATGTTTATTCATTATTGAGTTCGTGATCGTGAATTTTATTATTTGGAGTGCCATTTTTTTTTCATTTCTATTCTATTTTTCAACATGCTGCGTTTATGGTATTGTGATGTTGTACGGTCATGCCTAAGTTATTTCTATTTTTTATCGACTAGTACATTTTTAAACAATATGCTCAGAAGGAATATTTATACCCTTGATATATCGGATAAATTAGGTGATTATTGTATAAGTATATAAATAATAGTTTTGGAACAATTGTCAGTTCACCCAACGCAGTTGAATTTTTTTCTTACAATAGGATAAAGTACTGTATAAGTAGTTCACGTTTTCTATCTACTGTCTCTTAAGAATAAATTTCTCAATTTTTTTCTCTTCTCCTGACTTAGTAATTTCGCGGTAATTTAGATAAAATGCCTTTTTATTAAAAATTGAACCTGTGTCCGTGTCTGCAAATGAGGCGAATTCTAAGAGAACACATTTTCTGGGAAAAGTAGCGAAGGTGCTAACAAGGAGGATGTGAATGTGGATCCTATGGAAGACATCAATTTCAAGGTTTCTAGGTTTCAAGATTAATTATTTATAATATAATCAACTCTCAACTATTTCCATCTTTCAGAAGCCCGCACGCTACAGCCCAAATCATTAGACTTGCTCCCTATGAAACATGATTGAATTTTAAAATTTGATTTATAAAAAGGTGTTTAGTTCTTACATAATTATAACTGCTCACAAAATAATTATGCAAGTTTTTCAGGGAGGGGTGGAGGTGGCAAGGGTGAGGGGGGATATTTATATGATTTTGAGGGGCCCGGAAAATCGGTTGCGGGGGGGCCCAACTGGAAAACGTTACGCCACTGCCAACATAGAACAAAATTATTCACTAGGAAACCATCGTTTATGGGAGCAAAGTTTTTGAATTGTTTACCTGGTTCTGTTAGGGATTCACAGATGCCTGAGTTTAAAAGAAAACTGAAAAAATATCTAGTTGATTTGAGCCCATACACATTAGAGGAGTACATACAGTCCAGACATGTTTAAAGTAGTTTCTTCTATGTGCCGTATAATGTTTCATTTGAATGTTCACTTTCAGTGTTTGATTTTTATGTATAATCTCGTGTTGTGTTTCGAGTTGCCCATGATTTTATCCTTTTGACAATTTTTTATTCTAATTTTTATTGTGCTGTAACTTAACTATTATATTTTTACATTGTGATTTAGGTTTAGTGACTCTGTTCAAAATGTGTGAAGCATTAATGAATAAACGATTTTTTGACTTTGACTTTATAACAGCGCCAACCCAATCATCTTATCAAAATAAAGAGAAAGCATTCATTCATTTTTTTTTAAATCAGTTGAATTGATGGTCTGAGAATTAACTTTGATCTTTGCACGGAGGTAGTGTTTGACATTTTTGTAATTTGTTCCCGAATGAATACTAATTTGATTATAAACATTAAAATTAATAATCACTTTCATAGTGCATTCTGTCACTCGGTTCACTCTTTACATAAATATTCATAAATATTGTTAGAGGACCTTCTCCATTATGATGTGTCATATTGCAAGAGCTGTTGACAATAATCATTTCTGCAATCCATGTCTCCATTTTTATCACATTTACTTTTCAATTCATTTAATTTAATTTATATAATTCACCACCATTATTTTTTCCGTTGTAAATTTGCAAATAATTATTGTATATAATTAATCAATTATTGTATATTGCTACTTTCATTTCACATCTCCATTATGTTCTTGATTATTTTGCATCTTAATATTTTGTTGTAAGCTTCACTTATTAAGTGTCAAAAATGAATGAATCTTTGTCCAAACTTCGACATTTCATGTAATTGCATCACTTAGATTGCCATTACCATAGTTAATATCATTAAGATCATTGTACATAATATCTTGCACTATAAAAATAGCTATATCTGCGTTTACTATTGTATCTTTCTGTTGCTGATAATTTTGCTTTTAACCAATCATATGCAAATTTTGTAAATTTACATCAATTAAAAAAGATAATCTAATCATAGTTTATTTTGTGTTATGGAGACAAAATGGATACAATAGATCTGTTGCTTCCATAAGAATTGTATCACTTTTTTAATAAATAAATAAATTGTAATTTTCTTTGCACATAACAGCGAGGCAGGACCCCGTTGCACTGTGCTGGTGAACAGGGTCATCTGACAGTGGCCGAGTTCCTCGTGGGCCACCAGGGCCAGCAGCAGGCCGAGGGAGCTGATCTGCTCGCCAGAGACCAGGACGGCAACAGCGCGCTGCACTTGGCCATAGAGAACCGCCATCTTCCAATGGCCGCTCTGCTACTCGACGCTGGCACGCCTGTCGATCTTGACAACAATGTCAGTATTGCCACTACAACAAAACCAAAAACACATACATTTTTTGTTTAATGATATTGAGGAACTTAAACATTTCCATGTTTATAATCTGTGTGAAATTGGTGAAATTTTTATCATGTCAACTGAATTGTCAAAATATTCATCATTGAGTGTAATCATGATGTGATAATGATTCCAACAACAACTAATTTATTTTATTTATTAATAAAATACAAAAAATACATATATGTACATGTCAAAATCTGAAAAAGAGAAAAAATTGAAATGCAATAGCTGGAATCCAATATTATACAAAAGTAAACTCCTATTAAATTATTAAATATTATCCTATTAAGCTACAAAAGTAAAATCAATTTTATATGGGAATTTGAACAAAGTCCATGTTTATAATCTGTGTGAAATTGGTGAAATTTTTATCATGTCAAATGAATTTATTTTATTTTAATTTAATTTATTTTATTTATTAATAAAATACAAAAAATACATATACATGTTAAAATCTGAAAAAGAAAAAAATTGAAATGCAATTGCTGAAATCCAATATTATACAAAAGTAAAATTCTATTAAATATTATCCTATTAAACTACAAAAGTAAAAACTATTTTAAAATAGGCCTAATAGTTTGTAGGTACTATATTATGTGGAGATGGAATTCATTTCATCAAGCAGAAGTGATAGCCGTGAGCCGTAGCAGGTATCTGTTCAATCAGATAGAGATAAGCTGCGTTCTCGTAGGTCCTGTTTGTAACGGTAACCGATTAGATTGGCCAGCAAAAAAGACACTGTTCTCTGCTAAAAATCACTTCCCGGTGGTTCGGAACCCTCCTAAAACTGTTGGTCCAACTCATCAATCACCATCATCTAACTCATTACCCACGCACAGGTCTCAGACCTATGTGGGCTTCATCCTCAAATAAAAAAAAAATTTATAGCCTAATGCCCTATTATTCACTAGAGCCACTCTAGTCGCGGTCGCGAGTTACATAATTTAAGGATAAATTACACCAGCCGGGTAAATTTGATTAAATATCAGCTAATAGTTCTAAAAATGTTAATCCCTTCATGTACTTTGACATTGTTGAGCTCAGTTGGTGTAATTCAGCCTAAATTGTGGCTCGCGACTGCGACCGAAGTCGCTCTGTATAATAAAGGCCTGAGCTTTATAAACAATTTCACAGCTAGCAAAGTTAGCATGCGCACTAGCTGTGAGTTCATGGCAATAGTATTTTATCAATAAAAAGACGATAGAAAAATAAACGAAATCTTCACAATTAATAAGCACTTGAATCAATAGCACTTTGAGGAATTCAAAATTAATAAACTTTGTTGCGAAATCTACCTTATGCATACCTCTAGTTAACAGAAAAAACTAATAAAACGGGACACTGTTTTCTGCTGTAAAATTACTTCCCGGTGGTTCGGAACCCACCTAAAACTGTAGGTTCAACTCATCAATCACCATCAACCAATTCATCACTCATACACAGGTCTCAGACCTACGTGGGATTCATCCTCAGAAAAAGTATAATAAAGATGAAAAACAATAAATTATTAGTAGCCTCTCTCTTAGTCATTTACGGTATCATTTTAATTAAATTTCAGGTAGAGTGAAGTGGATATGTTGTTTTCAAGCCAGATATATATTCCCTTAAGAGTTTTAGTGATTTTTGATTAATCAATTTGATTGGAATTTTGTAAGCGAATAAATATTGGAATATTGCAGCGATTTATTGGCATAAATTAAAGTTGGATTGGATGCTCAATTGGTGCCGGCAGAAACTTTCAGGCTCTATAAATTATGATAAGAAAAGTAATGTGTTGAAAATATAATTCACCTTAGTTGAAAGTGTACGGTAATTTTAGAGAATACTTTCTCTTGGATTTCTTGTTCCATAACGATCTGTTAATATTTACTTTTTATTGTAAATTTAACGAGATTCAATAGCTCGAAAACGTTCAGCCAAATTTGAGTACATTCATGATATATTCACAATTTAAAACTGACTGCAATTCGTTAAATTTACAACAAAAAGTTAACTATTTCTCAGGTATTCCAAGTTATAAAATTTAAAATATTTTATTCAAGTTGTTCCCGTGTATTCCAATCACTGGATTTGATGGTTATTTATGTATTATATATTTACAGAAACTACAAACACCTCTCCATATAGCAAGCGGGAGAGGTTGTCGAAATACTATAGAGCTTCTACTGCAACATGGCAGTGATCTCAACAAACAGTGTAGCGTAAGTAGGCCTACATCACAATAATTTATAAAATTACTTCAAGTTTACTTTTTTTAAACTTTAAACAGTACATTACTATTGATTTATGGAGCAAACTCCTCTTATTTTCCTTATAAATATTTATGACTTTTTTCTTTTTTTTTCATTCAATCAATTATAAAAACGATTATATCTACGAATGAAATGTTTTTTTGGGTGAATTTCTAAATTGAAGTTTACTCATCTAATAGATTTTCACAAAATACTGTGAGTCGTCTGACGATGCTCTTAACATCAGAGTGAAATGGCCGTCACGCCATAACGTGAGTCATAATTTCCACTTAAAAGTGTTTTTTAAGTTTTTACTCTGACAAATTTTTAGTTTCTTATTGTTAATAAATAATGGTGGAGTTCATGGGATCCTTACCGGTAACCGGTTAATATATTACCAGTGGCGTCTGATTGGTCTATTCAAATTCATGGACGTTAAAAGATTTGAATAGACCAATCAGACGCCACCGATAATAGGGATGTGATAGCCGCGAGCCGTAGAAGGTATCTGTTCAATCAGATAGAGATAAGCTGCGTTCTCGTAGGTCCTGTTTGTAACGGTGACCGATTAGATTGGCCAGCTAAAAAGACACTGTTCTCGGCTGTAAAATCACTTCCCGGTGGTTCGGAACCCACCTAAAACTGTAGGTCCAACTCATCAATCACCATCATCCAACTCATTACCCACGCACAGGTCTCAGACCTGTGTGGGCTTCATCCTCCAAAAAAATATATTTACCGGTTACTGGTGGGGATTTCATTGACTCAACCATTGTTCTTTCGTAGATTATGACAATTTTGTGTAATTTTACAAGCTTAACTGTATTTAATTATGCTATTTTCTAATGTCTAATCATTTCGCTTTTACAGAATGGCAACACTCCATTGCATATGGCTGTTGAACTAAATGACACTGAAACTGTAGAAATTCTAATCAACAAAGGGGCCAATGTCAACATCATGAACAAGGTAATTGCAAATACTTATTTTTAGTTCTAAGAAAAATAAATTTTCAACAATTAATTTATTGAAGGATTTGAAATCCAATTTTAAATGCAGTGTTGATTCCACTATCATGGCTCCAATCAAACGAAACGGTGTTTTGGTGACTATGATGTTGAAGATCCATCTTGTTTTCACTAATATGTAATAGAAACTTTTTTAAGTGGAAATTATAAACAGAATTTATTAATTTCGAATTCCTTTAATTGCTATTACTTTATACTGAAGACTTCCGCAATGGCGGATATTGACAACAGCATTGAACAGCTGATGGGAATCGATGAATGCTACTGTACAAAAATATCAGTCACCACCGGGAATCGAACCACGGACCTCTCAATTGCCGGTTGAGCGCCCTTAACCACTAGACCATGGAGACCTTTCTGTACAGCAGCATTCATTTTCAACTTGGCCATATCGGCTCGTATCTCACAAGTTAGTTTTAAGATACGAGCCGATATGGCCAAGTTGAAAATGAATGTTGCTGTGCAGAAAGGTCTCCAGGCCGTTAAGGGCGCTCAACCGGCAATTGAGAGGTCCGTGGTTCGATTCCCGGTGGTGACTGATATTTTTGTACAGTAGCATTCATCGATTCCCATCAGCTGTTCAATGCTGTTGTCAATATCCGCCATTGCGGAAGTCTTCAGTATAAAGTAATAGCAATTAAAGGAATTCGAAATTAATAAATTCTGTTTATGTATATTTGTCAGTTTATTCAATTGTCAGTCACTTAAAACTAACTTGTGGAAATTATAACTCACGTTATGGCGTGACAGCCGTTTCACTCTGTTGTCAAGAGCATCGTCAGGTAGGGCTACACTGATTTAAGGCATGAGTTTGATTTTTTGGTTTTCGATATTCACATGTTGTTTGTTTATTCTGCTGGAAACATATATATTGTCTATTATGCCTATGTTTAAATACTTAAATGTTTTTTTTGCGAGAACTAATATGAAAAAATCCAATGATGTGCTGTTGGATGACACGGACACTTGAAAACTACCAAAGAGTAGAAAAAGGAATCAAAATAATAAATAAAAAATGAACTAATTTAATATCGGTACCTTACTGATGAAGTCCTTTCAAGGTTCTTCAATCATGCATAATATAAGGAAAATAAATTATTGTAGTTGAATTCTGCAATTTTATTTATTGTCATTAGAAAAAAAGAATAGTATACCGCTAATTATATTCTAGAAAAATTATGAAATCAAACAATCATGCAAAACTTATTCCACAATAATGAAGTTATTGACGTTTTATTGTAAATTTAACGACTTGCAGTCAATTTTATTTATTTTTTTTTTGAGGATTAAGCCCACATAAATCTGAGACTTGTGCGTGAGTAATGAGTTGGATGATGGTGATTCATGAGTTGGACCTACAGTTTTAGGTGGGCTCCGAACCACCGGGAAGTGATTTTCAGCAGAGAACAATTGTTCATAAATAATATTTCTACTCACTCTGGCCAGAAATATGATTAATTTATTAAAATTGACTGCAAGTCGTTAAATCAACAATAAAAATTCAATAATGGCACAACGAGGATCTTGTTATGGACAAAAAATAAAAATAAATCTTTTATTTAGAATCTTCTAAAATATATACACAATATATATGCAATTTTAAGAAAAAATAAAATTAACTTTTCATGTGAAATTTAACGACATGCAGTCAAATATTTGTTAAGAATAAGTATAATAACTCACTTAAACTGGCCGAGTACTTTCGAATCTATGAGATCCATCATCAGAGGCTCCTAGATCATCATGTCAGTTTTTTGGTTAGAAGTGTTGTGGTTTTTGTAAAATATGATCAAAAAGTTTGTGAGATTTAAAATTTAGTTGTTCATTGAGAATGTTTTGTTTATTGTGTGTGGTGTGTTTGTATATTTCAAATTGTTCCAAGGTGTTGAGTTCGTGTCCTTTAGATTTTATGTGTAGAATGTGTAGGTTGGTACTGATGTCGGTAAAAGTGTGTCCAGTTTGAATGAGATGGTCGGCAAAATTCGATTCAGCTTTGGATGTCAGGGCTTGAAAGTGTTCCTTGTAACGTTGTTTGAATGTGCGGCCTGTTTGTCCTATGTAGAATTTGTTACAATCGGAGCAGTTTAGTTTGTAGATCCCTGATGGGAGATCGTAAAAAATAAAAAACAAATCGAGAATCTATAATACCTGCAAGGCGAATCCTGTGCGCAGGTTTGAGCTGCAATACTATACTAAGAAATTATTTTACAAAAATTGAGTGGAAAAACAGAGTTTTACAAAAATCCAAGAATGTAATGAAGTTATAAAATAATTATCCATGGTATTATACATCTTTTTCATCAATTTTTTGCTTAAAATAATTATGAAAACTAAACAAAAAAGTATTTTAAATTAAAACATAATATACAGTACATTACATTGGAAAATATAAGTTATACTGGTGCCCTCAGTTAACTAACTCATATTTTATTCCATCAATCCTTTTGCTCAAGATATCTTATATATAACTAGCTGGCCCGACGCGCGTTGCTGCGTTCTTATAAAAAATTCTTGATTTTATTATTTGCCACCTCCCACTGGAGTTACATTTCAAATTTCAACCTTCTAGGACTATTAGGGAAGAAGTTAGTCCTAAGGCTCTTCCAGCTGATCAGAGAGGCCTCCTTCGTTGTTTTCTTACACAGTAAGACCTTACTCACCACCTCTTAATGAACATTTCAAATTTAAACCTCCTACGACTATTAGGGTTGAAGCAAGGTTTTTTATTTTATTATTCGCCACCTCCTACTGAGACTATATTTCAAATTTCTAGTTGAATCGTTTTTCAGGTTCAACTTCATATCACCTGTTATCTAGAACACATTTTTTTTGTTAGGAGGTATTGCCAGTACTCAATAATTCTTATTAAACTGGAATAATTCGGGAAGACGTTACAATTTTTAAACTATCTAAAGTTGATAAACAAATTGAATATTCGAATTTCCTTATTTCGAATATTCAATTTTTATTTGATCACAAAAAACATGTGTTAAACATTTGTTATTGGTTAGTATAATCCCGTATTCCCAAAAAATTAACTGAGCACTGAAAAAGCATGACCATTACAGATGATTGGCAAACATACGTTTACCGGTTTGATAGACAGACGTTTTTAGAATGATGATTTGCAAAACACACAAACAGCTTGTCCATCAAAACTGCGTGTACAGCAGATCGAAAAATTTCAAATTATTTTCCATATGATTAAAAGATCCCATTAAGCTAGCTAGCCATGTACCCGTGCTTTGCATAGGCAAAACTTTAACCCCCTAAAAACACCCCTAAAATTGCGAATTTTGAAAAATCCTTTCTTATTGCACGGTGAAATCCTATAAGGATTGTTCATACGAAATTTCAAGTTCATAGGCCTAGTAGTTTTGGCTCTGCGTTGATGAGTGAGTCAGGGTATCATCCTTTTATAGATAGAGATTATATATAAGACCTTTTTTGAAGAAAGTCGTTTACATTAATGCATTACAAAATAACAACGGAGGTATTAATTCATAATCCATTTTATTGAGCTAGAACTATGAAGAGTCAAGTCAAAAATCATAACAACCAATAATAATAAATAACCAATAAGAATAGTAATTTAGTAAAATTACTGGTGAAATTGAGTATGCATGTTATTATAAATCTTACCAATAAAATTTAATTACTTATCATTTTTTTAAATAACTCTGAAGTTGATCAAATATATTTTCTAAACCTGTATTTTTCAGAGAAGACAAGCGCCAATCCATGTAGCCGCCGAGTGCGGCTTCACAGATATATGCAAACTATTGCTCAATGCTGGCGCCAATATAGCTGAAAAAGAACAGGTAAACTGTCACTTCGTTTTTCCTCTCAACTATAACAGCGCGCATAATTTCTGTGTCTACTTAATGCCGATTAAATAGTTATCAATAATAACACTCAAATCTTTATTCATGCGGTTTTTTTCTTTTAATTTATAGTTTAATAACAAAATTATTACAATCTTATTTATGAACCTAAAACATTCAGTTTTATTGTAATTTTAATTTTTTTTTGAGGATAAAGCCCACATAGGTCTGACACCTGTGCGTGGGTAATGAGTTGGATGATGGTGATTGATGAATTGGACCTACAGTTTTAGGTGGGCTCCGAATCACCGGGAAGTGATGAATTAATGAATAAAACTTGATGTTGGGTAGACTTATATAACTTTGACCTGGGTAATAATAATAATAATAATAATAATAATAATAATAAGAAAGAAAGAATACAGAAAGTTCGTTAAGTCCTAGGGATGGTGCAATACATCTATAATAAAAAATGCTTATATCTTCATACAAAAGTTAGACATTACATACAGTGATAAAACCAGCAATTTTATATGCCATTGAGACCCTGACCCTGAACAGGAAAATGGATATGGAAAATATAAAAAATGAAGGAAGAAAACTAGTTAGGAAAATCCTTGGACCTTGGACCAAGGCGTACCGAAAACGGATATAGATTACAGAGAACGTCTAAAGTTGAAGAATATTCTAATATAGAGACAGATATGAGGAAAAGACGCCTTAAATTTTATGGTCACGTCATGAGGCTTCCAGACAATAGACTAACAAAAAAAAAATGTAAACTGTAGTGTCACTTGTCAATGGAGGAGAATGGATAAGAAATGTTAAAAAAGACCTAGTACTGGCCAAAATAACCAACAAAGCTGAATTCGCTCAAAAAATGAAAAGCTGGTGGGCAAACAAGAAGAACAAGTTCAAAAAATGAACCATCTTTACTCAGCGTCTTCCACTTTGGGAGTTTTATGTCTAATAATAATAATATTTATTATTATTATTATTATTATTATTATTATTATTTATTTAGATGATGTATGATGTTGAAGATCCATCTTGTTTCCACTAATATGTAATATAAACTTAATAAAACAACTTTTGAATGGAAATTAACTCACGTTATGGCGTGACGGCCGTTTCGCTCTGTTGTCTAGAGCATCGTCAAACGACCCACAGTACACATGCTCTAGACAACAGAGCGAAACGGCCGTCACGCCATAACGTGAGTTAATTTCCATTCAAAAGTTGTTTTATTAAGTTTATATTATTTATTTATTTATTAGATCCATAGATTCATGTACATAAATATAAGATCTTGTCAATTGTTTAGGTCACAAATACAAGCACAATTAGATAGAGTTATCACTTCAAGCTAAGACAATGTAAGAATGTCTATACAATATCGCAGATAGAGTTCATGGAGACTTGATGTTATGAGACTTTCATTACAAAAACATAGATATTATACATTTGACATTTCATCTCTCATTCTCCAGCCCAATTAAACTAATACTAAAATACAGATAAACTATATCCAATGGCAGGCCTCCAACGTAGATTAGTTCGAGCTACTATAAGAGGTTCCCAGTCTATAAACCAATGGTACAATACTGTATTCGTCAATGTAGGTTACTTTGGTATATACTGGGCTACTATGCATTTAGTTCAAATTTGATTGGGATTGAGAATGGCGTGACTGTCGGAACTATAGTGTTGTGTTTCCATACCGAAATTGGTTGTGACCAAGGTTCCTAGATTTTTAGTAAGCTGAAGGTTTTTAGTAACCTTGGGCTGTGTCAACATCATGTATTATTCATTATAGATATCTACCGAATATCACCATCACCAATTCAAAGAAGTAATTTCAATTTTGCTTGTAACAAACTTTCCATGATTATTCAACCTGATATTCAACAGATTTATACATATTTTTTACAATTATTCACAATAACAATATTGATGAGTCATTAAACTATTGAATAAAGAGTTATCTATTCATTTCTGCTTTACTTGGCAAAGTTTTGACCAAAATATTTATTTTAGATTACATCTTGGTAGATTAAGTCAACTCTTCCACTTGACCACGTCTTGAATTTACAAAAAAATGATATAGCACTCATTTCTTAGGAAATACACAAAATACATGAATATTCTCTTTGGAAATATACGTAATAATTATTTTCATTGATCATTGAATGATCTTTTACGTTTAATTGTTTTATTTTTAAGTCGGTGTTGCTTTCCATTTATTTTAAATTTTCACAGCCAAATGTTTTTTACAGGGAGGAAGGACCCCTCTGTACATAGCAGCAAGGGGTAGCTTCACAGCCATAGTGGATATGATAATAAAAACGTCAAGGTTGGATTATCCAGAGCCGGTGAGTGTAGTAATTATTATTATTATTATTATTATTATTATTATTATTATTATTATCATTATTATTATTATTATTATTATTATTATTATTATTATTATTATTATTATTATTATTATTATTATTATTATTATTATTATTCCAATAGATCATGTTTTATATTCAGGATTGATATCGTGGAATTAATAAATATCAATAGATGAATAGAAAGATAAATTTGGCCTCTATTACGGGCAGAATAAGAACTCGGATAGAAGAGCTACAATTGGTCAAGTCAGGTTAGGTTAGGTTAGGTTAGTTGATTTAATCCAACTGACATCAAATGATATCATTCCAACTGACCAAATGGGAGCCAAGCATTCTTAGTGGAACAGGCTCCAGTCCATATTTTTTTAACTTTTTTAGCAATATACTGTGTGAAATACAATTAAATGCCCGTGTCAGGTCACACAGAAAAACCGATGTGCATTTGGCTCAACTCAAAAGACCTAATTATGGCCTGAATAAGAGTCTCCACAGCCAAAGCAGTAGACCTATCCTTTATATATTGCTGAATCCGAGACTTGTGCGTGAGTAAACGAAACCCAAACTGAGTAGAAACTAGGAATTGATGCCTCTCAAAATGCTCATGAAGCTGCTCAAGCATGGCAGCCTCATACACCTTCCTGAATGTAACAATTTATAGATAGATACCGGTCTAAAGCTCCCTAGCTCATCAAGAGGGCGTTTTTTGTATAGAGGAACAGTTTTTGAGGCTATGAGAATATCTGGGAAAACTCCTTCAGCAAAGCAGACATTGATAAGAAATGCCGAAGTACCTATTATTCTTTTCAGAAATATAGTTGACATATCAAATGATTACTATACTCTATGCTGTGAGATTATCTCACACACTTCATCATATGAACAATAAGTACGGTAAGTAGAAAAAGAAAAAGCAAGACGAATAGGGAAGTGATAGCCATGAGTAGTAGCAGGTATCTGATCAGTCAGATGTTGATATAAGCAACGCTCTCCTTCGTCCTCTTTGTCAGGGTGACCGATTGGATTGGCCAGCAAAAAGACTATGCTTTCTGCTGTAAAATCACTTTCCGGTGGTTCGAAACCTACCTAAAATAATTGTAGGTACACCATGTTTCTAATAACGGCTGAAGCGGTGAGGAAGTACTACATGTAAGGGTCTTCCAACCAATAAAAGTCATACGTAGGTATTTAATTCATGTGGAGAATAAATATTTCTTAGTAGCCAACAGCCTTCAACCATATATTATAAAATATATTCTAATTTCAATATATGGTCGATTAAGGTACAGTCGCTTGGAACGTTAAGTTGTTAACCCAAATCACACGAGTTGCTTATGGCAACTCCTGCTATCTGTGCACTGCACAATTTTATTTGAATGACTTTTTGAAACCAACAGCTTTTCAACCTTATATTTATTATTTTTTTTTTGTTGTATGCTTTAATTTGTCATCATTTATCACGTCTTTTACACATTTATTACGTCTTAACATAATTTTGTGCTTATTGTTGTAGGAAGACGAAGGCGGTGATAAGGAGGCGGCAAGCGGTGCGGCGGGGGGCGGCAGTAGTGCTGAAGTCACACTGAGCCTGGTGAGACAGCGAAGGCGGCGTGGGAAGCAGGGTGGAGAGCGGGAGGGGAAGGAGAGCAGCTTGGCGGCCATCTTGCGAAAAGTGGCCTACCAAAAGCTGGACAGTGCCGACTGGAAGAAGCTAGCTCTGCACTGGGCGTTCACCGATGATCAAATAACCGCAATCAAGCATCAGTATACTGGTCAGTATAATATGCACACTGCAAGAAGTGCACTTTCATTTTTGGTATTACTTCTAGATAGTCCTGGTGCTGGAGTTTGTATTCTCAAATTTCTTATTCTTTCCTTTTCATCTTCTTTAGAAACCTCTTCTAAAAATTGTTTTATTTGCATGCTATTAGATAAAGACAGCTATTCATTTATTTCACTCATAAATAAAACACAATCAAGTAAAGATACAACATATAAAATAAATAAATAAATGATCTATTTTCCAAAAAAAACTAATACTACTACAAATTTACAAACATCTACAGTTATTAATACAAAAATGTGTTAGTAAAAGATCAAAATTTATGTTATAATACAAAAGTTTTTGTGTGGAAAATTGACCTACTCCACTATGGCAAGCCATGTTCTAGAGTAGGTTTGAATTTTTGTGAGCGAATAAGTAAGACCAGTAAGTGTTAAGTAAATCAGTAAATGTCTTGTGGGCATGTGTTCTATGTTAGATGATACTATGAATTGTTTGAAATTACTGTTTCTATTCTCTAAATGATATAAATATAAGGATGAATGATCTAAATGATATAAATATATAGATGAATGATCTGAATATAAGGTTACTTTAAAACATCCGTACTCGATGATAATCACCATCGCAGAACAAAATACATGCTGTTGAATGTTGTATAAAGAATTTATTTTTTGGGTGAGTGATAATACAGACTTATTTATTTATGATGTTCTGATGGATGAAGAAAAGATAGATAGATAGATTTATTGATCAAATGTATTGCTAGGTACTGATAAGACCCATTGCATACATTGCTGTTAAATATTCATTCAACTGTACACAGAAAACATAATAAGAAACAAGAACAATAATATCTGCAGCGACAGTGAATAAATTAAATAAGGCAAACGTACTCATTGAGAATAAAGTAAAAGCTTATTGATTAAACAATGAAGTGAAATTAAAATTAATAAAACAATGCATAAAAATAATGAATGAAGTATCTTACATCCAATTTAAAACCTGTAAAGTAATTATAACAAATTTCATTGCAATTTATTGTAAGTGCAGTGTGATATTACAACTAAAATATGTTTATTCTATTCTAATTGGAGGAAAGTGACTACACCTTAAATAACATCATTCCATTGTGAGTGTTTGATTTTGCAGTGATGAATATCATCTAGACTGCTCTGAGATCACCCTACTGAGATCATTATAATGTGTGTAAAATATGATTGGCCCTATAAATCCAGATTTATTTTAGGATGAAGCCCACATAGGTAAGATACCTTTTGCGTGGGTAATAGATAGGATTTTTTTGTACTTATTAAAACTAGTTACCTGGACCATAAGTCCAGGTTACATTGTTTAATCTGTGCCTGAACTAACCATTAATTTATATCTATATTTTTATGTGTCTTCCAATAATGACTCTATATAGCACTCTACTCACTAATTTTTTACTATTTTACACTTTTTCACTTCACTATTTATTTATTATGAATTGGATGATGGTGATTGATGAGTTGGACCCACATTTTAAGGTGGGTTCCGAACCACCGAGAAGTGATTTTAAAGCAGAGAACATAATTTTTTGCTGGCCAATCCAATCGGTCACCCTTACAAAGAGTGCCCAGGAATTCGTAGCTTATCTCTATCTGATTGCACAGATACCAGGTAGGACTCATGGCTATCACGTCCCCAATAATGCACAGATTAATCCCCTGTGCATCTTTACATCTTTAATAATTTATATATAAAACTAATAATTTGTATCTAGCCTATCAATTTCAAATTTGTTTCAAGAAACAATTTGACTTATTTTACAATTACAATCGTTCGTACTTAGCACAGTCATACTTATTTACAATTTTACTCATTTGTGTTTTTAGGGAAGGACAGCTACAAGGAGCATTGCCACCGAATGCTTTGGATTTGGTACGAAGGCCTCGAACCGGAAGTTGATCCAATCAAGGAGTTATGTGACAGTTTAGACGCCATTGAGAAACGAAAAGTTTCTGGTAAGGCTATTCAAATTAGTAAAATTAATAAAGAAATGAGGAAAAGTAACATATGAATGAGATAAATAGTGCAGATTAGAATATAAACGGATAAACAAGAAAAATAAACATGTTTATACAATGGCGCAACTAGAAACGCAGGATTATAGTGAACTGACGCAAGGTGACTTCTTGTAAAACAGAAAAACTTGTTAGACTGTTGACAAATTCTCTATAAATGTTACATAGATTGCATTTTTAGGTATACTAATAAATCAAGGTGAATTATATTTTTTTAAAGTTTCAGGGTTTTTTACTATGAGTCCGCTTCACGTCATCAAGTCTGTGTTTCTATTTTCACCAGGCCTTGTTAAACATAATGAAGTCGTCTTGCTGAGACTGAATAAAAATTATTTGTATGGGACTGTAGGATCTCGTTACTTGGAAGTTGGTTATATACCAGAAGTCTCCAGCTAGCGATTATAGAACCAAATCGTACATGTGTGTGTGTGTTATGTTGTTTTTATCTGTACTAAAAAATACTTATTCAAGAATTTTTTCATTCTTTACCAAAAGCTTAACTGTACTCACATTGTTTGAAAACAAAGAACTTACTTTGAGTGTACTTTATACCTTTGAGTATCTTTTGAGTACTGTACTTCAGTCTTGGGTTAATTATGAACATTTAAACAAATTATTTATTTTTTAAAAACACCAAAAAAAAGCTCTCAAGACATACAATTCTCTTCATCATAATTCTGGTCTACATTTTAATAACTGTACTTCCGTATTATTCTCGGTTGACCTTGACTGCATTTCAATGAGCTTCAATTTTTTAATTTAGCCTACTTGTGTAGTGTTCTTGTTTGTTGCTTTCTGTGTGTTCCCAGTTTCTGGTTCTTGATTTTGACACTTATTTTTGTTAGTTTGAAGTGACTGACAATTGAATAAACTGACAAATATACATAAACAGAATTTATTAATTTCGAATTCCTTTAATTGCTATTACTTTATACTGAAGACTTGCGCAATGGCGGATACTGACAACAGCATTGAACAGCTGTGGTCTAGTGGTTAAGGGCGCTCAACCGGCAATTGAGAGGTCCGTGGTTCGATTCCCGGTGGTGACTGATATTTTTGTACAGTAGCATTCATCGATTTCCATCAGCTATTCAATACTGTTGTCAATATCCGCCATTGCGGAAGTCTTCAGTATAAAGTAATAACAATTAAAGGAATTCGAAATTAATAAATTCTGTTTACTTATTTTTGCTTGTTGCACCTCCAACCAGTGGGCGTGTCTTGTTTAGGCCTTCAGCCAATCACAGACCTTCAATGAAGGTCTGCCTTTGAGAGGCTCTTTCTCTCACTAGCTTTATATATTAAGCTACTCTCTACTTCAGTTTTAGTTTAATTGAGATTGATAATGGTGTTACAACCGAAACTAGTATCTCACTGTTTTCAATAAATGTGGTTGTGACAACTTCAAGTCTTATTATTCATTATGGATATCTTCCACAATATCACCTTCGCCACGACATGATAGTTAATAAAAGCTGCCCTAAGTAGGCCAAGTCTGTATTCAAGCAGTCTACTGTTTGATGAATTTGGTGTTGCGACAATAAGATAAACTTATGTTAAAAGGATAATAGCATTGTACATAAACAAGAACAAGAATATATTTGAAATAACTAGAAAAACTGGGAGTTGACAATTCACACAAATTTTGTTGAAAAGTCATCTTACAATTCAGGTCGTTAAGATCTTCTGATTGTTTTATTCAGCATAAATAAAAATATAAAGTTACCTTCGCCAACTCACTGTTAGCGCACAAACATTATGCTTATGCTGGTTTTTATCTTATTCAAGATAGGCGTAACGCATCTGTTTTCACCGATATTAAATGTATAACTAGTACAATTATTTAAAGAGACAATAATAGGGGTCAACGTAACATAATTGCAACATGGCCGATTTTTTTCTAATGATAGCTTAGAGTGCCCTTAATCATCTCCTAGAAATCCCCATTAATCTCACCTTAGCAACATGCCTAAAATTCCAAAGTGGTCACCATATATCATGAGCTATCATTAAAAAAAAGACCGTTTTGCAATTATGTTGAGATTTATCACTAAAATGATTCCACTCAACTTTAGTACCGTATTCATTATCATGAATAATAATACTTGAAGTTGTCACAACCACATTTATTGAAAACAGTGAGATACTTGTTTCGGTTGTTACACGATTATCAATCTCAATATCATTATTTGTAAGACTGTTTAGAAGTTGATTGGGGCGTCACAACTTCAGCTTGCTGTCGGTTCAAATCCCGCTCCTTCGTCTGGCATCTGTGTGTTATCATTCACCTCATTACCCACGCACAAGTCTCGGACTCATATGGGTATCATCAGCAAAAAAAATTAAGATAATTCCAATTCCTGGATTTCTTGTTCCATGACGAACTGCGTTGTTAATATTAACTTTTCAAGTGAATTCAACGACTTGCAGTCAAATTTTTGTTAAGAATAAGTAGTATTTTTACTTACTCTGAAGGCCGAACGTTTTCGAACCTCAGAGCCTCGAAGAACTTACTCTAAAACGTAAAAATGAGAATAAATAGGTTTGATTTTCAAAAATAATTACCATGATAATTGTATTACAACACGTTCCATCTCTTTTACAGATTATATCAGGAGAAAAATAAGAGAAGAAGAAGAAGAGGAGGAGGAAGAAGAAGTTGGTTCGGGATTTGGATGCAACAAAACAATTTCTAAATGCAAATGGAGGCGATGTTGGGCTCTGAGGCACTGTCACATCTTTTAGCAAATCAGGACGACCTTGATCCTGGTTGAATGAGCTGATTCTTAATTTGATCCTTGTCTGCCATCAAGGGATAGATGGATGCCACCATTGCTTCAGGAAATGTTATCCTGGCTTAATCCTCTATCTGATAATGGTTGAGGACGTTGATCCTCGTTAAATAAGCTGATTTTTATCGTTGTCCACCAGAGGATTAATGTCAAGATACCACTATCGCTTCAGCATTTGTTGATCCTGGCTTAATCCTTGATGTGATCCTGGTTGAATAAGCTGATCCTTAATTTGATCTTAGTCCACCAAAGGATAGATGGATATAGGCTATACCACGACTACTTCAGCACTTACCCGGTGATAATTACATGTTGAAAAAATGTTCCCAGCTTTTGCAAGTATATGGATGTCGCTTTCATTGATGTTAGCCGATATATTTTCTCTTTCTAATTAATTCACAGTTGTGTACTATTTAAAATTGATGTTCCAAGCATGACGGTAAGTTTCAAGGTTTTTATGTCAAGCCTATTGAGGACCATAGTAATGAACATTCCTGCAGTGTATCTTGACTCGAAGAACTCTAAATGTAGTCCAAGAGTCCCTTTAGTCAAGAGCGGCTGAAGGTGCGTTTATTGAACGGCCCTTGAAGCCCTTTACAATTTCAGAGGTATGTTGCATAACCATTTACAAGCTATAGTTCACGCCACCAAATTAGGCGGCTCTGAAAAATTGCGGCGTTGCCAGATATATGGGACCGTGCCAGTAGCTGATTGTGGAAAATATCCAACCTCAATGCACGAATTGATTCGTCCCATGTTGCCAAGTCGGAAATAAACTATCTCCGGCTTTCGAGACACTTTTTTCTTGACCTCTCACTGAAATGTAAACACAGCACGAACGTGCAACACCGCAATTTGTCAGGGTGTCTTATTTGGTGGCGCCAACTTGGTGCCTTATTTTGGCGTTATATGGTGCTTGTATTTTGTTATCACAAAAACTTGAGATTGTTATTTGTAAATTGTAGTTTTTGTTTGTAAATAATTTTAATGCAACTGGTCCAAAAATAGCTGTTTCAGATGAGGTGGGAAATAATGACTAGGTGCAAACAAAGATTGGAGAAATTGAATTTAGTTTTGAAGTTCAGTTTAAATCAAATTGCAACACTTCATAGGCTTGTTGTGGGATTAAGAATAGGAATTGAAAAAAGTCTAATTAAAAATCAAATTAAAAGTGCCGTAATTATAATATGAATAATGTTTATTCCAGGTGTCTCATTATGGGGCTACAAACAAGTCAAAGTTTTTCTAACTCTAACAAATTGACTGTTATTGAACAAATCTCTGATATTCAACGAGTTGATTTTGATATTGTTTTTTGTTCAAATCTAATTTCAATGATAAGCTTTGATGAGAATTTGTAAATTTCAACCACTTAAATAAATGGTTCTGTCAGTAAAGTACATGCATAAATTACGAAGGGATTTAAATGTTATCCAATTACAAAAATTTATACAAAAAATGCTGGTACTGATACCAAGTACATCATATTGGTGCCTTGTTTTCATTTTCAACTTCATTCCACAAAATTATCATATTTTACATTTCATATTTCCAAGAAAATATTGAGCATTCAAGCATCATATCATTTATAAATAGAGGTTTTTATGATAGAGTGTACATCATTCAGTTTTAAATCACTAATAATATCCTGATAATATTCTAAATAGCTATAACTAGCGGTAATGACTATCACTAATACTATTAATGAATGATATTAGTAGTGCTACTATTAACAAAAAATACAAATTAATTATTAAAGAACGTGAATGCCTGTAGACTGTGGGATCATGTACTTTGCATTTAACGAATTAATTGTTACGGGTGAACATACTGTAGAAAAGAATAGAAAATTGTGTAGTGCATTCTCTTTTATTTTGGATTTGATAACTGTTTTAGGTAAGAAAAGAATTACTCAACGAGACTCATGAGATGAAAGTTTTCATCTTAGAGATTATTGGTTTGTATTCACAACAGCACACGTTTACGAAGTATCAGACGTGTTTCGAGACCTGAGTCCCATTCTCAGCAAACAGAGAATTCATACTCAAGTACATATGTGTACTAGGTTTTCTCTGTTTGCAAAAACCTGAGGACCTACTCAAGTACAATTATAATAGGATCACAGACAAAAGAACCTTCGCGCATTGTATCACTGTAGTTACCACTCTTGTGCGAGTGAGAGCGACAGCTTTATTGCCCTCTCACTCACTTGCTCGACTGATGACATCATACCGGAGCGTTCTTTTCAATTCATACATTATTATTACCGATGTTCACTGCAGGACAGCCAAGCGTTGACTGACCTCCTCCACTACTCTAGTGAGTGAGTGAGATAAACTGCATAACGTGCTCTCTCTCTGCGCAGTAGAGTTCATATTTTGAAGGTTCTTTTGTCTGTGGTTGGATTATAGTCTCGAGTATGTATTCTCTGTTCGCTGATGATGGCACTCAGATCCTGAAACGTGTCCGATACTAGTCACAAAAGTAAGCGATGTTGTAAATGTAAGCTTATCATCTTTATTAACATCGATAGTAGCAACAGTTTATTTAAGGATGAAAACCAATCAAGGAATTGATAAATTATATGGTAGCTATATTCTGCTTCCATGGCACACAGTTGTGGAGAAGCTGCACCCTTAATTCATCATACATTCACAAATTTAATATGAATTATCAGTAAAAAATCAATAAATCATTTTGGTAAAAACCCTTGAATCGAATAAACGTGATTGGATCTCACATTTTAAACTAGAAGTTTTGTATATTTTCTATTTAAAACATTCAACCATACCTTATTTTTAAAAACATATCAAACAAAAAAGCTGAACGTTTTCAAGGTTCTTAAAAATTGTAATCTATTCAATATTATTTATTCATTCTTATAGAGTTAGTTATCCAATAATGCTGGTCAACTATGGTCTATTCCACGAGAGAATGGAGTCCGGTGCCGCCTACTGAGTCATCCACGTTTGTTGTTTCCATAGCAACGAGATAGTATTTTTCGGCTCAACTAAATTTAATATTGTAAAATACTTTCAACTGTTTTTAGTGTTTCGTTTTGATTAATAGCAGTTAAGTGTAAAAGAATCATTTTGTTATTTTTTGAGTGGAGTTTTTTAGCAAATCTAAATTTTTAGTCTGTGTTAACCTCAATGTTTTGGACAATGTAACGTAATATTCAAAATTTGTGAGTGCAGTTTTGGACTTGAGTCTGTAGCTCCTTCACATTCATTGTAATTTTGTCACTTTAAATAAATAACATTAGTCAGGCAGATTCACAAGCCAAACCGTCAACGAAACTAAAATCAATGAGAGCTTAGGTAGCACAGGTGGTTGAAAACTGAGGGATACTGAGTACTAGAAAGTGACACACGTGATACGATGACCTTCCTCCCTATTGGTCAGAGCTGTCTGACCTGTTTGGGTGGACCTTCACTCCAAACACCCGTGAAACAGACCAGAATTTCAAAAGGTCTAGAAAAGTTCTTTAAAATTTGTTACTATAATTTCTTGATTGGTTTTAATGTCTAAAACAGGGGCAACCAGAAAATACTTCAATGCTTGGTGTAATAATTATTTTAGCTTGAGTAATAAATTCCATTTATCCATTTTATTATGCTTTAGATGTTTCTGCTTCAGAATCAATCTTCTATATACTGTAGATGTAAATAATTATACAGATCATTTCCAAACATTTATCAAAACTGCAAGCTATTTTTCAAATAATTCGCATTAAATTAAGGCTACATTATGTATTTAATACAGTACCTATTTTTGTAATTTATTCACAAACTCATACAAGGGACATATCGATCAGTCTAATTGTGATTTTCTTTATCTTAAAAAAATGTGAATATTTGTAATCGAGGTGAAGTGCTCAGATTTTTTAAAACTAAATGCATATATTTTGTCTGTTGTTTTATTTTCCCTTTATAAACAATCGTGGGCTATAATCGTAGAACAGTATTGATAATAATAATTACAAAGTATTTATTAGAATTAGAATTAGAATTTATTGACTCCTTGTACAACTTGTTCTGTGAATAAATACACAATAATTTCCAAAAAAAAGAACAGTACATTAGAATCACGTATTGCTCACAAGACTTGCGTCTGATCGTGAGCTTACAATTTTTTTTATGAAATGCAAGAAAAAAAATTAATTTATAAGATAAAAAATTAACATAATTATACATATTAAATTGTTATTATAAAAAGAGAAAAATAAGACTTCCAGAAAAAAGAGTGTACAAAAATACAGTAAACAAATCCCTTTTGAAAATTTCTATCTGAAGAAAAACTAAAGGTTATAAAGAAAATATTACAATACGATGTAGCGTAGATATAAAAAAAATTTAGGAAGTAACATGAGAAGTCAATTTGAAAAATTCTTCTGGAGTGTTTCATGAACCATGCCCAAAAATACAATATATAGAGTAGAAAACCACAACATCGGCCATTTACCACAAATCTTGCCTTGCTTAATGATCCCAATATGGAGTATTATTACAATCATCACTAACTTTCACTGAGTATATTACACGAGTAGGCTAATTAACTCTTTTTGTATTGGCGAAGGTGATTTTGTGAAAGATATCCATAATTAATAGTAAGACGACGTTGTCACAACCACCTCTATTGAAAACAGGTAGTTTCAGAAAGCATACTACTTATTCTAGGGCGTGAGGTCTACTGTTCATGGAACTACTACTAGTGTTAAGGATCTAGGGTCAAACTACAGTTGAATATATCGTATGTTCAAGAGGGTATTTGTCATAAATAGAGTATAACATCAGGGGAAGCAAATCCAATTTATTTATTTCTTGAATTTATTAAAAGAAAAATCAACATTTGTAACGCTACTGATGAACTAGGAAGCTTTTCTTATAAAAAATGTTAACTCTTTATCCTAAGCATTTTGTGTATAGTATCTACATACAACATACAGGGAAAGTGATAGCCGCGAGCTGTAGCAGGTATCTGTTCAATCAGAGAGATAAGCTGCGTTCTCGTAGGTCCTGTTTGTAACGGTGACCGATTAGATCGGCCAGCAAAAAAGGCACTGTTCTCTGCTGTAAAATCACTTCCCGGTGGTTCGGAACCCGCCTAAAACTGTAGGTCCAACTCATCAATCACCATCATCCAACTCATTACCCACGCACAGGTCTCAGAACAATGTGGGCTTCATCCTAAAAAAAAAGCAAGCTATGTCGATTCTAAACTACTGTTTTCTAATTTTTGCAATCAATTGAAATATTTTAAAAAATAATTAAAATTTGTGATATTACTGATGATTTGACAAGCTTCTCTTATAAGAAATTGTAACTTTTTACCCTACATATTTGTATGTAGTAGTTTCTAAAGAATCTTGGAAATATTGAAATATTTTTAAAAACTATGGAGTGAATATTTTCTTTTTAGTGGCGAAGGTGATATTTTGGAAGATATCCATAATAAATCATATGACAAAGTTGTCACAACCACATTTATTGAAAACAGTGAGATAATAGTTTCGGTTGTTACACCATTATCAATCTCAAACAATTGATAATGGTTTAACAAGCGAAATTAATATCTCACTGTTTTCAATAAATGTGGTTGTGACAACTTCAAGTCTTATTATTCATCAAAGAATATTTAGTTGATACAACTTTATATGGTGTACTTTCAGACAAAATTGAGTAATATTTCAACTAATTGAAATATTGTAATAATTATTGTAACTAGTGAATAAGAATGGTAATATTGTTTATACTTTATTTGACTTGTCTTATACTCCGGAGACTTCAACAAAAAAGAAAACGCTATAACAACCTAATACAGTTTCTAAAGAGTATTGAAAATATCGAAATATTTAAAAGCAAATTGAAAACCATTTTTTTATAGTGTACAAGAGTTCCATCCAATTCAAAGTTGAGTCTCACCACAATTAATTTAAATTGTAATTATTGTGATAAGAGTGAAAATATTTCATATCTATCCTTAAAGGAGCAGCTGATGCATGACAACAGTTTGAATCATATACCCTTAGTCCTTAGTCCATAAGTCCCTCAGCGGCGTTATTTACGCTATCTGAACTCTATGACTTATGCGCGTACAGTGTAGTCGGAGCCTTGCATTCACGGAGAGAACATTTGACTGGAAAGTCAAAGCTCAGCTTATGTTTAATCCAGTATTTCTTTAAAAATTTAGATGTTACCTATAACTTGCGAATAACTTTGCATTTTTATATTGAGTACCGTAGCTACATAATTTCAAAAGGTATGGCGGTAAAAGTAAATTCGTATGGCTTTTCGTGGTGGGGAGACCCTTACAAAATATGGCGGTAAGGTTACATAATTCATCACCTTCATTCACCTTGAGGTGCTTCAACAATTCATGTCAGACTAAAGAATCATCCCTTCAGCTGAGTAATCCTTGAGCTGAGGAATCACCAAGGGAGGTTCATAGAAGCGGACTCAAGTAAATTAGTTTATTCACAATTGAAACCCATTTCAAATGCTTCTATAGAGTATTATTGGGAGTCAACAGGTGGTGCTTGCACAGTGGAGCATCCAATACTCGATGATAATCACCATCGCAAAATCAGACACAAATGCTGTGAAATGGCGGTGTATGACAGATTGATCTAGCATGAATGCCTCCATTCCGCAAGATATGTTTGATTTTACAATGGTAGCTAGGCTATTCACCTCGAGTATGAGATACTCCACTCTGCAAGTACCACCGTCTAAGAAAAATGTATCATATTTATTTTATTTATTTATTTACAAAGGCAACTTATTGTTTCTCATATTGTTTCTTTAGATGGGCTTCCAAAATTCTGTCCAATGAATTCAACAAAAATTTAAGAGCGGCCATGCTCCACTGTGTAAGCACTAATTGATATATTAATTATGTTTTTTTTTTAGATAACGTCTTGGAGACTCCAGTTAAGGAGTATAAGACAAGTCAGATCAACAATATTATACACTAGATACCATAATTACCATATCAATTAGTTGGGGTGAGGCTCAATTTTGATGTGAAAGGAACACTACAAAAAGCTTTATCAACTAAATATTTTTAAATATTTTTTCAATATTTCTATATTTTCAAGACTCTTTAAAAACTGCGGTAGCTTGTTGTAGAATTTCCTACCAATATAACGAGGTTTTTGTTTGAATAAGCTACTATTGTGACTCACCAAGTGATAATCTCCTCGGCTTCTTGTATTATAATCATGTACGTCAAGATTTTGGTTAATATCATTAGTTTTTACAAATAAAGTAGCTTCACACACATATAAGCAGGGTACAGTTAGGAGACCAAGTCTCTTGAACAACGGCCTACATGAATCTAATCTATTTACTCTTTCTATACACCTTACCGACTTCAAGTTTGGTAACTAGTTTGTATAATAAGATTGTATGCATATTGATCTGGCTTGTCATACACTCCTTAAGCGAAGTCTAAAAGATTAAGTCTACAAGAATCATCGAAAAAATGTACTGTATATTATGTATCCTTGAGGTGCAAAAAGGATATGGAGGAACTGAACATCACAATAACTGACCTTATAACCAAATCTACAGGACACTCAATCAACAAACAATTAAATTCAAAGAATCAACACAGAACTAAAAAACCATGGTTATATCTGATGCAGAGAGGCTAAGAAGATCTGTAGCCTTAAAGAACTACTGGCAAAAGAAAAGAAAAGCACAGGAAGCACTGCTGCATAACCGCTTCACAACATCTGGAAGAAGCAAAAGAATTATCCATGTCAGAACTTGAAGTGGTCCCCTGTGGTCATAAAAGCATAATAATAATAATATGTTATATATTCATAAATGGTATATTATTGTTACGGGTTCTATGTCTAAAATAACGCTGGCAACACTTAAATTTATCACTCGCACTTTATTTACACAAATAATCACAACACTCACTGTTTAGTAATTGCTTACAGAAAAATAAGCAATTAAAAACGGATAAATCGATATTGTTCAACTAATAAAGAGATTTCAATAAACTGTACAAAGATCAATCACTAAAAGTTAAAAAGCCGATCTAATATTAATTAATAACTGTACAATAATATTCAAAAAGAAACGTCGAAAAAGAACACTTAACTTACATAGCCCTAGTCCGTAGTACAATAAAAACTATTTAGTAGCTCACTGGTATGAATTAAACAGGAAAAAGAATTATCACTATCCCACACAGCACAATAAACCTGTTCCAACCTTGTTTCAAGCCTAAAAGAACAAGCTTACAAGCTTAACTTTAGCTTGGGTAAACAAGCTTTTAAGCTTAAAAATAGCTTGTTTTAAGCTTCGAAGTTACCACTTTCTCAACTTGTTCTAAGTTTGAGGTTACAAGCTTAAAACTAACTTACAATACCAGGCTAATAACAAGCTTGTTTAAGCTAGGCTGAAGTAAGTTTAAAGTAAACTTGCATTATCAAGTTATTAACTGACTTACAATACCAGACTAAAAACAAGCTTATTACAACTAGTCTAAAGTAAGCTTAAAGTAAACTTACATTCCCAAGTTATTAACAGGCTTTTAGGAAGCTGATTGAACTTTATCAACAAAAATCTGCAGAATAACTATAGTTGAAACACTGCTGTTGAATAACAACAATATTGAAATTGGAGAGCAACATTTAAAAAAACACTATAATTTCCTGGACAAAACTATAGTATTTTAAATTTTTTTAAATAAAGTATATGATAAAATTAACAGGTTTGATTACCAAATCACTCATAAAACAATGCATATAGTTTTCATAGTTAGTAGGGGTTGGGGATAAATTATATGTACAAAGAAGGAATCTTCATAAAATAATTTTAATGTATACAACACACACAGCAGTGTTTATTCTGAAGTAGCTGCTTGAGGGTTTTCTTCTACAAAGGCCCTGAAAAAAAGAATCACAATTAAAATGGAGGAAGTAGGTTGATAGGGCAAATGTCATGAATGCAAACATGTAATGGCATTTAGAGCCATTATATATTTTAATCAACAGTGATCATCCAAATGCTACAGCTTAATTTAAACCAAATTGTCACTTAAATCAGTGATAGGTGGCAATCATAATATGGCTGAAGTAGCTCACTCTAGATGTGTAGCACAAATACAAAAATATGTGCTGGCTGTTTACCCATTTCTCAATATGGTAATAATATTTTTGTCATACTCATACACATTCACCACTTTACCAAGCATTGAATCGAGCCAGTAAACAACTGTTTACAGAAAGAACAGCAGATTTTCATTACTGCATCCTTTTTCAGTGTGTTAATGGATATTACCACATTCCAGCTGATTCAGAATTTGGAAAAACAGCTGATCTTAGATAAATTTTTAGTATTTTACTACTGTGGTGGATTTTGAGGTTATGTTTAATGATGTTTCTTGTACTTGCTCAAATTTTATTATTTTTATATTTCAGACTAGTATGACAAAAAATATCATTTGTAACTTGTCTGAGAAGATGTTTACCATACTTGTATGATAATATACTGCACTTGACTTCATCTCATGCATTAACTTATCATACTTGTATGGTAAACTCCATTTCCCACACTTGTAGTGTAATATACTATCTTTTTTTGTCAGCTGATGTCACTTGATGATTATTACCGCACACTGTGTGGTAAAGATCATCAAATGATTATTACCGTACACTTATGGGTGGCTACTTGCTAATAATTCACTGATAAAACATTTGACCAAAAGCTAGATCAGCTGATCTAAGATCATTATTGCCCACTCAACTTCATCTTGTGCATAAACTATCATACTCATACAGTAAACACCATCTCACCACCCATGTTATGTAATATACTAAACCTATTATACTAAAACTAATATACTATTTACCTCGGGCCACTCCCGTGTTTCGGAGGACACATTAAGCTGTCGGTCCCAGCTGCCTAAAAAAACAGTCGTTAAGTCACGTCAGAGGCCCTGAACTTATTCAGGTGCGACCTGATAACTCTGACACCAGACCTGAGCCAGCCAGGTCACACAATATTATTATTATTATATACTAAACCTATGTATTGTAATCTATACATTTTATAATAAAAACTTGAAAAACACTAAGTGGAAATTATGACACATTATGATGTAACAGCCGTTTCACTCTGATGTTAAGAGCATTGTCAGATGACTCACAGTATACTCAGAGTGTACTGTGGGTCATCTGACGATGCTTTTAACATCAGAGTGAAATAGCTGTCATGCCATAACATGAGTCATAATTTCCACTTAAGTGTTTTCTAAGTTTTTATTATATATTAGTGGAAACAAGATGGATCTTCAACATCATATACACTTTAATTCATTATCATGGACACTTATGAAAAAAATGTATTTCTGAAAGGAAAGAACTATGACACAATTTGGAGGATAAATAATTAAAATAACTTAAATAAGTATTCTTACATTTGGGGATCCTTGAGTTGGCTTGCTGCAACCAGTGACACATGTAGACCTTCAAATCTTGGTCAGTAGATGAAGGGTGAATTTTCTTCACAGCAACTGTAAAATAATAGTGTTTTTGTCATTTCAGTAACATGAAACTACTGACAATAGATCACTTTAGGAAACGTTGTTTAAACGCCTCAACAAGTCAGGGAGTACCATCAATTGAAATTGATGAAATCAATGAATCCACGTGGGTAACTTTGAAATGGGAACTCCAAACAGGTGTATCTCAACCCAAGTATGAGTGAAGGATGGGTGATGCCTTGTGTAGCTTTGATACTGACAAAGGCCAGCTGATTCATACGTCAGGATCATTAATTGCTGGACATATGCATGTCAGGATCATTAATTGATGGACATATGCATTTTAAGATAACTGAATCTGAAAATTAGGCATAGTGCATATTAAAAATGTATGTAAGGTTGATCTTTGCATTGCCTTATATTAATCTGACTCTGAATTTTGAATTAGAAAGACAAAATAAATGTTAATGTAGTTAGTTACATGACAAACTTTAATGGGTTATGAAAAACATATTTCGCTGTTTGTTGGGTAAGATGTTTTTTTGTTGGAGCTGGTGTCTCAGGCTAATTGTTATTCTGAATGCTGTGTTAAATACAGATTCTTGAAAAATATGTGCTACTTTGTGTTGCATAAAGTCAAAAGTCCTGTAGATTTTGAATATGTGTTTTTTTATTGAAATATGTGTATGACGAATCTGTTTTGGTTTTCATTTTATTTAGGATTCTGTCTATCATATTTGTGTTGTATCCGTTTTGTTGAGCTAAGTATTTGATCATATTAATTTCTTCTTGGTGGTCGGTCAGCTTGTGATAGTGGATCATTTAAGAGTCTACAGATCATGGAGTTAAAAGCAGCAAGTTTGTGTTGGTGTGGATGGTTGGATGAGTTGTGAATAAGTGTGTCTGTGAGAATTGGTTACCTGTAGATTTTGAATTTGTGCATGTTATTTAGTTTTGTGATAGTGAGGTCTAAGAAGTTTAACGTGTAGTCTAATTCATATTATGCATTGAATTGTAGGTTTCTATAGGGTTTGTTAGGTAGTTTTATTTGCATTCTAGCATAAGAAGGTATAAGGTTTAGTTTGAAGCAAGTTTTGTTAATGTGTGAGGCCAATGTCCTAACCTTCAAACAAGCTTCCTGATATATTTATTCAATCTTTCTATCAGCAGTGGCACTGTCAGTGATGATAGGTAGGTTGGAATGTAGATTCCAAATATTTTAGACAGAACATTTAAAAAAACCTACCATTAATAACTTTGCAGAGCTGCGTGGTCTTGAAGGCTATTTTCTTGGTCTTTGCCCTGTCCTTAGCTGCCACACCTGAATAAGACAATTTGTTTGCGACTGCGTAGCTTAGACACCATCTCAAGCAATTATAAGTCATTGCCTTAGCATCTCTCCCTCCCACCGACATGAGTACTTTCAGCTGAAAAATAAATACTTTATGTGACAAAAATTTTAATTTGCATATAAAATATAGATGTTAAATTTGTAATCTACGATATTACAGCAAAACAGTATAGTAGCATTTGATTATTACAAATAAATTATTTAATTCAGCAAATATTAAGTTATTAATATAGGCATAGATAGTGCTGCTTTTGTAACAATATAGGTTCAGGTACGCAATGTTCCAGGGGGTCTGGGGGGTATTCAGAAGGGGTCCGCCCCCAGGAAAACTTTTTAAATTGATAAGATAAGAATACAAAGATTATTTGTCTGAGACAGTTTGAAATTTTTTATGCATATCAAACTTGTGGTTCCTTAAAAGTTATGTCTGCTTTTACTGGAAAAAAACTGTATTTGCTAACTAACTGGCCTACTGTAGAAATTTAATCTTGTACAGATTTCAAGGGCATATTATAAAAAGCGCACAAAAACCTAGTTTACATGTATTATTGCATAATTTTTCAAATAACAGTTTGTTACAAAAATGGAAAGTAAGGTAATCAGTGTGTTTTTAGATAGCTAGATTTTACAAAAAAAATCTATAAATTTGATAAACTTAGGTACAGTCTCGCACCAAGTAGACACAGTTGCTAGTTCTACATTGCGTCAATCGCATAATGGCTCACCTAAAGTTACAAAATATATATATATTTTTTTGTTTTTTGTCCCAAGAGGTACCAGTACGGCGTAGGCCTACTGTCACTAAAACAGCAGTGGTCATAGATGCTATTTTAAAAATATGCTTGCACAAAAAACGAATTCGTTTCATTAAGTCAAATTCTCATTCAGTCAAAACAAGAAATTCTATCTATCAGATCCAAAAATGTTCATTCTTGCTGTTGCACAGTGCCAAACTTAGTCTGCAGGCAATAAATTTAAGCTTGATCTCCTAGACTTCTGGCAAAGCTAATAATATGCTAAATAAATAATAGATCGAGACCTTTGCCTACCTAGAAGTTTACACTGCTTTAGCTTAAAGCCTAGAAAGTGATGACTTCACTACTACACAAAACAATGGGAGAAAGTTTGGTTTCTGAAATAAAATAAAATAAAGTAGGGTAGGTAACACCTTATTGTAGACTAATCATTGAAAAAAAACAAATAAAAAACTGACATTGATGATCTAGGAACACGCCTCTGAAAACGGATCTCAAAGATTCGAAAGCCTACAGAGTAAGTAAATTTTACTTATTCTTAATGAATATTTGACTGCAAGTCGTTAAATTCACATAACAAGTTAATATTAACAACGCAGTTCGTCATGGAACAAGACATCCAGGAATCTAATCATTGACTTGTGCTTTTTTCTGTATTGTTTAAATGGCATCAAAAATCGTATTGAATCATAGTCTAAGGATGCTGATAATATGGAATTATAAGAGTCAGTAAGACTCTTTATTTTCACCGTTAATACATGATGCACAATGGTTTATCCTTACCTAAAATTAATATTATGTGCATATGCACATATACTTGCAAAATACATGAATAGTGCTCAGTAATCACTTACCTTTTGGATCTTGATGTTCAACTAAAACTCTGCTCGAGTGGGCAAACAATTGAAATATTAAAATTAAATAACTTGAATAGATTGCTGAAAGATTGCAAATTGCTGCGTGAGGCGGTGATCCGGTAATGGAGCAATCAATGGCGGACCTATGAAATAACAACGATGTTGACGAGATCACGCTATGCGCTACTAGCAAAACTAGCGCACAAAAAAGAAACTTTATGAGTTGCGCGCGCACCAAACGCACCTCCATTATTATGCCGTGAAACCCAAGTTATTAATAAGCTAGGGAATACCAGCTTGTATTAAACAGCTTGATTTGAGCTTGGAAATAACTTGGATCGCCAAACTTGCTTGACAGTGTTAAAACCAAGTAAAATACAAACTTAGTTTAAGCTTATGTGCTGTGTGGGATAGACACAGAGAAAGAATTATCACTAGAACTGACACAACTTGTTTATCATGACAAATTTCAAACAAGACTGAACTAATTTACAAAAGTGTCCCTCTATTTATATGATTTTCCATAATTGAGATATCTGGATTTTTCTATCATCTTCTAAATGAATAAATAAAGAAACTAGCACTTTCTACAATATTCGAAAAGACTCCATTAATGTCTAATCAAACAACTAGAACATTCTACAAATTACCAAGTAAACACTATAAAAGTGTCAAAAGCAGAGTAATTAATTGCTTAAAAGTAAACATTTACATAGCAGATAACACCGAGAACCACTGTTTCTTCTCTCTTTCTATTCTCTCCAATTTTATATTCGCTACATTATAATATGTTATTCTACATTATTATATTTTATATTATGTGAATTTTTTTAAATAGTCGAAAAAGTATATATTATGTTAAATATATTTTGAAAAAATAGGAAAATAGAGGAAATACTTTTGGTATAAATTGAGGCACAAGTTGGGTTTGGCACAATATTAAGTTTACCCTCAAGAAACATAGATACTTTGACGCTTATTTTAGTGGAAGTGGTGCCTACCAACTTTTAAAAAGTATTTCATACTAGAAAAAAAAACGATTAAGAACAGCAATTCGTTATCTTCAAATCAACAGAGTTTCCAATTAACTTCTCATACCAAATACAGTTTAATTGTATGATCTAATTTCAGAAGAAGGTGCATGAAATTAGAACAAATTGGAATAAATTTGTTTTGCTGCTGTGTTCAAACGAATGTTGTTTCTGTTATGAGTCTAGATAACTGATATCGTTATTTAATTGGTAATTAGAAGAAATTTCTTTTTTAGTAGGCCTAATAATTATTGTTCAAGTACTTTTTTTAGTGATAAAATGTAATTGGTTGGAGTAGATTTTAGAATAAATAGCTGCTCTGATTTTTTTAGAGTCAGATCACGAGTAGCATCCTGGAGGTTGAGTCATCTATTGTGTGAAAATACCTCTTTTAGCAAGTCTGCAATGGGGAAAGTGATACTCTGTTTAGCAGTAATCGCCATGCTGGGTCAGCTATGTTGTGGTGTAGTACAGCCGCCACGTGGTACGATAAATATCATACATCATCCACAAAACTTCGTGGAATCGGTAAGTTATGAAAGTATCTGAAAATAATATTCGATAGTTGATGGGTAATCCACTAGGATTAGGCTGTCCGCAAGTTTCTTGTATTGCATATTATTAGGGCTTTAAAGTGTTATCTATTGATGTGAGAAAAATGTTTTTCTTCAATTATTTTGTGACATGAGGTTCAAAGTAGAAATTTTACGGTTTTTGGGGGCAATTGATCTTACTTATCAGTGAATTTAAACTTTGATAAATTTTCCAAAACTTAAAGACAACTTAAGGTATAAAATGGCATATTTTTATCACAATCTAGTAGTTTTTTCAAAATAAATTTTTGAAAATTGTAACTTTTTACAGATTAAAAAAAATGTATTTTGAAGTATTAATTGCTTGATCAGATTAAAAATATGTCATTCTATTCCTTAAAGGTGTCTTAGCTACAGAAAATCTATCAAAAGTTTAAAATCATGCGCTTGTAGGTTAGAACAATTTATTGCCCCAAAAAACATTTCAACTTTGATCCCCAATATTTCACAAAATTATTGATGAAAATAACAATTAGTCTTAATTACATCCAATACGATAAAATTCGAAAAAAAAATTATGAACAAAAAGCCAGCTCAAAGCCTTAAGGCGCCCGACCGGCAATTGAGAGGTCCGCGGTTCGATTACCGGCTGTGACTGATATTTTTGTGTAGTAGCGGTCATCGATTCCCATCGATGCTGTTGTCAATATCCGCCATTGCGGAAGACCAGTATAATTGATATCACTTTGAGGAGTTCGAAATTAATAAATGATGTTCCTCAAAATGTTATTAAATGTGTATGGCTTTTATTGGTGGGAGGACCCTTATGAGTATTTCCACCACGCCGCTTTAGCCATGAAAATATGGTGGACATAAAAAAGTAAGGCTCTCAGACCATCTTCTGGAGGAACATATATGATTTTAAAATGGGCTTCTCCATCATATGCAATAAGAATCAGATTCATGGATAGGCCTCCTCATTCATCTGGTTGAGCCTTATTCATATGAATAAGATATATTTGTTTGAGAGAAACAAACCATTTCTAATATTCCAATTAAGTATAACAACAAAATACAGTGGAACCTCTATTAACCGCCACCTTCGGAAACGGGGCCCTGACGGATAACAGCTGAATACACGGATAATAGAAATGCCCTCATATAAACATGCACAGTACAGTCGCGAAATTTGGAATGGTTTAGGGAAAGTTGCGAAAATAATACGGATAATTCAATATATATTTACATATTCATCAAGGTTCTACTGTTATTGTTAAGTAAATTTAATTAATATTGTTTTATAATCTTATTCATCAGACATATGGAATCTAACTTGAGCAATCAGCTGTCTCACAAATAGAAAACACTACCTTGTTGATGTGATACAGAGTAACATTTTGTAGAAAACAGACATGAAATAGACTGTGCGAATTAAACCAAGGGTTAAGTGAGATGACTGTGTTCAATTTGGCAATGGAGATTGTCATGGAGTATGTTCCTCTGTGCAAGCACCTTTATTATTCATGGGCATGAGGTCCACTATTCACAGAACTACTAGTATTTCTAATTTGAATACTACAGAATCACTGTGTTGACAGAGAATTCAAAGAGATTTTTTTTACAGACTGGTGGTGTAGAGGATGCCTTTGGAGAAGTACATGAACCTATAATAGAACGACCTACTTTTCTATCTACTGGAACTTTTTTCCAACCTCTATATAACCTCGAGCATCAACTAAACGGTAACAACTAAAGCTTAACCATGGGCTCTAACTGACTCACCATCCACAACATCATCAACTGGTTCACCATCATCAATAACAACTCGAACTGCTCCTTCAACAACTACAACAACATGATCACAACCACCTCCACTACCCCCTTCATCTCCTACCAGCCCTCAATCTACTTCTACCCCCCTCAATCACCAGGCAAAGAAAGTACCTGTTCATCAAATTTATTCTATATGAGCCAAAATATGGCTAGCAGTGATCAGACACCAATTTCCTTCTACTGATACGACGCTCAGAGGAGACGCTTAAGGGTAGTTTCACCTCACCATTTGAGCAATGTTATGGGGTAGAAGAACATTTTGCATGATTTGAGAATGGTTGAGTCAATGGCAGCAAAACTGGTTTAAACTGATAGCTAAGGCATTAATTCGTTGTCTAATATTAATTTATAAACATATATTTAAAAAAAAAATCAAATATTTTTATTGTTATTCTTTAGATTTGGTTTATGGTTAATAGTTGATAAATACAAAGGGTTATGCATTGAATATTGCGTATTGATTTATCCACTATTAAGTTTTAATTTTTTTCATTTACAGCTTTGTTATGAAGTAGTGTGTTGTAAGAGGTTGAAAAGTGATGTTAAAACAGCCTGCTTTATTCCATATGGTTGATCAGTTTTTTTTAATTTTTATATTGCGGGTGATGCTCAGATGAGTCTGGAGACTTGTGTGTTGTTAATGAGATTGTGAATGATGAGAAACATCCATGGCTGAATATGAGATTCGAACCCAGGGCTGCAGGAAACAAAGAAACAAAGAGTCTTATCTTATCATAGACGCGCTCCAACCAACTGTGCTACCAGAACCGTAATGTTAAACTGCAAATATCTACCATTTAACTTATTTATATTGCCTAAAAACTTTCTAGGACTCCTACTGACCATTCCAGCCAAAATATTCACCATACACAACTTTCTTACAGAAGCTCTTCCTCAGATCCATGACTATTCGTGATGACAAGCAGTCATAATAATTTAGACTATAATATCCAATTGGAAATTAAAAAATAACACATCATTTAATAGAAAATGGTTCGTTTTTGAAGTTTGTATGGCATTTTTTGTTCCAAAAATTTATAATTTTCGAGATATCAATCCTAATTGCAAAGTATTCTTGAACTTGATAGCCACGAGCCGTAGCTGGTATCTGTTCAATCAGAGAGATAAGCTGCGTTCTCGTAGGTCCCGTTCGTAACGGTGACCGATTAGATTGGCCAGCAAAAAAGACACTGTTCTCTGCTGTAAAATCACTTCCCGGTGGTTCGGAACCCACCTAAAACTGTAGGTCCAACTCATCAATCACCATCATCCAACTCATTACCCACGCACAGGTCTCAGACCTATGTGGGCTTCATCCTCAAAAAAACAAAAAACAAAACAAACAAAAACAAACAAACTTTTATAATGAAATTTTGGATTTTTTCGACTGTGGACCTAACCGTTCTACGAGCTGCTGGATGTAAAATTGCGTCTTGAAATGCATACAGAATTTACTTTATATTGGCGAAGGTGATATTGTGGAAGATATCCTTATTGAATAATAAGATTTGAAGTTGTCACAACACATCTATTGTAAACAGTGAGATTACTAGTAATATAATTGTTACACCGTTATCAATCTCAAACAAACTGAAACTAAACTCCTTTGTTTTAATTTTTCAAATAGTTCAATTATAGTCTACTTGTGTATTGTTCTTGTTTATTACTTTTAGGTTCTTGATTTTGACACTGATTATTCCTTGATGCTCCTCCGACCAATGGGCGTGACTTTTTAGGGCCTTATTAGCCAATCACAGACCTTTAATGATGGTCAGCCTTTCAGAGGCACTTTCACCCTCAGCCAATAGCATCATTCCGTGTGTAGTATTATTAATTACTACTACTCTGAAATTTAATTTGGTTTTAGCTACTCTGTACTTTAGTTTTAGTTTGAGTTTGATAATGTTGTAACAACCGAAACTAGTATCTCTCTGTTTTCAATAAATGTGGCTGTGACAACTTTGTAGTGTTATTATTCAATATAAGGAATTGTTAGCACAAGAGTTCTATCAAATTGGTTTCAGGAAAACTAGATTTTCACTACATTAATTTTTACTAAAAATTTGTGATCAAGCAGCAGATCTCTTTCAATAAGTTCTAGTTTCAGCGCCGCTTATTGGGAATTCAAATGTGACAAGATACTATAGTTTCAGTTGTTACACCCTTATCAAACTGAATCAAAGGGAGTTTGGTGTAACAACTGAAGCTAGTATCTCACTGTTTCCAATAAATGTGGTTGAGACATAGCTATAAAACTCTACAATTAGTATGAAACTAGCTATTGTGCCCGTCCTTCGTACGGATTATATATGTTTAGAAATAAGACTAAATATGTTTCGGCTTTTTTGATAGCAACGATCATGAATTTGTTAGCAGCTTAGTAAACAACTTGGAACGTGAACAATTCAGTGACAGTTATCAGAGAGAATATTTGAGAACAGCTGATTGATATATCATGATAAATTACATGATTAATTACATGATTAATTGTTCTTACATGTGGTAATAGAACTTAAATGAAATGTATCCAAAATCGCACAATACTTGGTTTTCAAACGTTTTATAATTCTGTTGAAAAAAAAGATAATTTAGTTTTTTATAGCTAAAGACATTGTCAAAAAGGTTTTCTATACTGATAAATAACTTCAATCCCGATCGATGCTCTCGTTTTTCAGGAGAAGGCCGCGTTAAATGCCGTGACAGACAGACAGACAGAAATTGAGATAAGACTTGTTTCGGCTTCTTTAATGTATAAAACGTAAAAATAACCAAAAAATATATAATTCTGATTAATGTACAGACAAAACACTAATTTTATTTATATAGATATAATAATATTGAAACAGAATTTATTAATTTCGAATTCCTTTAATTGCAATCAGTTTATACTGAAGACTTCCGCAATGGCGGATATTAACAACAGTATTTAATAGCTGATGGAAATCGACGAATGCTACTGTACAAAAATATCAGTCACCACCGGGAATCGAACCACGGACCTCCCAATTGCCGGTCAATTTGTCAGTTTGTTCAATTGTCAGTAACTTCGAACTAACTTGTAATAATATTGCTTGTGGCTCTTTCATCGGATGGGAAGTCATCACTAACATTTTTTAAGATTATAATATGTGATGTAGGAAACGATTTTAAAATATAATTAGGCCTATACATATATATTGGATTGAAATTTTCTAAACAATTTGAAGTTGTGGGAATATGTGATAAATATGTTGGAAGGCAGCTCACAAGTTGAATTGATTTTTGATCTACACTGGGTTTTTTCTTATTGACGTCCACATAAGTATGAGACTTGTTCATTTATAATGTGGTAATGATAATAAAATGACTATATTATGAATGTACCTACAATATATGGGCACCGAACCACCGGGTAAGTGTGATAATAATGTAAAAAACGTCATTGCCAGTCAACAAAGTACTTATACTTGATTGTTTCAAATTGATTAATATTCATGTGACAAATTGAAAACTCTTAGCTTGAAAAATAGTTGTAGGCTTTATTATGTAATACCGGTATGTTGAAAGACAGGTCACAAGTTGATTTTTTTTTTGGAGGCTGAAGCCCACATAGGTCTGAGACCTGTGCGTGGGTAATGAGTTGGATGATGGTGATTGATGAGTTGGACCTACAGTTTCAGGTGGGTTCCGAACCACCGGGAAGTGATTCTTTGATTAACAGTTTTTTTTCTTGCTAATGAAGTCCACATAGGTCTGAGACCTGTGCGTGAGTAATAAGTTGAATGATGAGATGGACCTGGTTCTAGGTGAGTTCCCATACACAGCTAAGTGATTCTACAGCAGAGAAGAGAAGCTTTTGCTGACCAAACCAATCGGTCACCCTTAAAGAAAAAGTACCGATGCTTGTGACTTATCTACTGAACATATACCGTAATTGGCACGGCTCGTGGCTATCACTTCCCAAATGATAGCATCCTTAAAAAAAATGAATGAAGATTATATTACCATATCCAAACGTTACCTTCTTTTTCTGCTGCATTTTTGAAAGTGCTGCAGCCAGGCCCACGATAACATACAAAAAAAAGTAAGAATACTTACCATACCAAGTCACATGTGAACGAGTTTTTTCTAAACTTAAAATACGGTAGTAAAAAATCGACTTCGGTCGTCTTTAGGCCAAGGCCTTATTATGTCCAGTCTGATTTTTATTAATGTTGAGATGGGTTTATTTTATGATTCGGACAAAAATAAAATAATAGATGAAGAAGTAGCTTTAAAACGTGAGTTGCTTACACAAAAGCTGTTACTTGAGGGTTTAAGGGCTAGGGTAGTAGAATTTCGGATCCTCTCAGTTAAGTTAAACCCCCTTCTATTCTAGTTCAACATTGTAAACTGCTAAATACATTTTTTTTAAATGTTCGTATTATTTTTCTAATCCTTAAAATCTGTTTGTCATTAGTTTTATTAAGTACACAAATAATTTCGACATAATCTATTAATACTTTTTACTTTGGTGTGAATAAAATACTGCACTTTCCTGGATTCCTTATTCCATGACGAACTGCGTTGTAAATATTATTAACTTTTTATGTGAATTTAACGACTTGCAGTCAAATATTCATTAAGAATAAGTAGAATTTACTTACTCTGTAGGCCGAGCACTTACGAATCTTTGAGATTTATTTTTTGTGAGACCAATCAAACGCCACCGTTATCAGTTACCAGTTACCGATAAAGCTCCCATGAATTCAATCATTGATCTAATTCAAACTTGACGCCACTTATAGCACGATGTCGATACATCGATAGATGTATTGATCGACATTGTGAAGTCGACATTTTGTCTACGACAAAAGTAAATAGATGAAATTTTCCAGTTTTCACAGAAGATTGTTTTCTGATTATAATTTGCTCTATCAAATCAGCATTACTTCATGATCAATGTCATTAATATGGACCGTAATGGAAACGGAAAAAGAGGAGTTCTAAATACCAGGAATCCGTACGGTGGAAAATTACAAAGACAGGATTCAGATGTAAGTATTAGGTTAGAAATTTGTAAAATACATTTCTTTGCATTTTATTCCAAACTCATTCTCAACTTACTGTTTAGTGATTCAATTAGTATTTTTAATGAGTATTAATTCTAGTTTTGACATCTCTATACCGCAATCTGTTGTAATTATTCTCTGAGATCTTTGGGAATCAGGGTGTGTGCCAATAGCACAAGTACCCTTAGGTAGGTAGTTTTTATCTCCTCAGAACCGAGAACTTTTTATTTAATGTAAATACTCACATATTATACAGTTAATAAAATAGAAGTAATGCAAGATGTAGCAGACGAACAGATGTTGTTATATTTTCATGTGTCCTATACAACTTTGTATGGTAGCAGCAAAGTTCATCCTAGAAGAATCTGAGAACAGTCTCTGCTAATGGTTCTCACCTCATTAGAATATTCCAACATCGATCTTAAATTATATTTCAATTATTTATCAGTGATTATTTCTGTAATTTATCAAAATCATCTGACTGCAAGATACATTAGACATTGAAAGTAGATTCATTTTTATAATCCTAGGGTGTTAACTTATGCTCTCCCTTATTCTCCATATTCAAATACTTAAAATCCTCAATCCCCTGATATTTGTCAACACTACTTGTGAATCTTTTCTTTATCTTGAAAACACTCATCTTTTCTCGAGCACACCTAGTGTGGATAAAGCACAATTGAGTACAATATTTGAAGAGGTTTATAGGACTGTCCCACCCCTTTCTGCTCCAAGTTTGACATCAATTTGAAAGAAAATCATTAATGAACCTTAAGCTTCTTCATTCTCTTTTCAAGTCTATTGACATAGTATTTTATGTATTTTTAGGGAGAGCTTGAATCCACAGATTTGGAATTTATCTATGATGACGCAGATAATTATACAAATGAGATCGCAGAGCTCTACGGTTACACAGAGCAGCCTGAGTTTCAGCTCAACGTCAAAGTAAGTAAACTAGAAAAATGTATAATTGTAATTCATGATTAAGTTAGCATGTATGTACTTACCTTAGCCGATTTCTAGGGTAGGTGACTCTTCAGACCTCAACATTAGGTTTTGGTGTCAAGAGCGTTCGCAAGCGAGGAGTGAGTTAGTTTTCGATTGCTTTCCTTTCTGAGCTAATAGTTATATCTATGCCTAGCCCACTGAAACAAACTCTGAAGCTCTTTGCTTAGCAGTTCACTCCCACCTCCCTTCACACAGGGTCTGATTGTACAAGTGAGCGTGCATACTAATTAGCCACCTCTGACAGCTCTACATTTATTACTCGACTTTTACAATTATTCGACAGAGACGTTCGGAAATCAACACAAATGATGTAGCCTGTCTTGCATCTGAGATGAATAAAACCTATTAAACCTCAAGTCACGATGTATGTATGTATAGTATGTAACCACTTAAATATGTAACCGTGAACGCCATGTATGTAAAGGGGCTGCGTAGCTCAGGTAGAATGAAATGACTACTTGCTCAAAATATAATTGTATCTATATTTAAACATAATAATTTTACATCTCACAGCAAAATTCAATATTTATTGAATTGACTTCAATACAAACTATTAATTAGAAATAAGGGGCTGGCAACTCGCTTGGCATATCTGAATATTTAAAATGTTATAGCAAGATAGATGTTGATTAGTTATGGGGTTGGCCTATTTTTTAGCTCATAAATGAAATTGTAAGATTAAATAAAAGGTCTTACCTTTTGTGATGGGATGCCATGCTCTTGTTCCATCCTGCATCCATCGACAGGAGACACCAACTCACTGCTGACTACCCAACTACTGACTTATCCAAATAACTTGACAATGCCTTAATTATATTAGAAAAAAAAAATGTTATGAGCATCTCAATGTCAAACACAAATGAATTCATATATGGCATTGAAATACTTCTGACCTAATCAACATCTATGGCTTCCTCAATGTCACAACGTGTTTTAAAATAAAACATTCTACTGAAAATAATCCTTGAATCAGATTTGAGAAATAAAACTTATACCTTACAAACTCTAAAAACCAAAACCAATGGTGACAAGTAGGCCTACCATAACCGATTCGACTGTAGGTGACTCTTCAGACCTCAACGTTATGTTTAGTCCAAGCGTACTACACAAACGAGGAGTGACATAGTTTGTGAATTGCTTTCATTACAATAAAGCAGATAAATTAACACGTTTGATTTAATTATTGTATCAACTATCATTATTCAAAAAATAGGTACCGGTACAAACGCAGAATCTCAATGTAAAGATCTTTGACAGTTTTTAATTTTTTCAATTTTAAGGATTGAATTCAATAATTTAGAAGTTAATTCAGTGATTGTAGTTTTATTGAGAGAGTGATGTGATACGACTTACCTAAAACACATTTATAATGAATACTGTAATAAGACATGAAGTTGTCACAACCACATTTATTGAAAATAATGAGGTTCTAGTTTTGATTGTTATATCGTTATCAATCTCAAACTAAAAAAGTTTGTTAGTTTGTTTGAGATTGATAATGATATAACAACCGAAACTAGTATCTAACGAACTAAAAAAGTTTGTTAGTTTGTTTGAAATTTATAATGGTATAACAACCGAAACTAGAATCTTTCAATAAATGTTATTGTGACAACTTCATGTCTTATTATTCATTATTATGTAGCCTTTCTCAATTTATATGAAACTCCCTTATCTTCGCCACTTTTTTATTCATGATGAAAAAGTTCCACACCATCACTTAAAATACTTGAACAATTTTTGTTTTGCTATTATTTCACATAATTATTGTTTTGTTTAAAATCTCTACTTAGTCACTGATGAAAAGTGGAAAGGATGTCTGTTTGATCTTCTTCTATCAATTAATTCCAGTTCATAGTGCCTCAACTATGCAGGTACAATCGAATTAGTATGATCGACAATTTAGTCGAAATCAACTCGAGATTTACTTGTATCGATAGTTGATAGTCAACCATTTTGTTCTAGGCGTTCGAGGACCAGATGGAAATGTACAGTCTTAGCCCTTCATGGCAAAAACTGGACCAATCACAGAAGAGATCAGTTGTCTGTAAGCTGCTAGACCAATTGGAAGTTTCAAATAAATCGCTTAGGATGAGAGCTGGCAGATGTTTTCTCTATCTCTTGCAGGTGAGGGTGTAAAGATTGGACTCTATGTGATGAAGTACTGTGTAGTACTAAATCAAAATTATTTATTGAAATTATTGTTTTTTTTTGCATTTTCAACATTATTGAAAGTTTATTTATTGTGACAAATTTACAACGAATGCGAAGGTGCAACAGACTCAAGTCCAAAACTGCTCCCTTCTCAAATTTTGAATATGCTACATTGTCCAAAAACATTGAGGTTAACACAGACTAAAAATTCAATATTTGCTAAAATCCTTCACTCGAAAAATAACAAAATGAATCTTCTCATTCAACCACTATTAATTTGAAAGTTCACTTGAAACGAAACACTAAAAATAGTTTATAATATTAAATTTTCATTAAAACTTGAGCCGAAAAATACTTTTGTTTAATTGAAGAGGTTCTAGAAAAAATTATGGTAATTCTCTTTATTATTCTTTTTAAATTTACTTTATTTTTTCTAAAACCTATTCAATTATTTTCCACGTTAAATATCTCTGTTATTTGCTCAAATTTGTATCTTATACTGCAAATCTGAGCTAATTGTCAGTATTATGTTTTTGTTTTTGAATTTTCACTCATTAATTCACTTGTCTTGCCTTTTGGAGATCTTTTTCTACCTCTTAAAGACTGATTGCTTTCTGAATAGGTTCTGCTCTTGAAAATAAACGTTTGTTATTCTGATATCACTCACTCTGTCGAGGGTTAAGTGGTTGAGAGGGCCGACTGCGCCTTAACTTCGCTCTCATAGATGTACATAAATGCAGTTATTCAATTCCATAAAAAACTAGTCGCTGTTTTCATTATGTCCGACGCAATTGCTGATAAAAGCTTTCTTAGGATTTCAACTTTCTTTGCAGTGGTGAAGGTGATATTGTGGACGATATTCATAATGAATAATAAGACGAAGTTGTCACAAACACATTTATTTAAAACAAGTGAGAATCTAGTTTCGGATGCTACTCCATTATCAATCTCAAACAAACTAAAACTAATGTACAGATTAGCTTAATAATACATATTAGCTGCTCTGTACTTTAGTTTCAGTTTGTTTGAGATAGATAATGGTGTAACAACTGAAACTAGTATCTCACTTTTTTTTAAATAAATTTGGTTGTGACAACTTCGTCTTATTATTATTCATTACTTTAGGATTTCACTTTGTTTTTGGCTTGTGTTTTTGTAAATTGATGTGATCATGTAATATTGGGGCCTTTAACAAATTTTTTTACGTCTCCTTCGTTTATTTTCATCTGTATGATAATCTGTTTTACATATATGATGTAAATATGTAAATTATCTTTTTTTTTATTTTTCTTCTTCCTGATTTTCTACTTTTTACGTATCTGCATTTTCACATATTTTCATTTAATGCTTTTATTGGGCTTTCTTGCGATACCTTGGGTTGTTCCATATGTGTTTTAAAGAGCATTACATTTTTCAATCTTTATCAACTGGGTTTTTCTTATATTATCTGCTATTTCTCTGTGTTTTTTGTGTACTGTAATTTATTATTTTTTAAAATGGTTCTTCTCATTTTACAGGGCTGTTGGGCTGAAATGCAATCAGATAAAGAGCAGCAAGCTTGCACCAAAGAAAACGCTTTGCTTATTTACGAGCTGGGAGTTTTTCACACTTTTGTCGACCTTCTTAACATTGAAATTGAGTATGTATTCCAAATATCCATTGAAATAACCCATAGATTAACTTATTATGATAAATTTAACGACTTGCAGTCAATTTTAATATAGAATAAATAAATATTTGCTCACGTAGAAACGTTTTGGAATCGTGACGATTCATTTTCAACAGCAATCTGGATCATCAGTATTCTCTTCGTTGTCGGTTTCGGCTAGAAGAATTATTGTATTGTGGTTTTGTATAATGTGATCGAAAAGTTTGTGTGATTTAGAATTTAATTGTTTGTTGAGGATGTTTAGTTCATTGTGTGTTTGTATATTTCAAATTTATCATGAAACGTTAATATTAACAACGCAATGTAATAAGCAAGTACACTCACCAATTCATTTCCAGGAAGCATGACTTGAACGTAGTGGAACTTAATCGAAGTATATATAGGCTACTCAGTAGCAGAATTTTTCAATTGCCTTCGCTAAATTTATTTCAATACCTTCTACACACGAAACTATCAGATTAAACACAACATACTTCTGTAAATAACATCGTATAGAAACTTTCATAGGAACCTACATAATGACGAGTCTATAAATGTCCGAGTTCTTAAAATTCTATTTTAGTAACCTGCATTCAATTTCCGACATGTTTGTGTTTGAACCTGCACTAACAGTCTACCAGGGTGGACACTAACTGTGTAGGGTATCTTCTACCTACCTGAATCTCTCATTATTTCTGGTTTTATTGACCTTCCTGCAGAAAATAAACAATTCCCCTTGGAAATGACTTTGTGGGCTTCCTATACACACTACATTTCGTAAGTTGAAGTGAAGAGAAAACTTCGTTGCTGAGAGGTCTGAAATTCGTTATATAGAGGTAAATAAGCAGTAAAAATTCTAAAATGTCATGGGACAAGGTAAAAATTCGTTATGTAGAGGATTTCGTTATTTGTAGGTTCGTTATATAGAGGTTCGACTGTATTTGTATTTTGCTAGTGATATTTCAACTCCAAGTCTATATTTTCTTGTTTTTTATTTGCAGAAACAGTTCAACAGCAAACACAGCGATGCGAAAACTGGCAGTGAGCTTAGCCGACTCGCCGGATCTCCGAGTTATTCTCAGTGTTATCTATATCATCGTTGAAGTATTTCGTAATGTAGACGAAGAAGACAGTGATCATTGGAAAAAAGCAAAGGAAAACTTCAAGCAAGACATCTGTAAGTACTCTTTACTTGTGTTCTTTACATAAATATTGTTTTCTTTAGGGCTCAACTTTTAAAACCCATTTCCAGAGCAAGAATCCAGATGGATGTGATGGGTTATTTTTTGTTACAGATATTGAATTATCTGTAGAATTTTGTATTTTTTCATTTTTTTATTTATTGCGGATGATGCCAACATTAGTCCGGAGACTTGTGCGTGGGTACTGAGGTGAATGATGAAAAACATCCATGCCTGAAATAGATTCGATCCCAAGGCTGTAGGAAACGAAACCAGCCAGAGCCTCTTATTTTATCACAGATAAGCGCTCCAACCAACTACCAGAGTCAGATAACCAGAGTATAGATAACGGTACTAGAGTCATTTCATCTTATCCTCCTCATTTTGTTTCTCTGTTCATCGATGTGAAGAAAGCCAAAATCCAGATAGACTCGTTGCTTTTTTTTTTGAAAAATTCAATTCCCTATAGCATTTTTTCTTTTCTATTTTATCTTATCTTCTTTATTTTGTTTTCTCTGTTTATCGATGTGTTTATTTGTCTACAGCAATGTTCCTAAAAACTATCTATGAAAAGTGTTGCCCCAAAATTTGGCACTTCCTATAATATTACAGCTAAGAGTGACTTGAAAAATATTTATAATTATATTTATCAAGTTTTGCAATATCAGTCATCATTTCAGCCCTAGTGGGTCGCAAGATTCATCGTAAGATTTTCTCTTATCATATTTTTTTTTTGCCAATGATGTCCACATGACTCTGAAGACTTGTGCGTGGGTAATGAGATGAATGGGTGAATGATGAGAAACATCCATGGCTGAATGAGGTTCAAACCCAAGGTTGCAGGAAACAAAGCCAGCTAGAGCTTTATCTTATCTCAGACAAGCGCTCCAACCAACTGCGCTACCAGAGCCGCCAAGATGAATTATTACACTAAATATGCCTGGCTGAAAGGGAATCGGCTGAAGGGGATAAATAGATACACGTTTATTGCCATAAGAAATTCTCAAATAACAATCAATCTGTTGAATGATTAACGATAATTAAAATAAATATAATGAAACAAATATTATATAATATATATTCTAGCAAAAAATACAGAGCAGTAAAGTTACTTTACACTAGTAAGAGTCTTATGAGAGATGACACCTCAATCGATTACACGACTGTGAGTGCCAAGCTATTTTGCTTCTATAATAGCATTACTTTGATTTTTTCCCTATTGTCTATTCACATGTTTTTGCATTAAAGTTTCTTTATCTACGACCATGTCATAATGTATACATTACAGTTTCACAATTGATGCCAAAACAGCTGTCTTTTCGAAATGCTTTTTGGAACCCGTTGTATAAAGAGCTCATTATAGTACAGGTTCTACATTATAACACGGGTTCTGGACCAATCAGAAGCATTTTTGATGGAATCAATATTGTGAAACTATCAGCTGATTTGATCAAACTGCTAACCTAACAATCTACTATAACTTTTCGTATTTGAGATGAGAGGTTATAGGTATCTCTGACAGTCACAGGTAAAATGAAATTGTTTTAATTAAATGTATACTAGTGGTCGTAGATAAAATAGTGTATGCAACGATTTTATTTGGCCATTAAAGCACTCGTGAGATATTTATAACTTACATCTAACTCGTGATTTTTTTGGGCCCTATATCAGGAGAGGTAGCCTTGTCTGGTACACAGACGGCTCTCTTATTGAAGGGAAATCTGGCTATGGGGTGTACAGTGAATCACCCAGAACAGAAATCTGTGCAAGTCTGGGACAATACTGTACTATCTTTCAAGCAGAAATTTGGGGCATCATGGCTTGTGCCAATATAGGCATTGCCAGACGCTATTGCGACAAGCATATAGTAATCTTGTCAGATTGTCAGGCAGCCCTCAAGGCTCTTGACTCTAATGAAATCAAGTCAAAATTGGTGTGGGAGTGTCACAAAACACTCAGCAAGCTCGCAACACACAACTCTGTGCATCTTGGTTGGGTACCTGGCCATGTAGGCATAGGTGGCAACGAGTGTGCAGATGGGCTTGCTAAGCAAGGTTCTAGTAGGTCATTCTTTGGCCCAGAGCCAAGCTGTGGCATAAGCAAAACTACTGCCTTCCACACAATAAACAAATGGTCCAGGGACTTACATCACCAGCAATGGCAAGGTCACTCAGGCCAAGCACTTGGCAAAAGGCTGCTAGCAGACACAAGCTCCTACTTCACCAACTGGCTGGTGAGGCTGGGTAGAGGTCAGGTTAAGCAGCTAATTGCTCTGATAACTGGACATGGCCACTTCAGGAAACATCTCCACAAAATCGGACTCAGAAATGAAAATCAGATGTGTAGGCTTTGCAATCAGTCTGAAGAGACTGCCAAGCATATCATACTGGATTGCGAGAGACTCGGGGCAAGGAGAATGGCTCTGTTTGGCTTTAAGCAACCAGGTGATGAATGGGACGTTAGCATAGGGAAGAAACTCCTGGATCTTGTAAAGGGCACAGGTATTGGTTTGCCTAACTAACGTACTAGGGACACACAATAAGCTTCGGTTGACGTGTGAGGATCTTTGAATCTTCTGGATCTTTGAATCCGTCCCTTCAAACATAACATAACTCGTGATTTAATAAGGGTCAAAATAAAATCGTTGCATAAACTACTATTATATCCTAAGCAATAAAAGCAAAGTCTGATAATATTCATATGGTCACATACACTTCGTGACTGAGTGATAAGTGCATTTGTTTATTTCCAATTTTTTAACTGTATTATCTTTATTGCAGCTAATCCAATAGGCGATGAGCTAGTTGCAGTCAAGCTGTTCGGAATGGTGACCAGGTTTTGTGGAGGTTCAGCACCTCATTTTCCAATGAAGAAAGTTTTACTGCTGTTGTGGAAGATCATTTTGTTGTCATTAGGAGGAATAACTGTACTGAGGGAATTGAAAAGTGAGTAAATGTCACTTATCGGTCTACTTGTTGATATTTTTGGACTACTTCTACTACCTTCTTATTCCTTCCTACTATAAAAACTAACTATGCACTGAAATTTCAAAAGAAAGGAAGATGATTCATATTGTTCTAGATTATTAGAACAATATCCCTTGTCAGCTAAGTTGATACCACTTTCAGATGGGTAGAAAATTAACTCATTTGATACCTGACATGAATCAATCTGCGACTAAAAATCAATATCAAAATGTGAGAGGTCAATAGCAGATAATGACGAATGTTAATAAATGAATTCATGAATCTAATGAAAAAGTACATCAATGATTACATACAATGAAAGAGAGTACCTTCAAGTTCTGTTTAAATGTTAGTAGACTTCAACGTGGGATCCACTTGTTGCCCTGCATACGCTAAAACGATATTCCACTTCTCACCACGTATTCACCAACATATCAGCACGCACATGGTTACTGTAATGATGTGGGCCGCCATCTTGTTGGAAATACACAAGCCCCTTTTCCGCCTCAATATCTTTCATTTGGGAAAGACATACTCTGCCAACATGTGCTGTCCCCATACAGATTTTATGACCATTAAAACTAGGGAGTTCTTTATAAAACACCCCATTTTGAAGAAATAAATAAATTAAGAATCGTTATGCTTTTGGACATAAAAAGTAGGTTAAACATTTCTACAATGCTATCCACTTCAAGAATTCAGTATTGTTTAAGTGAGAGCTTTCTATCCTTGTTAATCACAGGGAAGTTGCCAAATTGCCTCATCATATAGAATTGGCAACAATGATCTGAATTCAAACAATACTGAATTTTTGAAGTGGACTTCTTTATTTGTTATTGTTTGTCACTTTAGAGCAAAAATTGATCGAATTTCGTGCCTTTCCTGTAATTCTAGACCACTTTAATTCGTGTCCACTTCACGAATTCAGTATTGTTTAAATGGTAACTTTCTATCGTTGTTAATCACAAGGCATTCTCCTAATTGCCTCATCATATATAATTGGAAACAATGATCTGAATTCAAACAATTCGTTATTGTCTGTCATTTTTAAAGCAAAAATTGATCTAACCTCGTGCCTTTCTTGTAATTCTAGACGTATCCACTTCTAGAATTCAGTCTTGTTTAAGTGAGAGCTTTCTATCCTTGTTAATCACAAGGAAGTTGCCAAATTGCCTCATAATATAGAATTGGCAACAATGATCTGAATTCAAACAATACTGAATTTTCAAAGGGACTGCTTTTTTATTGTATTTTGGAGCCAAAATTTATCAAATTTCCTGTCTTTTTGTGTAATTCTAGACGCCAGACGAATAGAACACGGGTTGCCGCCACTGGAAGAGGACACCGTAGAAGTGGCTCGCCATATGCGCGCCTCTTCGCCTCCGGCCAGCGCGGCCGATCTCATCGAAACGCAGAGCCAGAAGCGGGGAGGGGGACTCAGTGGAGGAGTGGGGGGAGGAGGGCGGCCGCTGCGGCGTAGTCTGATGAAACAGTCGTCGCTCGACCACGAGGCCACACTCGCCATGGAGTTCGACGACGACCCGCAGACGGGCGGCGACCAGGACGATCTGCGGCCGGCGATGGGAGGCGGTGGTGGTGAGGGCGAAGGCGAAGGAGAGGGGGACAAGGAGGATGAAATGCCGCAGCCTCCAACGCCGCCGCCGCACTGTGAAACGCCGCCCCCCATTCGGAGTAAGTTGGCGTTCTTTACTTTTTTCCAAAATTGTTATTTTCTTCTTCATTACTTTTTTCCAAAATTGTTGATAACTTTTACTTTTTTCCAAAATTGTTGATAACTTTTACTTTTTTCCAAAATTGTTGATAACTTTTACTTTTTTCCAAAATTGTTGACAACTTACTTTTTTCCAAAATTGTTGATAACTTCAGACCGGATGCTTAGACAATAGAATGGTAGCGCAAGTCTTCGCTAAAAACTATGATAATCAGTTTCAAGTCACTTCCTGCTTCCAGAAGCCTTTTTTTATGTTCCCCGACGTTTTTTTTATTTTTAGCTTATAGTAATATTTTTTTTTCAACGGAGATTTTTCATTCTTCGATAATTATTATTCTTCTCTTTTGTAATTATGATACGGACTCTTCTTCACATACAGTGAGGAATGTGAGGAATTTTTGTTCTCTTACTATATTTTGTATTGAATAGTTTGTATACGGTTTTTTTTTTTGTTTATTTTGTATTTTATACGAATATACCTATTGTATTTGTTGAAGGAGAAATAAAACCATTTTTAATTTTGACTTGAAATGCTGGAAGACTCAAGCATTGGTCGATGAGAATTTAGTTTATAAGAATATAGAATAAAATTAATGGAAAGTCCAGGTGACTAGTTTTTATAAGCATAGAAAAAAACAAGTTGAAATACGGAAGTGATAGCCGAGTGCCGTAGCAGGTATCTGTTCAATCAGAGTTAAGCTACAAAACTCCTGGGCCATCTTTGTAAGGGTGACCGATTGGATTAGCCAGCAAAAAAGACTCTGTTCTCTTCTGTAGAATCACTTCCCAAATTCGGAACTCACCTAAAACTGTAGATCCAACTCATCAATCATCATCATCCAATTCATTGCCCACGCACAGGTCTCAGAAGATAAACTTGTACATTTACGTGCAGAAATGTGGTACAATTGTACAACAAAGAGGTTAGAATGATTGTATTGCATAATACTGTAGCATTGTTAGCATTGCATAATTCTGTGTATGTACAATCTCAGTATACTCTTATTTGTAGAATTTATTTTTTCAATTTGTATTTAGGTTCTTTTACTTTTTCAAAGTTGAATATGCTGTATGTTGGAAAGTATAAGAGGAATTGAATTCTTACCAAATTCAGAGTTGTATATAACTTAATATAGTATAGATAGAAAGACTAAGGAATGATGCAATTAATTCAATAAATTATTGGAGATATGAATAATGTATTGAAAAGTTGCTGAAAAATTATATATTTTCCATAATTTTCTTTGCTTTTTCTTTTTTTGCAAGATAAAGTTGTATTGGAACCTAACCCACATTCACTAGGTAGCTTTGTGATGTGCTGATTGAATTTTTTTTTACTAATAATATATGAATATTTACTAATGTTTTAGCCAACCAGTTGTTCTATTCTGGCAAAGAGAATGTCTTAATACCTGATGTATGTTAAAATACAATTCATTTCGCTTAAATATGGCAAGCAGATCCATATTTACGTTTTGTAGCAGAGCAAGTGTGACTTTGAAATGATTATAGTACTTTTTAGGGTTAATAGGTTTCAGCGTAGATTTGAAGTTAATAAGTTCAATTTAAAAAATAAATTGTCAGCTATCCAGTTCACTACAGTCATTACGTTATCAAAGCTTTGAAATAAGGAAAGTCTCAGTTTATTCTTGAAATAATTGTTTTGATAGAATATATTAATTTAAAAAACTCTTTTGAGTAATTTCAAAATTCTATTCACACGTATGAGGCTTGTGTTAAATGACTCAATCCATCAAAGGTTTCATTATATTAACATTTTATTGTGAATTTAACGACTTTAAATTTTAACTGTGAATAAGTAATAATTTTGTACTCACACTTAGCCGAACGTTTTCGAGTTATCGAAACTCATCTTCAAGGCATTGACTGCAGGTGGTTGAATTTACAATAAAAAGTTAATATTAACAACGCAGATCGTTATGGAACAAGAAATCCAAGAGAGTAATTATACTATTTTAATTTCTTTCCGTATTGTTACAGAGCTGCCTTGGTTACCAAAAGTGAGACAGAAGGATTTGGATATATTTCTGGAGAACACGAGAGTGAAATTTGTTGGCTTTCCTCTTCAAGGTGACCGCGAATCGTTATTTGGACTGCCTCAGCCCATTCATGAAGGAGTTGATGTTCTGAAGAGAGTAAGTATTCTGATAAAATTCAGTAGATATTCTTCCTAATAACATTATCTCTCAAATTACTTTACTTATTATATTTTCTTGATGTTACAAGCTTTATTATCACTTACCCGGTGGTTCGGAACCCACCTAAAATAGTAGGTCCACCATGTTCCCCGTAACATGGCTCAAACGGCGAGTTGGAACTACCCGTAAGGGTCTCCCCAACATTAAAAGCCATATTCTTATTATTATTATTATATTTTCTGGAGTGCTTTACTCTTTATGTGTTACATTGTTCAAACAAAATGAACGAGAATAAACATTTGAGCTACAAGAAAAAGATAAAAATTTGAACTTGAACATTCGGTCACAAAGAAAAGGAGCAATTAAATAAATAAATGTTTTATTCCTCAAAAATGACATAATGAAAAACACATCACATTTCAATTCATTGTACACTTTTAAGAGTTTGTCACGTGAAAAATGACCAAAAAATGAATAACTTATAAATCATAAAAATATATTACTTGAAAAATAATAACCCAAAATTATAAATATAGATTTAAGAAGTATTGCCATTGATGAAAAAAAGAAATGCAAGTGAAGCCGACCAAGAAAAAAAATGATAGGAATATACACACTCAAAGAAGGTGAGACAGCAAGTCTACCTTATATATGAGCGGGAGTTCAACATAAACAATTTTGTAATGATGAAGCAAACGATTTGACAGAAATATATATGAAAAGATGAGTAATGTATGGAGAAGAATGACAGTGAGTTAGTGAAAAGAAGCGAAAGGATGAAGAGAGAAGACAGCAAAACTAAAGAGAACTAAGAAGAAGAGCTAAGAAGGAATTCAGAAATAGACAACTTTAGCAAGAGTGTTATTATTCCTATTATTACATTTCATCTTACTTCATAATTCAATATTATATTTTGAACATAATTCTACATATTTGAACTCATGAATAAATATTTTAAACATACTTTTACAATATAATTATATTTATCTACGACCATGTCATAATGTATACATTACAGTTTCACAATTGATGCCAAAACAGCTGTCTTTTCGAAATGCTTTTTGAGACCCGTTGCATAAAGAGCTCATTATAGTACAGGTTCTACATTATAACACGGGTTCTGGACCAATCAGAAGCATTTTTGATGGAATCAATATCGTAATTCAATATTGTGAAACTATCAGCTGATTTCATCAAACTGCTACACCAGCTACTTTAACCTAACAATCTACTATAGCTTCTCATATTTGAGATGAGAGGTTAGGTATCTCTGACAGTCACAGGTAAAATGAAATGAAATTGTTTTAATTAAATGTATACTAGTGGTCGTAGATAAAATAGTGTATGCAACGATTTTATTTGGCCATTAAGGCACTCGTGAGATATTTATAACACTCGCATTCGCTTGTGTTATAACTTACATCTAACTCGTGCCTTAATAAGGGTCAAAATAAAATCGTTGCATAAACTACTATTTCTGCTCAGATACTTGATTACAGAAATATTATGTATTAGTGTTTTACGAATATATATGATTGTTTTCACTACACTTCGTTTTCTGTTTGCAGCATATTTATACTTCCTTAGCTGAAATACAAGTACAACAAGAAGAAGAACTGGCTAAAAGTCCCATCTCTTTGAAAGAGACCAATATAAAGATGACTCCTACTGAGATACTGTATCAGGTGAGAAAAAATTTATAAATTAATAGCCACTATTGATATTTAAATTAGTATCACGAGCTCGTACCAATTAATTAATGATGGAAAATGTTGCCAAACAAGTTTTATCTATCATAATTTAATAGCTTTTATCAAGCACAAAAATTGAAGATACAAATGTTTTGTACCATAGTCAGTGGTTGTGTTCATGGGAGCTTTACCGTTTACCGGTGAATGGAATTTTACCGGAAACCAATACGTCTGGTATATATTTTTTCTATTGCTGATGATGCCCACATGAGTCTGGCGACTTTTGCGTGAGTAATGAGGTGCATGGTGAATGGGGTCAAATTCATAGACGTCCAAACATTTTAATAGACCAATCAAACGCTTAGATTCCGGTAAAATTCAATTTACCGGTAAACGGTAAGGCTCCCATGAACTCAAATAATGATTAACCGTTGGTGCAACCAACTAATGATATTCAAATGAAAATTTTCAGTAACACGTGAACATGATAATTAAAAACATTTGGACTCTAGTTGAAATTTATTAATGTAAGCATTATTGGGCTAAAAGTCTGTTGTATCTTTACATCCACTTGTATTCAGCCTACGTGAATGAATAGATAATCAAATTTTTGTTAAAAACTCATCCTAATTTTGAAGCACAAGAACCAAGCTCCAAATTTATATGTATTTTTTGTACATAAATTTATATGTAGGCCTATTCTTTTTATACATTTGTTTTTTTTTTCATTTATGAATTACAGGCAATGCTGCCAAATCTCCCACAGTATATGATTGCTCTACTGAAGATTCTGCTAGCTGCTGCCCCGACCTCCAAAGCTAAGACTGATTCCATTAATATTATGGCTGATGTCCTGCCTGAAGAAATGCCGTAAGCTGTTTTGTTCCAATTACCATAATACCATCATGTTACTTAAATTCCGATATTTCCTAGAGACCTCACCTATAATACTTAAAAAATAAACTTAATTCAGTAGTCTCTGTCCTTAGAAACTTAAAAACTATATTAGACTTAAGAACTCTCAAGGACGTTTATTTTGCACTGTTCCATTCCCTTCTTGCTTATGGCATTGTTTTTTGGGGCAATTCATGTCAAGTGATTGAGATATTTCGAATTCAAAAGTGGGCATCACGAGTAATGGTAGGGGAATCCATTCGCACAAGTTGTAAACCATATTTTAAGAAATTAAGGATACTCCCACTTCCAAGCCTGTATATTTTTGAAGCCATCTGCTTTATTGAAAAAAATAAGGATAAATTGAAAACAGGTGAATTCTTTCACAGTTATAGAACCAGGTACAGACAATACTTACAAGACGACGAACAAAATAGTATGAAGGGGAGTAAAACGTGCAGGGATCCGTCTATATAACTCACTACAAGCTCGTTTTTAAAGGCAATCACAGGCGATAAATTTAGAATTAAAATAAAGGAAGAATTGTTAAATATGTGCATACTCAAATGAGGAATTTCACGCTCATTATTACATGCAAAACAGATGACAGAGTTTTATTTTAATGACTTGAATTTATTGACAAATCTATATACCCCTTTACAGGAGGTCAGTGGATGAATATCAATAATTGTTTATACCCTCAGTTCACGTAGTTTGCTCTGTCAATTTCAGAGATCTATTGATCCATCCGGGCACCTTTCTCCTATTCCTGGTACTATAAAAAATAGTATAGTTGTAACGATTGTATTGGGATAGACTTTAAACCACAAGTGAGATCACTAACATTGTGCGAGTGGCTGAATAAACTCGTTGTTAACTCCATTTTATCCATGACTACCAATATAGAGAGATCAAACCAACTTGAATAACTAATAAATCAATCAAACACTAAAAATATCAACTAATCAACATAGCCTAGAACGGTCAATTGTTTACGATCAGCTGAGAAATAGCCAATACTAACTGAGTTTAATGTCGAAATGTTGTTATTGCGTATTTGATAATGATTTAAGTAGCCTATTTCAAGTTTATTTTGAAGTTGACTTGAGTACTTGATTAGAGCCTATCGATAATGACTCCCATGTCATAATTGCTTCATTATGCAACTGTTTTGATTAGGCATGAATAGAGACAGCTGCTATGACATTACTTTTTAAACTAATAACTACATTATAAGGTAGTTGTAGATACTTAATTTTTCATGTTATAAATATCAGCATAAATGCTATGAATGTCAACATTAAACAATAAATGTAGCATCTTCTCAAATAACTTGAGAATAAATGGTGTTTTGATTTCAGCAGAGACCACATACATATGCTTCATACATTCAATGAATAAATTAGAGAGGTCAAATAAATATCATACTATTTTCATAATGAATAATAAGACGAAACTGTCACAACCATATTTATTATGGTTGTGACATTTATTATAAATGTGGTTGTGACAATTTCGTTTTATTATTCATTATGGATAACCGCTACAATATCACCTTCGCCACTACAGAGAAAATCTTACTATGTTCACTTTTTCTGTTTAAAAATATAAATTTCTTATTATAAATTTAGAGGCTCTAATGTTAGAGAAGTCAAATAAATATCATAAAACGTTTTCTATGTTTTTAATATTCCTCTTTTCATTTTTTTATTCGATTGTTTTGTTTTCAACAGGATGACAGTTTTGCAATCGATGAAACTTGGAACTGACGTCAATCGGCATAAAGAGATAATCGTGAAAGCTGTTTCTGGGATTCTGCTGTTGCTACTCAAGCATTTCAAACTCAACCATATCTATCAGTTTGAATTCATGTCACAGCACCTGGTGTTCGCCAACTGTATACCGCTGGTGCTGAAGTTTTTCAACCAGAATATTATGTCCTATGTTGGCACGAAAAATGTGTAAGTAAAGATAATAATTTGTAAAATGATTATACTAACAAGTATTATTCTCGTTTCAAGATGACCATGTGAGGGAATTTTATCTTGTTATATAATCATGAAGATAGGGCTATAAACGTGTTTGTAAATAGATTAGATTCATGTAGGCCGTTGTTCAAGAGACTTGGTCTCCTAACTGTACCCTGCTTATATGTGTATGAAGCTACTTTATATTTAAAAACGAATGATATTAACCAAAATTTTGACGTACATGATTGTAATACAAGAAGCCGAGGAGATTATCACTTGGTGAGTCACAATAGTAGCTTATTTAAACAAAAACTCTACAACAAGCTACAGCAGTTTTTAAAGTCTTCAAAATATAGAAATAATTGAAAAACAATTGATAAAATATTTAGTTGATGAAGTTTTTTATAAGAAGAAGAAAGTTTTTTATAGTGTACAAGAGGCCCTTTCACATCAAAATTAAGCCTCACCTCAACTAATTGATATAGTAATCATTATGTTAACTAGTGTATAAGATTGTTAATCTGACTTGTCTTATACTCCTTAACTGGAGTCTCCAAGACATAATCTACAAGGAAAAAAATACAACATACAGCTCTCATATGGCGGCTCTGTTAGCGCAGTTGGTTCAATTTCAATTCAATTTTATTTATTTTCAACAATACATAATAGGTCATTCATATATTCAAACAAAAATTATACCACTTCTTATCATAATAATGAATATCTACATAAAACATCATAAATGAAATAATTATTACATCCCTCTTTAAGCAAAGCTTGTGCTGAGGGATGGTGCATCTCTAAAATGCCAATATCATATAAGACAATTTGAAATTAAAATTGTGTCCACTTTGAACTAGTCTCTTTGATAAAACAATCGAAGGCACTGTCTAAATGATTTGTGAGTGGACAAATGATAATAATCCGTAATGGACTGGGGCGACCGAGAGATTTCAAGTAACAGACGGTTAAAAGGTCTTGGGCCATTATATGCTGCATGGACACTGGCAGTCGTTGTTCTACAACGTGGTTCCAACAGGAATCTCTCAGATTGTCTACGGGTATCATAACCGCGAAGTGGGGCTGTGGGGAATCCATTGCTTCGTGGTTGGAGTGCTTATGTGTGATAAGATAAGGCTCTAACTGGCTTTGTTTCCTGCAGCCTTGGATTCGAATCTCATTCAGCCATGGATGTTTCTCATCATTCACCTCATTACCCACGCGCAAGTCACCAGACTCATGTGGGTATCATCCGCAATAAAAACTTTTTGTCTTTGTTTAATGATGTAATTCAGCATTTTAATTTGTTTTCTAGAATTCCGATCCTTGACTTCCCGGCGTGCGTGATAGGAGATCAGCCGGAGCTGACCATTGACAGCCTGGGCATCGGCGACAACCTGCAGCACTCTTGGCGCAACGTCTTCTCCTGCATCAATCTCCTCAGAATACTCAACAAACTCATCAAGTGGAAACACTCACGCATTATGGTCAGTACCAACACCACTCATATCAAACATTTCCACAGCTGTGAGATATTCTCACACAGTACTTCCTCATTATGTAGAACTAGCATTTTACCCGGGAATCTAGTTTGAATTTTTTTTTCTGGTAGATAATTTTTTTTCCTTTTTGTAGATGACGTCTTGGAGACTCCAGTTAAGGAGTATAAAACAAGTCAGATCAACAACTATACACTAGATACCATAATTACTATATCAATTAGTTGAGATGAGCCTTAATTTTGATGTGAAAGAAACTCTTGTACACTATAAAAAGCTTTATCAACTAAATATTTTTCCAATTGTTTTTTAAATATTTCTATATTTTCAAGACTTTAAAAACTGCGGTAGTTTGTTGTAGAGTTTCCTACCAATATAACTAGGGTTTTGTTTGAATAAGCTACTATTGTGACTCATAATTCCTCGACTATTGTGATAATCTCCTCGACTTCTTGTTTTATAATCGTGTACGTCAAGATTTTGGTTAATATAATTAGTTTTCACACATAAAGTAGCTTCATACACATATAAGCAGGGTACAGTTAGGAGACCAAGTCTCTTGAACAACGGCCTACATGAATCTAATCTATTTACTCTTTCTATACACCTAACCGCTTTCTTTTGGATCTTAAATACCCTATCAAGGTTTTGTTTTGATGAATTACCCCATACTAAGATAGCATACTCAATATGTGAAAGTAAGAGCCCATGGTAAACTTTAAAAAGTAACTTTTTTCCTTTAATCTAGCGAGCTGTCGCAGGACAAATACCCCAGATGAAATTTTACAACATATTTTCTCAATGTATGGAGCCCAGTTCAATCGTCTACTTTTTAAATTAATCGCTTTTTAATGTTGTTGGACGTGATTTCAGATGCTGGTTGTGTTCAAGTCAGCACCCATTCTGAAACGGACGTTGAAAGTGCGTCACGCAATGATGCAGCTCTACGTGTTGAAATTACTGAAAATTCAGACGAAATATTTGGGCAGACAGTGGCGCAAATCTAATATGATGACGATGAGCGCCATCTACCAGAAAGTGCGACACCGGCTCAATGACGATTGGGCGTATGGAAATGGTAAGCTAAAGTTCTTTTGTATTTTATATATATTAGCTTAAATATCTTTATATATTTTATTTATTTAGCTTATAGACTAATAAAGAATATTTTAGCTTAGCGTCACATAGAATTGATTAATTTTGAGATGGTGCCCCATACAGGAACTTCATTGGGGTATTTGAAATGTTTCATTCTTCAGTTTGTTAAGATTATATGATTTGATTTAGATTTGGTATTATCTCGTGCTTTTGAACTTTTTTGCTTTTTTCCATTGACAACAAATTCTGTTTAATTTCAAGTGTTATATTATATAATCTCATGTTTTGTTCCATTTAAAATTAGAATCTTGTAACAATACTGAAAGCTTAAAAAATAAATTTGATTTGATTTTTGCATATGAAATATCATTATTTCAAGACAACAAATTCAAATTTGTTAATTTTAATTTTAGTACGTACGACCCAGTTATCTTTTGATAATACAATTAAATAACGTGAATCGCGTTAATAATAGGGAAGTGATAGCCGTGAGCCGTAGCAGGTGTCTGTTCAATCAGACAGAGATAAGCTGCGTTCTCCTGTGCACTCTTTGTAAGGGTGACCGATTATATTGGCCAGCAAAGAGACCCTATTCTCTGCTGTAAAATCACTTCCCGGTAGTTCGGAACCCACCTAAAACTGTAGGTCCAGCTCATCAATCACCATCATCCAACTCATTACTCACGCACAGGTCTCAGACCTATGTGGGCTTCATCCTCAAAAAAAAAAAAAAAAAAATGCATTCTTTCAACTTTTTACAGATATTGATGCCAAACCGTGGGATTTCCAAGCTGACGAATGCGCCCTCAGAGCCTCTGTTGACAGATTCAATAACAGGAGATACAGCAACAATGTTATTGTAAGTCAACATTCTCACTAGCCTATTCTTAATCATTAATCTTTGTATCAAAGCTGTCTCCATTGAATAAATTAAAATGTCAATTGGAAATTATGCTATGTGAACTGTAATGTAATTCAAATAATATTCTAATATCTTCACTAGATTATAGATGTTACTTTCCACTCATGATATTCATCTTGAAACCTTACCCAATGCAGAAATTTACTTTTTCAAATTATAACAATGCACATGATCTTGTATTCTGGGCACATGAAAATCATGAGAATATTGATGGCACCGTATAGATCGGCCAAATACATTTGTTTCTACTGAATGATAACTAAGAACCATTCCAAGTGCAATCTACGTTGGTCAATTTCTCATAATGAACTATTTTATGGGTTCAAAAGCGTTCAGTGCCTAACTTATGCTACTAGGTTCTCATCTTAAAATTTAAAATATATTTTGGTTCTAGTATTTGTTTTTGGAATATTATTTCTAAATTTATAATTTGTGTTATCTGACATCTGGAGCTGGCGTGGCCTTATTGAACTCGTGCTATTATCGTCCTTTCATCCAGGCGATATTATTTTGAATGGAAGATTCTTGATTCTTGAAACGTGATACAGTGAAACTTCCCTTAACGGACACCTTGATGGACACCACTTCCCAATAGCGGACATTTCTTAATAACGAACACTTTTGAATTCCCCAATCTATGTATAATGGCGTTAAATGGCCTTATTACCTCTTAATAACGGACATTCTTAAAAACGGACGCGGACACCAAATGTTTGGCCCACGAGTTGATTTGACCTCCCAATACCAGACAGTCACAATCTATTTACGGCTTGTGCAAACAAATGTGATGAACATTTCCATTCTATTCATCAAGCTATAGAAGAACCCAACTTGCCGGAAAGGAGTTAGCCATCACAATGAAAAGACTCTTGAAAAAGATTGTAAGGTGCAGACAAAAATTTACAATTTTTTTCAAAAAAAAAACTTTGTTTACAAAGTGGGACAGTACTTATCGTTAAAAAAGGACATATTCTACAGTGCCTAATTTGCAGTAATTTTGTTTCTTTTTTTAGTTGATGTAGTAATGTACTGTGCAATAAAAATTCGTCATTATACATATGTCATTATATACGTATTTATTTTGGTCATTTTTCTCAATAGCGAACATTTTACGAGGTCCCGATGGTGTCCGTTATTGGGAAGTTTCACTGTTTATAGTTTCCTCTTAGTTCTAGAAGATCTTTATTGATTTTGGATTTTGGTGTCCAAATATACGTAGAAATAAGTATGTTTTTTATTCATTATAAAAACACAATCAAGCTAAGATACAACAGGTTACTACCCACAACTGATTTTTTCACAAATTTTCAACTGAAAAATTCTAATTTTAGGTTATGTTCAAGTTTCACTAGAAATTACACTTTCAAGTATAATTAATGATTCTTTTCAATACAAGGATGTGTATTAATTTACAATAAAATTAGATCAAGAAAATGTGAAAATAGATCAACACAACCAGGGTTGTTTGGGCTAGCTCAAGTCAATTGAAAAAAACTATCTCTTATTGCAACTAATGTAAGTAAACTAGTGAAAAGTTTGTATGTAATTATGTTGTAACTTGGATAGCATTGCATATTTTGTGTAATTATTCACCTCATGACCCGCGCACAAGTCTCAGACTCATATGGACACCATCATCCTCAAGTTATTTTTATCTATGTTGTGTAATCAGTGGCTTGACTTTCGACCAGCAGATCTCGACAGCAAAATCTTTATTTGTAAACATTTTCAATTTTATTTATTCAATTCTCCATCGTTTCATGATGCTTTATCGATTATGATTTATCGATTGATTTATGACACATTCTTCGATACTCCGTTGAACTGGTTCATTAATTAAGTTGACTTTTGTGTTTGCAGGAACCAGATTTTGAGCCAGTCGATACGAACATCACAAGCGTTTTGGGTCACGAGGTAGAACTCACAGACGACTTCAAACAGCACTACGACATTTGGCTGCAGCAAGAAGTGTTCCAGGCCCAAGTCAATTGGGACGAAATATTGAATTATAGCTATATATAATTTCAAAATATCAATTGCTATATATTCAAACAGCATCACAGAAGATGTGTGAGTGAAGGTCCAATTGTAGAGACCGTTTGGAGTGCAGAGCGCCCGAAATGCTGTATTTGAAATACATGTCTAACAAAAATTAGCGCATATTGAAGCGAAGAAATACATAGAGGATGGCGAGGGGATGTTCCGTTTGAATGTGTGTGTTTCAAAAAAAAATCTTTATTTGAAATAGATGTCTTAACGCATTTTGAAGCGAGGCGAGACATAGCAGACGGCGAGGTGGTATTCAGTTTGATAGCGTATGTTTTAAAAATCTATGTATTTGAAAGACATGTCTAACAAAAATTAGCGTGCGAATTGAAGCAAAGAAAGACAAAGAACACATCGAGGTGATGCTCCATTTTATAGCGTGTGTTTCAAATATTGTATTCCTGTCTTGTGTAGAGTTTAAACCTACGCCCTTTGCACACTGGCCTACTACCTTGTCAAGTCCTGATTGATAAAACAACGTTCCATAGTTGGTTGAGTTGTGTTTTTTATCCTACGATAATCGAATCAGAATTCTCTTGGTGCTGTTGATGATGCTATCGACATAGATATCCATGATAAATAAGACTGATGTCAAAACATATTATAAAACACAAGATACTATAGTTTCGATGGTTACTTTATAATCCCAATCAAACATGTGATACTATAAAATCAAATCAAGCATGAGATACTATAAAATCAAATCAAACTTTATTACCAATAAAGTAATAAAAATAATTATTTTTCCTTCTTTTAATCTCTGGAATTACTTGACAAAATTTAACATATTTTGTTACGTCATTTTTAATTCTAATTAAACTAAAACTAAAATACAGGACACCTTTCATGGACAAATACTATTGGCAAATATGTATATTTTGATTGAGATTGAAAAAGACGTGACTGTCAAAACTATAGTATCTCGTGTTTTTATAATAAGAGTGTATCGATATCATTCTTGAAATCATTTTCAAATCAGAATTTCAATGATTGAAATCAGTGTCATTTGTCATCATCAAAACCTGGTGATGGTAGACTTTTATGTCGAAACTACACTTCTGATTACATATTTTATAACCTATATTTTATGCAATGCGTTTTGTGCCATGTTTTTCATTAGTTTTCAAGCCGAGTATACACACTTCTCAAAATTGAAAGCTAGTTATGGGTTAGTGTGTACTAAAAAATGCACTTTTTCACCCAACCTAACCTAACCTAACCTAAACAATGTAAAGGCTCTAAAGGATTTTATACAGCCTTTGACATCGCACCATCTAAAATCCCTTTAATAAGAAACTGATAAATATCACATTACCTCATTACGCAATGCAATTACTAGTATTTGCATTGAAGACACTTTGTATAACACAATTATTTTTGCATAAATAACCTCGCTGGCTCAGGTCTGTTATCAGGTCGCACCTGAATAAGTTCAGGGCCTGTGAAGGGTCTAAATGTTTTTATACAGCCTTAGGCATAACGCACCATCTAAAATCCCCTTAATAAGAAACTGATAAATATCACATTACCTCATTACGCAATGCAATTACTAGTATTTGTGTTGAAGACACTTTGTATAACACAATTATTTTTGCATAAATAACCTCGCTGGCTCAGGTCTGTTATCAGGTCGCACCTGAATAAGTTCAGGGCCTGTGAAGGGTCTAAATGTTTTTATACAGCCTTAGGCATAACGCACCATCTAAAATCCCCTTAATAAGAAACTGATAAATATCACATTACCTCATTACGCAATGCAATTACTAGTATTTGTGTTGAAGACACTTTTTATAACATAATTATTTTTGCATAAATAACCTCGCTGGCTCAGGTCTGTTATCAGGTCGCACCTGAATAAGTTCAGGGCCTGTGATGTCACTCACCGAATGTTTTTAGGCAGTCTAGACCGACAATCTTAACGTATCCCATAATTTTTTTTTTTTAATAACCTATTGCAGTAGGACTGCTGTGGAAGTTCTAGTTGGTCAGATTTATGGTTTGAGTTCGATATCCCATCCAGGGAAATATTTATTAATAAAATTGTCCCAGATGTATTAATAAAATTGTCCCAGATGTATTAATAAAATTGAATATAATTTACAGTGAGTGAAGAGTAAAATAACGCCAAAACAATTCATAATAGTTAGGATTTATCAAATATGCTACAGATTGAACAAATTAGTGATATAGAAAAACGTATTTTATAATCAGATATCAACTTATTCCCAAACAGCATTTATTATGAATAAGTATTCCTACATATCTTTCTTTGTAGTGGCGAAGGTGATATTGTGGAAGGTATCCATAATGAATAAGACGAAATTGTCACAACCACATTTAGTAAAACTTAGAGAAACTAGTTTCGGTTGTTACACCATTATCAATCTCTATCAAACTCGTTTGATTTGGAGTTTGATAGAGATTGATAATGGTGTAACAACCGAAACTAGTTTCTCTAAGTTTTAATAAATGTGGTTGTGACAATTTCGTCTTATTATTCATATATATCTTTTTATAATATGCTTATACCTCCCCCCCAAATTTATTTAATGAAATATACAACTTCAGTTACAGTAGAACAGTGAATTTATACAGTCAAAAAGTTACTATAACAATTCTTCACGCCACGAGATTAGGCTGCTCAAATAAATTCCGGTTCAGCAAAAAAATTAAAATACTGCAAACCATATGACTGCTAGCGTCCGTTTTTTAGACTGGGCAACAAGCAGTGTTGCATTGAGGTTACTATCAGCTGCTGGCATGATACAATATCTGGCAACACCGCAATTTTTCAGAGCCGTCTAGTTTGGTGGCATGAACTATAGTAATTAAGAAGATATAAAAAATTGGGAATCAATCAATTGAATATTATCTGAGTTTCACGTATCTATGTTGATGTAATTTATTTATATTTCCTTTTTTGACTTAATTGATGTGGATATATAATGATATGCATTGAACAAATTAAAAATATATGTCATAAGTTGACTGATATTCTCCGTTAATTTGGGATGTATATATGTCCTGAGTTAACTGTAGCTTTTCCTTTAATTTGAAATATATGTCTTGAGATGACGAAAACCTTTTTGTAATTTGAAATTATGTCAAAGTTGACAAAAACGTTTTTTCCAAATTTTATCTCTAGGATTATTTTGTAGTACTAATGCAATCCAGTTCTTGAACTTATATGTTTACAAAAATACGTTTAATTAAAACATTGATTTGTAGATAAATATATATTTTTTTAAATTACTGTGAAATTTGTCAATAATCATAATGTAATAAAACAGAGCTTTTCAATAACCATGTTTTATTTTTTGTACCTTAGTGTATTTATTGTTCTTCTTTAAAGCTAAAACCTAATGCTGTTCCAATACTTGATCTGTGTTAAGGCATACAAAATAAGGCTCCAAATTAAGTATCGCAGAACGATTTGGTCAAGAAGTCAGTGTGCTGTCCAAAAATGACAAAATTTTGTCATTTTGTCATTGTGTCAAGTTGGCATTCCTGGTCCCAATCTTCTGGTACAACTGCTTCGGTAGCTTTGAGTATTGTCTCCAAAGGACAGAAAGCTTTACGATTGCAGTAAGGAAACTGCAGCTCCTCGAGTTTGGGAGAATAGGTGTCGGTCATTGTGAACATCTGTGAATTCAAATCACAACTCATCAACAGAACAAAAACCATTGTTGAGTTCATGGGAGCCATATCGTTTACCGGAAAATGATATTTTACCAGAAACCAAGACGTCTCATTGATCTATTCAAATGTTTGAAAATGTGAATAGACTAATCAGAAGCCTTAGCTTCCGGTAGAATTCTATTTACCGGTAAACGGTAAGGCCTCCACGAACTTAGCCAAAATAGAAAAAATAAAATTTTATTGACGTTGACAATAGTTACAAGGCTCAAGCCTATTGAAACAAAACTTATAAGAAAAGGAATAGAATTTGCAAAAATCTTATTGCTACAGAAAAACAAAAGAAGGAAAGTAGTAATAATAACGAGAGAGGAAAAAATTCTTGTAATCATTTTGTTGAAATTTAACTGTGATTTGTATATTTGAGTAGCCAGTAATTTAATTCTTTTAATATTTTCCCAAAAAGACACCTGCACCTGCTGCAAAATCTTTTAGGTTTAGCAGGACCATTGCATGTTTGTATTGGATTTTATGTAATATGAAATATTAATTTAAGATGATCGAATATATAATACTCAAATAAATATTCTATTGATTTTATTTTTCAATTTTCTCAATCTTCTTTCACTTTTTCAATCCTTAAAAGGCAATAATGCGCAGCTTAAGGCTGTGCACAGTGTTATTGGTCATAATTTTTTTCGAAGTTTCTTGCATTGGATATTCAAGCTTTGAAATGTTATCTAATGCTGTGAGAAAAAGTTTTTTCATCAGACTATTTCGTAAAAAATAGAGGAAATTTGTTCAAAGTGGAAATATTTTTATTTTGGGGGGCAATTGATCTCACCTACGAGTTATTTTAAACTTTTGATAAATTTTTTATAACTAATAGACACCTTGCGAAATAAAATGACATCTTTTACTCCAATAAACAATATTATTTTTTCGCAATAAATGTTTAAAAATTGACATTTTTCACAGATTTAAAAATATGTATTTTGAAAAAACTACTTGTTTGATTGGAGTAAAAAATATGTAATTTCAATCTTTGGGGTGTCTTTTGGGTATATAAAATTTATCAAAAGTTTAAAATCACTCGTATGCGAGTTATTTTTAAATTGATGCGAGTTTTGTCTCACTAATCATAATCAAGTGCTTTTATAATAAATACTTAAAAAAACACTTTTAAGTGGAAATTATGACCTACTTTATGGCGTGACGGCCGTTTCACTCTGTTGTCAAGAGCATCGTCAGACGACCCACAGTACAATCATAAGTGTTTTTATTTTGTTTATTTAGTTTAATTTTTGCTTTGGCCATGATTACTGGTAAATTAATGTGGCCGAAAAATTCCTGTGTTTTAAAATTGAGAATTATATGTACCACAATATTGTGGAGGAATAAATTTCATTATTTCATCAATATTGCCACCAAAAACCGAAAAACTTCAACTTTGAACCCCCATTTTCACAAAATAATTGAAGAAAAACATTTTTCCTCACAGCAATTTGAAAACAGAAACTTTGAAAAAACTATGACCAAAAACACTGCGCACAGCCTTCCTTAATAAGGATTCATGATAAGTTCCAAAATTACTCACTTTGACAGAAGGCTGCCGATTGATGTCATGCAATTCAAAAATGAAAGTTGCTCCATAATCTGGAAGGATCATTTTTTCGAAGCCCAGTGTACGGTACAAACTGACAATACCAGTATCATGTATCGAATAGAAGTGCAGTTTATTTTTGCTTCCTCCATTAGCTTTGGACTTAAGATTGCCGAGAATCTCCTTCAAAAGAGGTCCTTACAAAAAGAAAACAAAACTTTATTAATGATAGCCTATTCACATCAAATTTATTTATCCGTTACAAACTGCGAATTGAAATTAACTTTTAAATCTAATAGTAATGGCTCATAATTAAGAGGAAACTATAAATACGTACTTACTGGAGTATTTCTAGATTTCCTTGAATCAAATGCCAAATGTCCAATAAATAAAGTCTCATATTTTTATAATAAAAGTCCCTACAAGCTAAGGCCCCAAGCTTTTCACATGTTCCTTGAGTCAAGGTCACCTCAAGGTTGGTTCATAAAAACAAAGGGTTAGAGTCCCGTTTCTGTGAACTTGCCTTGAGGTTTCCTTATCTCAAGGAACAACTGAAAAGCTTAATACGGGCCTGATACATTAGACTTATAAAAATATGAAACTTTATTTATCGGACTGTTGACAATAATCTGGTTTAAGGAAATCTAGAAAAGTAGGCCAACTTCAGTGAGTAAATTGATAGTTTTCTCATTTAAACGTCTAATAATAATTATCGCACCATCTATACCTAGTTCTCTACTATAAGTAAGAATTTGCATACCATCCCACACAGGCTAGGCCTCGGGATGTTTTTTTCTTTTATTCATCTAAGGAAAAGAATCTTGTCCTTAATACGATTTTTATTGTTTTTTTTTATGTATTACGTAGCTTGTGTTTTTTTATATAGCAGAGTTTTATGTGTTATCTATATGGTATATAGATCTTTTTCATTGTGATAAGAGACTGTTTTTCTGTTTATTGTAAATTGTTGTGGATGAATAAAATTTATTCATTTATTTATTTATAATAGCATTCTCATATTAATAGTGTTTTCAAGTCGTTCTTCTGATTCTAAATTACAAAGTTGATAAGCAATTTTATTACATGTATGTGAGATAAAAAGTTGAAAACATGAGATGAACAAATCTATTGGAGAAAATAATGAATATCAAGACTAACACTGTATTTGTGTTCAATATATTATGATTTTCATTCAGTTTTACTGGAGATACTATATAGAGATACATTTCACTTCTAAAGTGAAGCTTCATCGCCTGATTAATCTTCTCTTTGCATCCCTCTTGTATTTCCAGTAATCGTTAGCGAAAATAATATATTAAATAGAAATACAGTGTCAGATTTTGATATTAGATTGTTCATCAAGTATTCTGGCATGAAAAATAAAATCACAGATGATATTAAATTCAGTATAATCAGTGGTTGAGTTCAAGGGAGCCGTACCGGTATCTAAGGCATCTGATTGATCTATCCAAATTCATAGACGTTTAAAATGTGAATAAACAAACTAGATGCCTTATTTTATGGTGCAACATTAACCGGTAAGGCTACCATGAACTGAGAACCATCAAAGACCATAAATAACATGTGAAGAAAAAATCATGGACGAAGAAAGTATGCTTTATGATGTTTGAAAAGAACGATAATGTTAAATAATCACTCACCACCTCTCAGTCTTTTGAGCAAATCAGTCCAAGTATTACTTGCTATACTCAGTTTCACAATCTCTTTTAATTGGTCTGGATATACACCCTTCACCCATGAAGGAAGAGGTAAGCCATTTACTTCCTGTAAATGAGAGTTCATTTTCACTTCCTGAATAAAATCAATCAACTTTTAAACAGAATAAAACACTCTAGAGTTGTTGATTTGGAGAATAGAAATTGGAGAACCAAATGGAGAGTTGGTTACTTAGTTGTCGAATGAACGTCATACTGTACTTACAAATAAGTCACACTAAAGCTGGAGGCACTCTACTTTAGACTTGGCAACATGGCACGATTGGTATATTGTTAATTTGTGCATTTAGGTTGGAGATTTTCTACCATCAGCTGCTGGCATGGTCTCATATCTAGCAACACCGCAATTTTTCAAAAGCGCCTAATTTGGTGACACAAACTATATACTAGGTAGTTGTTCTGTACACCTCACACCCAAGAATAAGGATGCTCACACAGAGGAATTATGTACTCATTGATAATCTCCATCGCGAAATGAAACACAATCGTTAGACCTAACCCTTGATTCAATTAGCGTAGTCTATTTCATGTGTGTTTTCCACAATAAGTCACTCCGTATCACATCACCAAGGCCGCATTTCTATTTTTCAGACAGCTGATTGATCAGATTTCACGTGTCTTGTCAATGAATATTTACAAAATAATAGTCTATTAATTAAATTTGTCTAATTACTTAGTAATCACTAGTTTTTTTCACCCACTTTGGGGTACGTTGAATCAATTTTTTCTTCATAGATACTTTTTTCCGCTCTTTTACTTCCAGTACCGGTACTCCTTCATTCTCTCCGATATTGTCTTTCTTCTCTCCTCTGATACTGCAGTACTTCTTCTAGCTTTAGGATGTTCTTGGAATCTTCTATATTTTCTTCTTTCAGCAAATTTCTTAAATGTACAGTGTTCTTGATTGTATTGTGATCACTTTGTTATTATACTTTATTATATTATGAATGATTTGTTTCTATCAAACAAATTATGCAATTCTTATGAATGATTTCTTAATTCATCTGAATAAGGCTCAACCAAATGAATCTGGTAGCCCGAGGGCTATCTATAAATTTAATTCCAATTGCATATGATGGAGAAACTCATTTTAAAAATCATAATGTTCCTATAGAAGCAGGCCTTCCTTTTTTCCTTCTAAATATACTTTGAATGCAAGTGAATTTCGAAAATCCTTACACATCTTTATCGCCGGGCATTCCTTAGAGGAAGATCCAAGCAAAGTTTTATTGAATTTGGTCCACGCGTTCAGCCATTAAGGCGTTACAAACAGACAAATGCAAAACGGTCGACTTAAAACAGAGACCTCTCTTAGTTCGGTCAATAAAAGTCGCAATAGATTGTTGAAGATTGTATCATTTAAATGCTTTATTACCTCACATCTGAGCGTTGAATACAATTTTCTTACTGCATTCACTTTGGAAACGTTTGTTCCTGAATGGGCTGTAAGGTACTTGTACAAGTCCTCCAGAGATTCTGAATAGCATGAATCAATCTCTTCTTCCGCTTTCGAATATTCCAGATCAAATCTTGGGCACGATGCTTTTCCGTTTATCTGCAAAAATCAAGTTTCTATAATAGTTACACTTATCCTACCCCAGAAATAGCAATCTAAGGTTGTTGCAAGCTTGTGCCAAACTTGTCAATGACAAGCTTGTTGGTGACAAGGGTGCAAGCCCATGATGATTTTTGGTCTCATTTTTATATATATTAGGAATTATTTTGTAATATATTTCTATTTTAGAAGTCCCAATTATTTTATTTATAAAACAAAACACAATTAAGTAAAGATACAACAGGCTTAGCCCACTCTACTGCTTTCCTTACAAAATCCAAATTTCAAGTCATTTCATTTGAATCCAAATTCAAACCATCTCGTTATGGATAGCTAATGCAATATCACCATCACCATTTCTAATAATATATTAGAATTATTGTTTTTTTTTTTGCTTTAGTTTTTCTTGAATGTCTTTAACTTTACATTTTCCTAGTCCAAGTTGAACTAGGGATTTCACTTTGAATACAATTTTACTACAGTAATATTCTTTCCAAAACAAAAATATCAATTTAGGAGCTCAATTTAAAAACGTAGGACTAACACAGTCCAATGGCAAGTATAAATATTTCGAATTTTGTACTAAATACACAATTATATAGATAGACCTAATAATTTAAACAATTTTGTTCAAAATAATAATAATATAATTATATAATACTAGAACGAACTCTGATTTTCTTACTCCTTATATAAGATTGTCAAAGACATATAAAAGCCATCTATACCAGAGATGTGTAATGTTTAATAAGCTTCCTCTTAAAATAAGAATGTTACCAGAAAAAAACTTTAAATCAGCAATTAACAAATGTTTAAGAAAAAAGCCTTTCTATAACTTGAATGAGTACATGGATTGTGATATTAGTGACTTGAAAAAAAGGCGGATCCAGGATTTTTGTAAGGGGGGGGGGGCGCACCCTAGGATTTTTGTAAGAGGGGGTATGGAATACCCTGCATAAAAAGGGGGTCTGGGGTACTCGCCCGGAAATTTTTTTTAAATTTTAAATGCTAGAAATATCTTTGTAAGGGGGTTTTGGAAAACCCCCCACGGGAAGGTGTCCAGGGGATCTCCCTAGGAAAAAAAATTTAGAGATTGCCTAGAGATTACTTTTTTGAAGCACTTGAACTGAAAAAATTGCAGTAGTTTTGTACAAAAATGATTGTATTGTAGCAAAATTAATTGAAAATTACGGTATCATTATCTGACACGTGTTCAGACCTGAAATCTTATTGAAAGTAAGAAACAATAATAATTGTTCTATTCAAGGGGGTAGAGCCAGTAAGAATGAATATAAGATATATTTTTTTAATTTCCTCAGTGGTTTTCATCCTTACATCAACTGTTGGTACTATTGATGTCAATGACGATAACGAACTTTCATTTTACACCAGCACTTAACTTTTGTAAGTAGTATCAGACGCGTTTAAGGACGTGAGTCCTATTCTCAGTGAATAGAAAATAGAAACTGCTATACAGAGTACACTACCCAAAGTATACAGAGCGAAACGGAATACTATGTATTCTCTGTTTGCTGAAGATGGTACTCGGGTCTTGAAACGCGTGCGCTACTACTCACAAAAATGTAAGTATGTTTAAAGCAAGTTTATAATCGTTATTAACATTGCTATCTTTTAGGTATATTATTTATGTATTCTAAATTAATAATAGTCAAGCATAAAGCTTGAGTATATTTTAAAATAATAAACACAAAACACCAGGAGGCCACGTTAAAGTAAATTTCATCTAGCTCTCGTATCATTGTCAATGGAACAATGGGTGATCCGGACCTTCATTGTTTCAGTAAGAAAATTAGAGCCGGCTTACTTGAAACTATTCCCATTCCCCTATGTTTGATAATAATTATATAAAATAATTAGATAATTAAAGATAAATTATTTATCTTTCCTGAGATGGATTACCGTACAAATAGGGCACCGTACTTAAAAATTTCCCTTGAAACGGGTTTTGGGATAGCCCCCTGCAACCTTTTGAAAAATGAAACAATTCCCCATAAACCACATTTTAAGCGATTTTAGATTTGAATTCATCTATTTTGAAAATTCAACCCACGTTATGTGTCAAAGTAAATTTCATGAAGCTCTTACGTTATTATCAAAGTGTGATCCGGGCCCTCATTGTTTTAGTAAAACAATTAAATGCAGGTATTTATACTCTGCTCTTTTTGATCCCTCACCGTTTCTGATTCTGGTACTGTATATACTATACTTTAAATTTTCTTTTAAAAGGAGAGTTTGTGGTTGCTCTATAGGCTATTATTAATTTTTTAAATATGTAATTTTTTAAGTATCATTTTATTGAAGTCGCTTTCTTTTTACCACATTTATCTAATACCACATTTTTATCGATTTCATACATCTTCTTTTGACAAATGTTGTCTCTAAAGGCTTCTTATAATTTGAAAATTTATTTTGTCTCTGGAGGAACTATCCACCTGATTCCCTTATAGCTACGCCACTGTGATGTCACATGAACAATAAATACATGAAAATTAATCGAGTTTTAAAACGTGTTCAACATTGCAAAAAAAAATTAAACCATTAGTACTCATTTATAACATTTACAGTTAGTTATACATAGACACTATGTATCATACAACCTAAAGCTATGCATAGTGAATCATTCAAATAATTAAAGTGATGTTAATATTCAAAACTTAAATTTTCTTCTAATAAATCATGAAAAATTGCGGATAAATTTTGCGCGCCCCCCCCCCCCCCCAGCATTATATGCCCCTAGTCCGGAGAATTTTTATAAATCCAGCACTGGTGAGGGGACACCAAATGGAGAAACAGCCGAAATTATCATGTCTACTTTTTTTAAATAAATATGGCTATTGACAATATTATTTTACAGTAGTCTTATTAATTTTGGACATCACTAAAACCAATACAAATTAGATTATTATAAAAGGATGTTAAAGAAAAATAACGATTTCGAATCAGTTGGGTTACTTAATAGATGTATAAAGTTTTTAAAGATGTATCATTTTTCACTAGCATTAACCATAAAATATATTTTCAATTTTTGTTCAAACTTGAGCTGTATTTTCGTGTATAAAAGTTTTTAGTCTAAGGGAAAATGGCAATATTATCCATTTGTATAAGCTGAGAATGTTACAATTGTATTTGGCATGGCCTATTGCAATGTTTACTGTTTAATGTTCGTAACGGTGACCGATTAGATTGGCCAGCAAAAAATACATTGTTCTCTGCTGTAAAATCACTTCCCGGTGGTTCGGAACCCACCTAAAAATGTAGGTCCAACTCATCAATCACCATCATCCAACTCATTACCCACGCACAGGTCTCAGACCTATGTGGACTTCATCCTCAGAAAAAAAAATGGCAAATAAAGATTTTATTCTATTCTATATTTTCCACAATGTACTGTTCTTAAGAATTCATCATAGGTTATGAGTTTCTGCTAGTCATAGTACCGTATCTCTGTTGAATTTTTGTAATAATTGTACTGTCTATTCTTTTATTCCCTTATATATTATATTCAATGTTATAAATATGGCAAAACTCTAATCCATGCACAGATTTTTCTATGCGCATACGGTTTTCCATCATGTATTGAGACATTTGTATTGTTTATGTTTTTTAAGAGCGGAAATAAATTGGAATTTGAATTTTCTCAGACACGGCTGAGGTATGCCTCCATGCCTATTTTATCATTTTTTAAATAAATAATATCAAAACCTAATTAATAATATTATTTTCTTACCGAATCCATTGCTTTAGGTATGGTGTGTATTGGTATGGGCTGCCAGTTGAGGTCTTTGGTCCATTCTTGGTCTTTGGCTGGAGGAAACATGCCAGCTAAAAGTGTGTCAGAGCTCATTAGGCATCTGTCAGCGTCGCTGCTGAAAACTTTGACAGTATCCACAGTAAATCTGGATATGAAATTGGAATAACGCTGTCTTAGGAATTTTCCAATATTGTACATTTGATATTTCCCCTTCTGAAAAGGAAGATACAGTTCTTTGAAATTCGAGGTACATTTTTTTATCATATTCAGTTTCAAACTGAAATTATTTATGGATAAAGATTCCATTTACCCTTTCAAAAATAGTACAAAATATTTGAACAAAGTTTGGAAATAAACTGACCATGTTTACCAGTACGTGTAGCTAGTGTGCAACAAAATATTACTAATAAACAAGTATGTTTCTATCCAATATTATTAATTGTTATTGTTAACAAATAATACAGATGTCAAAGCCACTGAATTTATCAACAATTAATGATATTGATCTACTGTCTTAGTTTTAGTTTCATAGAGATTGATAATAACGTGTGTGACTGTCAACACTATACAGGGTGTCTCTGAACTCTCTACCGACCTTTTCAGGTATTATTCCTGGACCATAGACAAGCCAAAATATCATATTCAAAATTTCGAAAACTCAAAAGTTACTCGTATAGCCGCCATTTTGTTTTTTCTTCACATAGGAAATTTTAATTCGAGAACGGCTAGTTATAATTGAATGAAATTTGGTATTTAACTATATTACATAAAGATCTAATTACAGGGGGAAAATTAATTTTTTACAATCATTATTTTCAAAATGGCTGCTGCCTAAAAATTTCAAACGTAAATATCTTAAAAACTGCTCATAATAAAAAATTACATTAATCACGTTTTATTTAGAGTATTTAATTGCAAGTCTAATGACACCAAATTTACGGAAATCGGTTCATAAATAACGGAGAAAATTCATTTTCATACAAATACTAGCAGCGATGTCACATGATAATAGTTGATATTGAAAGAATGCAATATCTTAAAAATTGATTTTCTCCTTTATTTATGAACCGATTTCCGTAAATTTGGTGTCATTAGATTTGCAATTAAATTGTCTGAATAAAACGTGATAAATGTAATTTTCTTATTATGAGCGGTTTTTAAGATATTTATGTTTGAAATGTTTAGGCAGCCGCCATTTTGAAAATAATAAAAAATTATATTATTTTGCTGTAATTAGTTCCTTAGGTAAAAAAGCTAAATACCAAATTTCATTCAATTATATCTAGCCGTTCTCGAATTAAAATTTCCTCTGTGATGCTTTCCATGACGAAATACTTAATGAACAATCTAGTATTAAAACTGACACTGTATTTCACTTTTAAATAATGTTTTACTCACATATATTTGAGATGCTAGAGGAATGCATTTCACTTCTGAAAAGAAGCTTCGTCAGCCTGAGGCTGACAAAGCTTCTTTTCAAAAGTGAAATGCATTCCTCAAGCATCTCAAATATATGTGAGTAAAACATTATTTAAAAGTGAAATACAGTGTCAGCCTCCGAGAGGCTGACAAAGCTTCTTTTCAGAAGTGAAATGCATTCCTCAAGCATCTCAAATATATGTGAGTAAAACATTATTTAAAAGTGAAATACAGTGTCAGTTTTAATACTAGATTGTAAAATTTCCTATGTGAAAAAAAAACAAAATGGCGGCTATACGAGTAACTTTTGAGTTTTCGAAATTTTGAATATGATATTTTGGCTTGTCTTTGGTCCAGGAATAATACCTGAAAAAGTCGGTAGAGAATTCAGAGACACTCTGTATAGTACCTTGAATGTTACCGATAAAATTATCTGTATTATTCGTTAAGGATAGCCACCACAATATCAACATTACTAAAATAAGATACTAAAATTATTATTTCTTTTTTGGTTATCATTTAACGATTATTAACGATGTTTCACGATTATTGCTGCTGTGAAATGCTTTAATCAAAAGTACTCCACCTACCAATGTCAACTGTCCCAGTCCTTCAGGCCAATATTTTTCAACGTTCGAATATGGATCATTTTTATAAAATCGTGTCGGAGTTCTTGCTCCATGTCTATGTACCTGCAAAAGATTACTATTTTAAAATGTTTATTTCAATGATTTATCATAACGCCTCACTTGTTAATTAATTATTTATTTATTTATTGAGACATAATTAATTACAAAGATGCAACGGACAAAAGAGCCTAAAGCTCTTGCTCACAACCTGTGAACTTACTGTAATACATTCATCATGCCCATCAGATAATACTCTATTTTAATCTAATATCAAAACTGACACTGTATTTCAATTAAATATATTATAGCGAATATGAAATTGGAGTGAATAGAGAGGAAGAAGGCACAGTGGTTCTTGGCATTATCTGCTATGTAAATGTTTACTTTTAAGCAATTAATTACTCCGCTTTTGACACTTTTATAGTGTTTACTTGGTAATTTGTAGAATGTTCTAGTTGTTTGATTAGACATTAATGGAATCTTTTCAAATATTGTAGAAAGTGCTAGTTTCTTTATTTATTTATTTATTTAGAAGTTGACAGAAAATTCGAGAGATATCTCAATTACGAAATTTTATATAAATAGAGGAAGTCTCTTGTAAATGAGTTCAGTCTTGTTTGTAATTCATCATGATGAACAAGTGTGACAGTTAAGTAGTTCAGTTAACGTATTGTTCTACGTTGATAAGTGGCAGTAGTGACAGTTTCCGTTAATACAGACAGTGTAATCCCATTGGCGCTATTACAAACCATAATGAACTTTCGTTGTCTGTAGTGATAATTCTCTTGACAGCTCTATAGTGATAATTCTTTTACCTGTGACTGTACTATGGACTTGTGTAATTGTTCTTCTTCGACGTTTCTTTCTGAATATTATTGGACAGTTTCTTGTGCAGTTATTATTTAATATTAGATCGGCCTTTTGACATTTAGTGATTGATTTTTGTTCAGTTTATTGGAAACTCATTATCAGTTGAACAATATCGTTTTATCTGTTTCCGATTGCTTATTTTTTCTGTAAGACATTACTGATTGGTGTGGGAGTGTCACAAAACACTCAGCAAGCTCGCAACACACAACTCTGTGCATCTTGGTTGGGTACCTGGCCATGTAGGCATAGGTGGCAACGAGTGTGCAGATGGGCTTGCTAAGCAAGGTTCTAGTAGGTCATTCTTTGGCCCAGAGCCAAGCTGTGGCATAAGCAAAACTACTACCTTCCACACCATAAACAAATGGTCCAGGGACTTACATCACCAGCAATGGCAAGGTCACTCAGGCCAAGCACTTGGCAAAAGGCTGCTAGCAGACACAAGCTCCTACTTCACCAACTGGCTGATGAGGCTGGGTAGAGGTCAGGTTAAGCAGCTGATTGCTCTGATAACTGGACATGGCCACTTCAGGAAACATCTCCACACAATTGGACTCAGAAATGAAAGTCAGATGTGTAGGCTTTGCAATCAGTCTGAAGAGACTGCCAAGCATATCATACTGGATTGCGAGAGACTCGGGGCAAGGAGAATGGCTCTGTTTGGCTTTAAGCAACCAGGTGATGAATGGGACGTTAGCATAGGGAAGAAACTCCTGGATCTTGTAAAGGGCACAGGTATTGGTTTGCCTAACTAACGTACTAGGGACACACAATAAGCTTCGGTTGACGTGTGAGGATCTTTGAATCTTCTGGATCTTTGAATCCGTCCCTTCATAACATAACAAGACATTACTGAACAGTGAGTGTTGAGATTATTTGTGTAAATAAAGTGCGAGTGATAAATTTAAGTGTTGTTGGTTAGTGGAAAGGCCATTCTATTCATTGGACGAATACATGAACTCTATCTGTGATATTAGATTTTAGATAGCTATTTGTACCTTGTTTTAGCTTATAGTGATAACTCTATCTAGTTGTGTTTGTATCTGTGACCTGAACAATAATTGACAAGATCTTATATTTATGTATATGAATCTATGGATCTAATAAATAATTTAAAAGGTTGTTTTTTAAGTTTATATTACTAATAAATAAATTATATTATTATTATTATTATTATCTTACAATGAATAATAGAACCCGCATAGACTATAGCGTCTGTGTGCGGGAGAGGTTCTTTCAGTCATTTTAGATGTATATTAAACTTATATCAACATTAATCCTTATTTATACAATGCCATTACAGAAAATAACAGTTATTGGATACAATACAGTAGAAATAAAGTGAAAAGAAAAAAGATTCCACCAGAACACCTGAGCCGCAATGTTAATCACTCATAATCCAATCAAAAGAGGAAATACATGCTACCAGGAGTCTAATACACTGGCCACCCCATATCTTAATATATGTTGTCCACTGGCTTACAGAGCTCAAACCCCCAAATGCGGACCCGCAACACCCCAGGGGCACCAGCCGTGGCCTGACACACGCATCTAGTTGTAATGTTAAGTGATAAGTAATAAAGATGCTGGAGGGATGCATTTCACTTCTGAAAAGAAGCTTCGTCAGTCTCTTTAGAAGTGAAATGCATCCCTCTAGCATCTCCAGTATAAGTTAGTAAAAATAATATTTATTTGAAATACAGTGTCAGTTTTGATATTAGATTTTTCATCAAGTATCTCATGGAAAACATCAAAGCTTTTTATAGTGTACAAGAGTTATTTTCACATCAAAATTAAGCCTCACCTCAACTAATTGATATAGTAATTATGACAACTAGTGTATAAGATTGTTAATCTGACTTGTCTTATACTCCTTAACTGGAGTCTCCAAGACGTAATCTACCAATTCAAAATTAATTAATTTCACACTTGGATGTTCAAAAGCTATTCCTCTAATGCTTTTAGAGTAGCTTATTGTGAGAAAGGCTCATTGAACATATTCTCAAGTACCTTAGTTTAGCTGTCAAGTTCTATCAAATTTCATGTATGCAGATTTTTCAACTTCAATCAAAACTCGCTCCGACTGTAATTTATTACTAAATTTCAATCAAGTAATTGCGTGATTGACGTATATTGACGAACAAAATCTTGACGTACATGATTATAATTATAATACAAGAAGCCGAGGAGATTATCACTTGGTGGGTCACAAAATAGTAGCTTATTAAAAAAAAACCTGGTTATATTGGTAAGAAACTCTACAACAAGCTACCGCAGTTTTTAAAGAGTCTTGAAAATATAGAAATATTTAAAAAACAATTGAAAAAAATATTTAGTTGATAAAGCTTTTTTAGTGTACTAGAGTTCCTTTCACATCAAAATTAAGCTCCACCTCAACTAATTGATATAGTAATTATGGTATCTAGTGTATAATATGGTTGATCTGACTTGTCTTATACTCCTTAACTGGAGTCTCCAAGACGTAATCTACAAAAGAAAATGTAAGTAATTTAAATCAACTATAGTTATTTAGCAAGCTATACTTACAACAACCACTAGCTTCAGCGAGTCCTGGCTTTTCGACTCCCAATTGGTTCCTTCGCAGACAAAAACCAGAAATGCGATGAAAAAACCTAAAATGAGAATTAGAATACAATTGAGCCCAACATTTTTTCTTGTTAACATTCCAGTAACTTTCAATTGAACAAGTGCAATAATTACAGGACAGAAACTAAAGTACAGTAGGTAGCACGAGTAATGTGAAATAAAGATTAATTGATAACTTTCAAGTACCTACTTCTCGAAATAATAATTATCTTCAATTATTTCATTTTCAAGTGGAATTTCTTGTGAATGGGAGAATACCCCACCGAAAACGGCAAAAACTATAAGCTGTATATCATGAGTGCCTTTATATCATTAATGCCTCAAAAATAAAGTTTCTGCTACTTTCAGGAAAAAAGTTATTGTCACCATTGGGTTTACGGTTGAAGTTTATAAGGTTTACATTTTATTTCTAAAATGTGATTCAAGGATTATTTTCAGAAGAATGTTTTATTTTAAAACACTTTGTGACATTGAGGAAGCCATAGATGTTGATTAGGTCAGAAGTATTTCAATGCCATATATGAATTCATTTGTGTTTGACATTGAGATGCTCATAACATTTTTTTTTTCTAATATAATTAAGGCATTGTCAAGTTATTTGGATAAGTCAGTAGTTGGGTAGTCAGCAGTGAGTTGGTGTCTCCTGTCGATGGATGCAGGATGGAACAGGAGCTTCCATCTTGCATGGCATCCCATCACAAAAGGTAAGACCTTATAGTTAATTTTACAATTTCATTCATGAGCTAAAGAATAGGCCAACCCCATAACTAATCAACATCTATCTTGCTATAACATTTTAAATATTCAGATATACCAAGCGAGTTGCCAGCCCCTTTATTTCTGATTAATAGCTTGTATTAAAGTCTATATTTAATAAATATATAATTTTTTTTGTGAAATAACAATTATTAGAGGTGAGATGTCAAGAATTATTATTCACATAGATACAATTATATTTCAAGTGAGTAACCAAGTGCCAGAAATTTTCTTTGTAATACAATTTGTAATCATTTCATTCTACCTGAGCTAGGCAGCCCTTTACCTACATGACACAGTAGGTTACATATTCAAGTGGCTACAAAGGTAAATCTTATTGTGAATAAATGTCTGTACTCTGTACATTGAAGATGAAGTTTAAGTAAAGTTTGTTTTTAAAACTACTCTTTCAATCCTTCTTTTATTCTTCAGAATCTTCCACTTTTACAGTCGTGCTGTCCTAGAACCATTACAGGAGCTGTGTAGCAAAAATCCAAATATCTACTGTATGGGTATGACTATCTTCTAAGCACTGAAGATGCAGTATAGGCAGATTTGTTTCAAAAGTTATTTATTATTGTACTTGTCTAATCCTTTTCATTTCCAGTATTAATAGTTCATATCTCAACATTTACAGCTCTTTCAACGTTACAAAAGCTATATGTATTTCAAGGATATGAAATTCAAGACATAATCCATGATGGAATCTATATAAAAGGAAGGATAACCAATAGAGCGAGCGAAACGAGGCCTTATGCGGCAGGCAGTTTGGATGGTTGGACGGGCCGAAGGGAGGGGGCCTGCTGTCCGTAAATATACCAGGTACCGTATTTCATTTTTTAATATAATTTTACCCGGTCTTGCCCGGGAATCCAGTTTGGAGATTTTTGTTTCTTGTAAAAAAAGTAAATGCGTATGGCTTTTATTGGTGGTGAGACCCTTACGGGTAACAGCTTGAGCCATGTTATTGAAAACATGGTGGACCTACAATTTTAGGTGGTTTTCGAACCACCGGAGAGTGATTTTACAGCAATTTACGAAATATTTTCATAGATACTTTGTAGTTTTGTTTAATATATAAAAATGAGATGAGAATGGGTTCATAGTTGAAAAAATAATTTCTGAAACAGAATTTCTAAAATTCCACTATAGTCTAGTGGTTAAGGCGCCCGACCGGCAATTGGGAGGTCCGCGGCTCGATTCTCGGCGGTGGCTGATATTTTTTTGTACAGTAGCATTCATCAATTTCCATCAGCTATTCAATGCTGTTGTCAATATCCGTAATTGCGGAAGTCTCCAGTATAAATTAATAGCACCATTTGAGTAATTCGAAACTAATAAATTTTTTTCCTGTATATTTGTGTTCGTTAAATTGCCAGTTACTTCAAACCAACTTGCGAAATAATTTCTAACAATAAAAGTCCTGGATTTATTGTTCCATAACGATCTGCGTTGTTAAATTTTTTATACGACAACGTTTGGTCTAAAGTGAGTAAAAATATTATTTATTCTCAATTTAAATTGACTGAAATAATGGAATGACTGCAAAATTAAATTTACCATAAAAAGTCTGTATTTGTCCAGTTAAAAGGTAAGTAGCTTTTCCAATAGAAACTTATAAAAGTTGTTTTCTCAACGGTTCTATGTGTAATTCAGTGCGCTGAATTCGAATTTCGAGTTTCCAAGTCGTGAAAGCGCTGATTGACCCCAAAAATACAAAAAAACGCATATAAAATACTCGGAATTTTCAGTTGATTGCTATTATCTCGATTGGATTGAGATGGGATTTTCAAGAAAAGATATCCAACTATCCAATACAATTATAAAGACAAGAAAATTTCCTACAAAATGAGTGGTCATATTTGATTCTTCAACCAGTAGTTCCGAAGCTAAAATCTGTGATGGTGACCGAAAAAAGTGTGTTGATTTGATGTGGAATAACCCTCATTGCTATGAACTAATATTGCTTGAAACTAATATGAGTACAATGGTAGGCTACAATAATCATGTTAAAATCGATTTATTATTTTTTATTCTAAATCATGAACTACTCTCATTATTTTGTATTATTCTTGATTTTAATTCAAATTATTAGTGACTTCGGCTACCAGAAGATTTTTTACTGATAATTCAGTTTTTTACTGATTTTTACTGTTAAGATTTTTTACTGTTATTCATGCTAAAAAATACCGTAGGTGGAATTGACATAACCGTTCCTACTTTTAAGTCATTAGTAGTTTGAATCATGTCCAGCGTATATCTTTTATAGGTAATAATTGTAATTAACAGTACAATAATTAGCTTGTAATTTAGTCATGGTTTTTATTTTTGGAAGTAATTTTCAGGCCTACTCATCATCATAATATGTTATTGTAGATTTCCATTTAAATGTTTAGTAGGCCTAGTACAGATTCATGAACTAATATTGTTTAAAATTTAATAATAATAGTACAGTACAATAAATACAATGTATTAATTTATTATTGTAAATTTAACGACTTGCAGTCAATTTTAATTGTGAATAAATAATATTCCTACTCACACTTGGCCGAACATTTTCGAATCATGGAGACTCATCTTCAAAGCATATTAACAACGCAGATCGTTATGGATCAAGAAATCCAAGAAATAAAATTTATTGATTTCTTTAAATTTTAGATTAAAAGTGATTAAAAGAATATTCATTTTTTAATTTCAATGAAGATTATCAAGTGATTATTTTGATTCCCCCAATATCCATTCAACATAATTTATAAATAATGGTAATAGTATATTTCGCACCTAGGGCCGAAAATGTGTGTTTGCCGGCTCGAGATCGCGGTTTTCAAGTTCGAGACGAAGTCAAGAACTTGAAGCGTTTGAGAGCCGGCAAAACATTTTTGCCCGTGTTGCGAACGCTATTTTTCGCCACACCACAAAAAAAAACAAAACAACAATGTTAAGTTGGAAATTTTGAAATCGACATTTTAAGGCTATGGTACTTGCAAGAACGGCTATCACCTTTATCCAACCTACAGCGCTCTGGGTGGGCATTTTGTCAACTACTACAACTGTACGCTAAAAGGTTAGTTGGTTAGGTTTTTTGTTCTTATTCCTGTTCCTGATTCGAAACCTGCATAAAACAACCAAAAACCTAACCAACTAACCTTTCTATACCAACAGTAACCTTTACCAACAGTTGCAGTAGTAGACAAAATTCCTAAAAACAAAAAACCTAACCAACCAACCTTTTGGTGAGAGGTTACCAACAGTTGTAGTAGTTCACAAAATTCCCACCCAGAGCTCTGTAGGTTGAATAAAAAGGTTCTATTGTTTGATATCAAAACTACAAAATATTACATATTAAGTTATAAAAAGTGATCATTTTTGACATTTTAAATACTACGTACATATTAAATTATAAAAAATAAACATTTATTGATGGTTTAAATCTTTTTGTTTTACATAAAAGTTGGAAGGATTCATTTTTACAATCATGACTGCTGTATCCAGACACGATCAGCTGTCATTCAAGGTCATTTTCTTTTCCGCCCTAGGGCGGTAAACGTTTACAGACCTCGTCGGAAACAGAATACTTTCGGCCTCCGTATGAAGCATGAAAAACAGGTCATTACGTCCTAGTGTGGCGAAAAATAATTTAAATTTATAATTTTCAAAATTTTAGAAGTAGAAGTAATAAAGAGAAAATTTATTTTTCACATTTCAATGGTAGGTAGTTTATAATGTGTTATTCCATATTGCCAGCAACATCTAATCTTCTTATTTTAATCTAATATTAAAACTGACACTGTATTTCACTTTTATATAATATTTTACTCACATATATTGGAGATGTTCGAGGAATACATTTCACTTCTGAAGGCTGACGAAGCTTCTTTTCAGAAGTGAAATGCATTCCTCAAACATCTCCAATATATGTGAGTAAAATATTATATAAAAGTGAAATACAGTGTCAGTTTTAATATTAGATTGTTCATTAAAAATTTCGTTACTGTATGGAAAACATCACAGATATTTTAATCCATAAATTGTCTTCATCAAGAAGTACCTAATCCTAGTCATCAGTAAGTAATCCCAGTGAAAGTCATTGTTTGTCAAATGTCTGAAACTTGCTATTTCTTGTGGCAATAATAATTATTATTAATCGCCATCTTGGATGCGACTTCCATAATGCAGGTTAAGAGGTCCCGTGAGTGCCAGTGCGGGCGGGCTTTATATTAGCAGCTCACACTTGCTCACAAATAATCTAAGAAAACACAATTAGGCGAAGTTTGGCCATACTAATGCAGTTTTAACGGTAAATACAGTGTGGTAAATAGAATGCGTACTTTACTTTAGCCGAAATGAAAATAGAAGACCGCTGTGATTTCTTTTGATGTCTAGATGACAGATCAAGATGGCGACTTGATATGAATATTTGTTTCCTCCCTCAACACACTTTCTCTTTTTGTCACCCTCATCTGTGTATATTTGTTGCTCCCTCTCACTTTATAGTGTCCTATCCCCTTCTCGCCCTCGTTTTAATTCCGCCAATCATTTCATCTTTATTTGCACTGATATTCACTCCCTTATTCAATTATAGCAGAGCTAGCAAGTTGCCGGATTCAATTGAATATGAATTTTTGGAATGTGTAATTACCTATCTACAAATCAAATTTCATAGTATTTTTTAGTATTTACTATCTCTTTACTACATTGTTTTAGTGATTCGTATGCTACGGTTCATAGTTATCCGTATCCTTTAGATAATGCATTCATATTGTTCTAATATCAAAACTGACACTGTTTTTGTATTTCTATTTCTTTTTTTTATATTAGATTGTTCATCAAGTATTTTGTTATGGAAAACATCACATATTATATATATTGATTGTTTTAAAAACTTCTGCTTGCTTTTTGATAATGCTTCAAGTTATCAAAGTTACTGACTGACTTTTACCCACATATTAAAATGTGAATAATGATACAAAATGAACATTTTGCATGAGTTATGCATTAAAATGTATCAATTTTCTGCAAAATATCAAAATCAGGAAAATTTCTCTTGTTTATTTTTAAAATAGAATTCTACCCTGGAATCCAGTTTGGAAATTTCACTTTTCTTGTAGACTAGCTATTGTACCCGTCCTTCGTACGGATTATGTTTAGAAATGAGACTAAATATGGTTCGGCTTTTTTGATAGCAACGATCATGAAGTTGTTAGCAGCTTAGTAAACAACTTAGAACGTAAACAATTCAGTGACAGTTATCAGAGAGAATATTTAAGAACAGCTGATTGATATATTATGATAAATTACGTGATTTCTTCATACGTGGTAATAAAACTTAGAAGAAATGTATCCAAAATCACACAATACTTGGTTTTTGAACGTTTATTATTCTGTTAAAAAAAAGTTAATTTAGTTTTTTATAGCTAAAGACATTGTCAAAAAGGTTTTCTATAAATAACTTTAATCCCGATCGATGCTCTCGTTTTTCAGGAGAAGGCCGCGTAAAATGCCTTCGGGGCCGTGACAGACAGACAAAAAATGAGATAAGACTTGTTTTGGCTTCTTTAATGTATAAAACGTAAAAATAATCAAAAAATATATAATTCTGATAAATGTACAGACAAAACTCTAATTTTATTTATATATATAACTTATGGTAGCCGTCACAAAATTACGAAGTTGGGAAGGACGAGTGAAATTGCGTGTTGCTAGCCATACAGCAGTTCAGCTGTTTGAAAAGAGAAGTGCACAAATAAACGCTGTTTTTCGATGCTGTTATATTGATACAGAACTAATCTGTTGCTTTGACTTGTGACATAACGGCGTGTCGTCTATATCAGCATCATGGTTACTTATCACGTTGTATCAGCTGCTCTATGAGTTTCCTGCATCGAATCCATTTTACAACATTTAAGGCTTAATACAAGAGTGTAGCATTCTAGCTCAGTGTTTCACAAAAATGCTGAAATTCTAGATTAATTTTGAAAAGGGGGGAATAGAAATGAGAATTTTTGCAACGGAATGTTTAAACTAAACATGTGTTTTTGGATTTCAATCGCCAATGCAGATATAATTCCAAAACGGGAATTAGGAGCTACAATATTGATACGGAACAAAATAATGTGTTGCTTTAGCTTGTGACTTTAGGCTATTTTGCATCACAGTGACGTATCATGTATCAGCTGTTGTATGAGCTCCCTGCATAAAACAGTAATAGTGCCCGTAAGTGAAATTTCAACATTAATTTTAAAAATACTGAAAGGAAAATCAAAAATCGGGCTTCGAGGTGCACTGAATTGAGTTTAGAGGAAGCTATGTGCCAAATCTAGTGTTCCAAATCGTTGCCGTTTTTGTGAAATGCGTAGAACAAAAAACACACACAAACACAGCCCTACTCTCTCTTATTATATAGATGTTCTCTGCTGTTCAGTATTATTATTGCTTATGAGAAAACGCTTCTTTTTTTCAATAGTGTCGGTTTGAAATAATAGTTTTATCATATTTAATGATATACAAATGATATTCGCTCATAGTTTCGAATCAATTTAATTTTATCTGTTTTATTCAATTCTATTCTATTCGATGCTATACAATCGGGTCATTACATTCTGAAAATGAAAAGTTATAGATTCAAATTTATTCTTCCTTTCGATGAAGGCTGCAATATTCAAGATATCATAATCCAATTGACAACAAAATTAGTTCACTTATACAATTCATATCAAATCACTTCCCGGTGGTTCGGAACCCACTTATAACTGTAGGTCCAACTCATCAATCACCATTATCCAACTCATTCATTACCCACGCACAGGTCTCAGACCTATGTGGGCTTCATCCTAAAAAAAAAAAATTCATATATGTATGAGGGAAAATAAACAAAGATCACAGCTTTTTTATCATCACTTTTTTCTTATTTTCAACTTTGGCCCCGTATTTAATGCACTTTGTCCTCTCCTTCACTCAGATATTTTATAATATTCATGTAAGAAATTGATAAATTTACAAAAAACTGTATGAGAACAAAATTTCTTTCCAATTTGAAGTGCACTAGAGATAGGTTCTATCATCTTCTATGATGTCTTTTAATAGATTCTTTGATCCACTTGTTGGAACCAGGTTCTTTGGTAGCTTCCAGTCATAATTACCAACACAAACACACTGTCATCTGGCTCCCACCCGTTAATACATATTAGAAAACAAGTAGCTGCACTTCCCCCAAACTAAGTTCGTCATCTTGTGCTTGACTTTTGGGGCGCTCTGTGAATTTTGGACTTTGTTTTAGAGTGGCCGGGCGGGGGTGGGGGAGGGGGAGGTAGGTTAACGCACTCAAAGTCCCGGGACAGGTCGTGTTTTATCATTAGCACATACTGGGTGCGAGGGGGGAGGGGTCCTTTCTGCCAGGGGGGCCTTTTACATTAAGATAGTATGTGGTATACCACAGCTACTTGGCAGTGCATATATTGTGTAAAGCATCTACTTAGCATGTGTTTCATTCTGTGTAAAGTTAACCTTTGGCTTGAACGCACGCACGTAACCCCTGCGCGCGCATGCGCACTCAGCTATTTAGCCCCGTTAATGACGCCCATGGGCAATTGACACATGCCATAAAACAACAACAATTAATGGAGAAAATGCCACCTGATGAGTTCACGAACAAGTTCTTCCTTAACTTCATGCACAACACTTAGCAAGTTTGTAATAAATTTATGAATTCTTGAAAGTAATAGTAACAGATAACGGATACTACTGACGAACCACCATGAAACAGATAGAAGCTTGATGATGTATTGGTTCATCATGGAAAAGTGGTTTTGATTAATTGATTATTTTTTCCTCCTTTGAAGTGGAATTATATAGTTGAATAAGAAAGGTTATTATATGCTCAAAATCATATGAAGATTAAAGGTTGATAATGTATTGCTTAATCATGAATTAGTAATTTTGAAACAGATAAGTTTTTCTTCTTTCTTAAAGTAGAAGATATAATTGAAGAAGATAGGTGATGATTATGCTCATGATAATACAGCAAAAAATAACTTGAATTATATAATTTGGCTAACAATAACCTGAAATTCTAGGTCTGGTTTATCTAAGTTGGCTCATCTAATTGTGTGCTAGATGGATAAAAGTATGAAAAAATACTTAAATTTGGATTTCACTTACAAAATTTGAACTTTTTTCCTTCTTTGTCGTAGTAATACACCATTGTAATTTTATTCATATTGGCTCCCAAGCTTTTCTCAGCGTATTGCATATAGAAGCTGTCCTGGCTCTGAAAAAAATCGAAAAATGGAACAATACAGGAAATTTATTTAGCAATATTATTTATTGCATTCAATTCGCAGATACTTGAGTAAATTGAATACAGTCCATTAATCGGGTGGTTCAGAACTTACCTAAAATTGCAGGTTCAACTTATCTCACAACGATATAGCCAAGTTTAGAATGAGTGATGCTGTGCAGAGGGGTCACTATAGTCTAGTGGTTAAGGTGCCCGACCAGCAATTGGGAGGTCTGCGGATCGATTCCCGGTGGTGACTGATATTTTTGTACAGAAGCATTCATCGGTTTTCAATGCTGTTGTCAATATCCGCCATTGCGGAAGTCTGCAGTATAGCTCTTTGAGGAATTCGAAATTAATAGATTCTGTTTCAACTTATGATTCACCATCATCCAATCCATAACCCAATCACAGTTCTCAGACCTATGTGGGCTTCATCCTCCGAAGCAAATGAAATATGAATGGAGTCATTATCGCGCGATATATAATAATATTCATCCATATAACATTATATTATTTATAATATCAATAATAATAGTAATAATAATAATAATCCTTCCTTTCCTTTTCCTTCCTTTTCCTTCGTCCTGGTACCCCCAGAAGAAGGGAGTTTATTAATTTCAAAAAAGACAATACAAAATGCAAATTTCCTTTTTTTTTTAACTAGAAAAACAATACATTATACAGGAACGAATGTTACTCCAAAACCTTCACAAGAAGGTTTGACTGGAGGAGTCGAGTTAATCCATAATTATCATATTATAAACAGCAATAATCAATTAATAAAATCATATATAATCAATATAACTTATGTCAATACAGGAATTACTAAGTCAGAATGAGTTGATAAAAATCTATAGGAAAAGTTATATAGTTCATTCCAAATTCAAATTAAATCATTGCTATCCATCATATAACGAAAAACAGTAAACTAATAAACAATGAGGCTTGGTAATCAATATGTTGACAAGAATCAATAGTCAAAATTAAAAGGGTCCTTCCAAATTCAAATTAAATTGTTATCCAGAATTATTTATAATATCAATAATAATAATAATAATAATAATAATAATAATAATAATAATAGTAATAATAATGAATTATATTGTAGTCTTCTTACTCTGTTGAATGTAAATGTTCTCTTGCAAAATTATGCCGATGTAAGAATATGAACAACTATCTTTTAAGTGTGAGATGAAAAATAAAAAAAAAATTAATAATAATAATAAAATTATTCATCAGAAAATAGAACAGCTTTTAATTCTGTGATGATAATAATAATAATAAGAAGAAAATTTCGGAAAAAATAGTCAAGTACCAGCCATTATCAGAAGAAATCAGACAGATGTGGGGCCAAAATCAAGAGTTCACAATACCTATAGTGATTTCTTCAACTGCTGTGATTACAAAATCACTACATAAATATATCAAAGATCTTGATCTCCCACCAAAAATTTACATTGCCCTGCAGAAGTCAATAGTATTGGATACATGCGTGATAACAAGAAAATTTTTAAGCATATAAAAAATGAATATAGTGATGATAGTAGACTAGGAAAAAAAATCGTGTATATAATATTGTAATGATAAAGTGAGAATAACATAAACACGAACTGTAAACACAGAAAACACAAAAATGTAACTGTATAGTAATTGTGTGACTAAATGTATATGAGCACCTTAGCAGCTTAAGAAACAATTTCAGGAAACTAGTTTTACAATATTTAGTGGGTACATAGTTGATCAATGATCCGTATGTACTCTTAATACCAGCCATTAGGCTGTGAGGTCGGCAATAATAATAATAATAATAATAATAATAATAATTCCAGAGGAGAATATAATAAATAATTGATGAAATACCGTAGTCGAATTGAACTCACATATTCAGGGTCTTTGCACATGAAGGATTTGTACCGTGTCTTTTTCTGCCCTTTCTTTCCAACTATATTATATTTCTCCATCTCTGGAAACTCAAACCCTGGATCGACAACTGTTTCGCAACTAAAAAAAAGAACAGAATAGAAAATATGGAAAAACTCTATAGAAAACTCTAAGAAGATTGGAATAACTAGGCAGTCATATTAGTAGCCATGGTGTGCAACAGACAAAAGGCATTTTTAAAAATTGCATCAAATATTATACACTAGATGGAATTTTTAGAAGTGAATAACACATAGAACTCTACTATGTAGAATCTTGCTGTGCAGAATTCTACATGCTCTATTCTACATATTAATAGTTATACTGCAGTTCACGAGAATGGATATTTTTATTATGTTATTTTTATTTATATTATTATGACGTTTTTTATGTCAAAAAAGAGCTTTGCGCACAGTTTTTAATCTGGGCAGGAGATTCTTGTGAACCATTTTTTAGTGAAAATTGACTCTGCCTTGCATCTTGCTGCTACAGGCCTTAACATTTATTGAAGAAAATATTCGTGTGTTGAGATTAAGAAACAGCTTTCATGAACACAATACCAGGTCATGCAATCACGTCAATCATGGGCAAGTGAGACTCTCCAAAACTCAAAAAATGTATTTGTATACTGGGATAAAATTATTCAATAAGTTGCCGGTAGCTATACGTGACAAAGAATGTAAAGATTTCAAGGACACAATTACTAAATGGTTCAAAGAGAAGGCTTTCTACTCTGTTGACGAGATGTTATCAAGTAACATTTAATATTAATGTTTTATTTGTTACAAATGACTTAGCCTGCATTACTCGCATTGGCTGCAAATAAATGAATTATGACTTATAAGATATGCACTTCATAAAATCGTTATAGACTGTACAGTTGATAGTGTATTTTTTCAAATACAATACAAATAAATACAAATATAGTGTATTTTTTCCAAAATATAAAATACTAGATCAAATCTTTAGAAGTACATAAAATATACCAATTTGGTATAAAATATGCCTATAAGGTATGCACTTTGTGAAATCTTCATAGACTACAGTAGTGTTGATAGTGTGTATTTGTACTGAATATACACTAGATCAAATTTTCAGTAAATAAATTCCAATTGAATAAAATAGATATCTGATCTTAGCCTTCAAGATATGAACTTGCTCAAATCTATATAGATCACATTTGATAGTGCATATTTTAAATAGTGAATGAGAAATAAAATTTGAAAATAATCAATTTGTAAAATTCATACTTACTTTTTTGGAAATGGGAAATTTTGAAGAGAATTGGGAACCAAGATTGGCTTCATTGCTAGTGGATTGCTAAAACAAAAAGAGGTTTATTAATAACAGTTTTTAGGTGAACGAAATTGATAAAAAATTAGTATCATATTAGTATAATCTTATTAATGTATTTTAAATACTATAGTAATATAGTAAGGGGGCCTTCGAGGCTGACGAAGCTCCTCTTTAGAAGTGAAATGCATCTCTCCAGTTTCTCGGGTAAAAGTGAGTGAAAATCATATATTTAATTGAAATACAGCGTCAGTTTTTATATTAAATTATAGTATCATAATTTTTCTAATTATTATAATTTTTATACAACTGTAACAAAGCTATAGAAAATAAAATTAATGGCTGATATAATGTTAAAATGATACAACGTCAGTAACAGCTGCGAGCCGTAGCAGGTATCTGTTCAAACAGATGGAGATAAGCTGCGTTCTCGTTGGTCCTGTTTGTAAGGGTGACCGATTAGATTGGCCAGCAAAAAAGACACGTTCTCTGCTGTAAAATCACTTCTCGGTGGTTCCAAACCCACCTAAAACTGTAGGTCCAACTCACCAATCACTATCATCTCACTCATTACCCACGCACAGGTCTCAGGACTATGTGAGCTTCATCCTTCAAAAAAAAAAAAAATATTAATATATAAACTAAGTTCTATAAAGAGGTGAAAAATAAATTTGACACAAACTGAATAATATAAAATGATAGTGAATAATGATAAAAACTTAAAATTGGGATGCAAACAATTGAGAATTAACGTAAGGTGTGAATAAAATAAAACATCTTTAATAGAGTATTGAATTTTAATAATTGTTAGATAAAAAATATGCTTAAAAATAGAAAAATCACTGCAAGTCGCTGTTGTTTGTTGGAGCAGGCATAAGCACATGAATGTTTTAAGAAGAAGATGAAATAAAGGAAAAATTGATTGAAGCTAGAGGTCCTATCAATGAGAGTGTGAAGGAAGGTTGGGGGGTTGAGTTGAAAAAAATAGATGAATTTTTTTGAAATTCATTTCGCCAATAAAAAACATACAATATACAAAGAAAGTTCTCCTAACAAACATAAATAATTTGGCATCAAAATCAAATCAAATCAAAATTTATTCAATCAATAACATAATAATTACAAAAATCCTTTTAGTTAAACTTCATAAATACAGAATATTTTATATCAGTAATTCACCTTTAGAAACCCCACTATAAAAAACTGTGTTGGGGTATATGAGTCTGTTAATATTATTTTTTTTTAGTGCTATATAATATTTAGTTGAAATATTTTTCAAAAATGAAGTTAGTTGTTAAAATGTAATGCTAAATGATAAATGTTAGTGCATATTATGTAATTAAACAAAATTAATAAATAAGATAAAAATCATTAGCAGAAGATAAAAATTGTTCGCTAGTGCCGGTTGCATATCATTTTTGCAATACTGTAGACTATATCAAATTTCAGACCACTCATCCTCTACTTATTTATATAATTTCCTAAAACGTACACCCTATTTTCAAGTTTTGCTACAATTTTTAACCTAAAAAAGAATGAATTTCTTATCCAAGTAACAACCTCCATCCTGAATATAGTATAATTCAGATGAATTGACTATTAGAAGAGTTATTTCAGTACTTACAGTATACTGTTTCCTGTGTTTGCACCAGGTATAACAGGTCTAGGTCTGGGAGGTGTCTCAGGTCGCCAAGGCCTGGTAACATCACCATATTGAGGTGTTAAATACTTGGAACCTTTGGGAGTTGAAGGATTCCTGGAAATATAAATAACAACTTATTATGATGTATTAAAATAATTACATTGACATATATATTAATGACCGCCTATCAAATAATAAGTTGTTTATGATTTTAATGCTAAGCTGCTCACTGATGTATTTGCCAAATAAAATTCAAATGGTTCCACTAAGGCTATAGAGCGCTCTAGGTCTACGAGTATAGAAACTGTCTAGATTACTCTATTGCAATGAGTACTTCTACCTGAGAAGTATTCATACTATGGCAATGTTTATAGATAATATTTAAAGTCTATGAAAAATTTATAAAACTGTGACAAATTAATTTCATAAACAATTTTTCCAACCTCCAAGTGAACAAATCCAATAACTAATAGATGAGGACTTATTAAAGCCGAAGGGTTCTATCTGTTTTGTAGTATTATAACGAACAGAATAGAGAAACCCTGATTGTGTAATACAATATAGCTACAGTTATAGTCAGATTAATGTATTGTTCAAATATTTCCTCAGTATTTATTCATATGGAAACTTGTAGACTCTTTATTTAGGTGCTCAAATGGATAATTTTGATTTGAAATGAGCTACGAAAAAGAATAAAACATTTTTCAACTATGACTACCATAATTATTGAAATATAACATTAAATAGAACGCAATTTTTCAAGTTTGAAGTGAATTAACTTTGTTAATTATTGATAAATTACCTTTTTGAATAAACTCATCTTGTAGAAAATTTAGTTTTGAAGTTAAAATTCAGTATAACCCGCTAGCCTAAACGCACCCAAAGCTCATGAAATCGGGATTTTATAAATGTAAACACACAAATAAGTGCAAGTTCTATGCAAGCGTGTAAAATCAGTATGTAATGATCAAAAAATTCAGTTTTCATAAACTTTGGGTTGGGTGCGTTTTAGGCTAATGAAATAAATTATATGAAACTTATAAAAAGTTATGCTTTCTTCATGTATATTTGAGTTGTATTTTTAACTAGAAATGCAATTTATTATTATTGTATTAATTTCGAGATTCAGTGAAAAAGTTAAGTATGGTTAGTTCCAATTCAAGGGTTTGTCTCAAAATAGTCACAGATATCGGTATATCAAACTTTATCATTTCAAACCTGGCCACCTAGGTTCTTGGGTAGTAATTTTTCAAAACTTTCTTTTGAACTTTAGAGCCCAACAAGTTGTCTAGATTAGCTTTTTACACCTATAATTTAAAAAAAATCCGGACCCTCCTATGCCCCAGATGCCAAGAGCCTGGAGACTTATGCGTGTGTAATGAGGTGAAAGGGTGAATGATGAGAAACCTCCATGGCTGAAAGAAATTCCAAATCAAGGGTGCAGGAAACGAGGCCAGCCAGAGTCTTATCTAATCACAGACAAGCGCTCCAACAACTGCGCCATTAGAGGCGCCAGATTTTGCAGCTAACAATAATTATTGATTAACAAGTGGAAAAAAACAGTAAAAGATAAAAATACAGTTAAGCAGGAACCAATGAATATACAGAGTGATTTTTAAGTATGGAAACTGCTTTATATTGAGAAACTGAGACGTTCTTGGCGGAAGAAGCATATGCGGATCTGCATAGTTTTAAAAATCCAACTTTTTGTGGGTTATAAAATTTTTGCCCGCCATCTTGGATTCACCGTATTGGATTCAACTTCATTTTTTTAAATGGGATGGTGGTCATACGACACACATCATTTCAGTGTGAAATTTCAAGGAAAAAACAATGGCGTAAACTGTTTTTCAATAGACGTCTTTGTTTTCGATTTATAAGCATTTCAATTTGAAATGTTTTGAAAATTGTAGCAATAAAAAATGTAGAACGCACTGCATAAAACATTTTATTGCATTTTTCATTCATAAACGATCTTATAACTAAAATGTAATTCATTTTTAATAATACCAGCATCATGAAACATTTTTCCCCAAAAATTTTTAATGATACCTACTGGCTGATATTAACACCGGTAGCTGAATTGTGGTTAGTGAATAATGAACATAGCCATTTATTTTGTTGTGTTGTTTACACTTATTAATTATCAAGTCTCACCATCGTTTAAACTTAGTTATTACATAGTTTATGATTGAAAAATTCAATAAAATGTTTTATTCAGTGCGTTCTTCCTTTTTTATTGCTAACACAATTTTCCCAAAATTGCTAATTTAAATGCTTATAAATCGAAAAAACAGGCATCTATTGAAAAACGGGTTACGCCATTGTTTTTTCCTTGAAATTTCACACTGAAATGATGTGTCATATGACCACCATCCCATTTAGAAAAATGAACTTGAATCCAATATGGCGGATCCAAAATGGCGGACAAAAATTTCAAAACCAGCAAAATGTTGGATTTTTAAAACTATGCAGATTTGCATAAGCTTCTCTCGCCAAGGACGTCTCAGTTACACAATATAGAGCCGTTTCCATACTTAGAAATCATCCTGTATAATATGATACTATAATGAGTACCGGTAGATGAATAACAATAACAATTGGACTTGAAAGAAATTTATTAATTAAAAAGTTGTATATTTTTGTTCTAGGCTACTTACTCTTCCAATTGGGGAGGATTTCCAAAGTTTGACTTAAATAAACTTGTGCTTGGTTCATCTGCTTTCAAAGTATTCTGCCTGGAAAATAATATAATGTACAATTATTACTTTTTGACTGTGAACTGTGAATTAGTGAACAAATAAATCGTAATTATTGTTAATAAAAAAAATATTAATAATATAATAATAATGATAATAATAATAGTAATTTAGTAATAAAATTTTCGAAAAAAAGTGATAGCCGAGTGTCGTAGCAGGTATCTGTTCAATCAGAGATAAGCTACGAAACTCCTGGGCACTCTTTGTATGGGTGACCGATTGGATTAGCCAGCAGAATTTTTTTTTTAAATATTCTCTGCTGTAAAATCACTTCCTGGTGGTTCGGAACCCACCTAAAACTGTAGGTCCAACTCATCAATCACCATCATCCAATTCATTATCCACGCACAGGTCTCAGACCTTTGTGGGCTTCATCCTCCGAAAAGAAATATTGTGTGACTGCCTGGCTCAGGTCTGAATTAGTTCAGGGCCTCTGACGTCATTAACGACTGTTTCTAGGCAACCGGGACCGACAGCTTAACGTGTCCTCCGAAACACGGTGATTATTGTTAATAGAATTTCATATGGGAAGCAAATGGAGCCAATAAGAAGAAATTTGTATTTCATTTTAAAAGTTTTTTGTTGGAACTTGGCGAATCATGAAATACAAGACTGAAGGATTTTTAAAACCCATCTGTTCAAAATCGAAATTTGGGGTGTCCTATTTTTTAATGGGGGGGGGGGGGTATTTTGAGGTTTGGGGCCTGAAAATAGAGAACAAGCTTTATCCAAAAGTATTTGCATAGTTTGTTGCACTCCCTGGTTCAACTTTTTTCAATCAAAGCTGAATTTATTAGAAAATAATAGACAAATGTAAGAAAAATAATTTAAAGTAAGGCGCAAATAGAAACGCAGGCTTGGTGGCGTGACGCAGGTGACTTTTTGTGAATCAAAAGAATGAATAGTACCTCTCACTCACTCTATTTGGGCTGTGTGGCCCATTTCAGTCTTTCACAAAAAATCACCGAGCCTGCGTTACGATAACCCATGGGCAGTATAACCTATTCCAGTATTTTACAAAAATCACCGATCCTGCGTTACTATAACCCATGGGCAGTATAACCGATTCCAATATTTTACAAAAAATCACTGAGCCTGCGTTACTATAACCCATGGACGGTATAACCCATTCCTGTATTACACAAAAAATCACCAAGCCTGCGTTAATCTTTGAACCAGTCTTGAAGAAAATTAAAGAAAAGCAACAATCTAACAACAAAAATGACACTGTATTTCCATTGAAATATTATTTTCACTCACTTATACTGGAGATGCTGGAGGAATGCATTTCACTTCTGAAAAGAAGCTTCGTCAGCCTCAGAAGTGAAATGCATCCCTCCAGCATCTCCAGTATAAGTGGAAAACATATATTCAATTGAAATACAGTGTCAGTTTTGATATTAGATTGTTCATCAACTTACGTTTCTCCTAAGATTAAAACCAGAAGCCCAGTGAGTAGTATCAAACAAGATAGCGATCCCTTCATCTTGCTCGCAATAAAATAAATGCCGTTATTTATTTCAGACAAAATCACAAAAAAGTAGTAGAGAAATTATTCGTACACAACTTTTTCTAAGCCACAAAAATATCACTATGAATGCCGATTGTCTGCTAATTTCTCTGGGGCTTGATTGATTCTTCTCATTATTTGCTTTAGGCCTTTGTTTCAAAAGGTGACAAACCTATGATTGTTACGTCATACTTTGTAGAAATTTGTAATAAATCAAAGAATTAAAAGAGCTCAGAGCTTTTGTTTCTACATATGGAGGTCACGTTTTCAAGTTCTTTATATTCAAGAAGTGATAGATGAGATTGAGTTTCACAACGCACGTCTTATTAGCAAACAGTGATTACTTTATTTTTAATATTGTCTTATATACAAAGATATAATATACTGTTGTGTACCAATATATATTAGATATATATATATATAGTGATATACTGGAACACATTCTAGAAATAGATAATACATAAATGGACTATTTATTTTATCATTCAGAAATTTGGAGTGCCTTAATTTTATTTATAAATTGTTTAAGTTCTATGTAGAATATGCTGAAAAATCGAACAAAACAAATTAGAAGTCGGTAACTACAGTTAAACTCAACCAAAAAAAATTCTTTATTTTCATTTCGTTTACAATGACAAAATAGATAATATACAAATTCCGTCAGTTCAACAACATCAACTTTATATATATATATATATAGCGAGTCTTTGCAACTTCAGTTTTGTCGCTGTGTACCAACTTGTAATCAACTTTATACAATAGAAATTATTATTATTTCTTTATTATTATTATTATTATTAACCTATTTCAAAAATCCCAAAGAATTATTTTGCGTTTTATTCAGATAATATGCAACAAGAATGATGGCGGTTATCAATTTACTCAATTTTTACGTCAATGGGAATTCCTGAGTTAATGAAAAAGTTATTTGATTACTCAACAGTTAGAATCAGTTAAATAAACAGTTCAACAGTAAGCTGAATATAGAGATACTCAGACAAAGATAGGACACTCGGATTATTTGAATAATATATATGGAGCTGAACAACAATTGATACATTGAGCTGTATGATCCATAAAAGTAGAACAAGTGAGATAAAAAATATGATTGTGTCACAAGAATATGAATGTGAACTGACAGGCCTTAGTTCAGGAATTGATCCTTTTCATGGACCCTTAAAGGTATTTGAGTAAAGATGAGTTCACAACAGTTTGCCCACATATTTGTGAAAATTGAAGATCTAAATGAGTACTAATAATAATATAGAAATTTAGTAAATATATAGAAGTGGTATTAGTATTTGCAAAGATGACAAAAGCAGACTTCAATGGGGACTGGCGCGAACCCCGATAGAACTTGACAACTCTTGAAAAGAATGGAGAGAAATTAAGAGAAAGCTGGTCAGTAGTAGAGAAATTTATACAATTATCAAGAAAATTGGCTAGAATTAATTTATTTGTGTAATTTATTCAATAAAAAATGCAAAATAGCATAAAAGACTAGATCTTTTCCACTTTTGAAGTAATTAATAATTAGCTAATTTAGGGAAGTGATAGCCGCGAGCAGGTATCTGTTCAATCAGATGGATAAGCTGCGTTCTCGTAGGTCCTGTTCGTAACGGTGACCGATTAGATTGTCCAGCAAAAAAGACATTGTTCTCTGCTGTAAAATCACTTCCCGGTGGTTCGGAACCCACCTAAAACTGTAGGTCCAACTCATAAATCACCATCATCAAACTCATTACCCACGCACAGGTCTCAGACCTATGTAGACCTCTTCATCCTCCAAAAAAAGCTTTACTACAACAAACTGTTAGTTTTTCTCTGACTAAACTTGTTGAGAATTTAATTCCAAATAAAAAATGTAGCAAAAAGCACACCCAGATTTAATCAGGTTACTATTGAATCAAAATATTGCTCAATTTGTTTCAATTTTCAATTTTTATTTGGTCAGATATATTTTAATCCAAATATTATGCAGTTTAGGTGTGTTTACTATTGAATTATCCTACAATTTTCCTTCAGAATCAGATTTTCTACAAGTTTTCTCAGAAAAAACTACAGCTTTATTCTAGGCTACACTTAACGTGTGCTAGTCTGATTATTGTAATGGTAAAATTCAGTAGTAAAAAGTTTATTGTTTCTCTTATAATAGAGAAGATGAGTAAGTAGGATGAAAATCTTTGAATAACAAAATATTTTATTTATTGGTCGTTAATTTTATTTTTTAAATTGGTTATGCTTAAGTCAATCCACTTCAAACATGAAAAACTTGTTTTTTCTGTAATTTCTATATTTTGTAGAATATTAAAAAAATTACAGTGGTTACTAACTTCTTACTTGTTTTATTAGATTTTTCAGCTCATGATGAAATTTCACCAATGTTTAAGTAGTAGAATAATGAAGCCTCTACAAATTTCTGACATCTTTTGTTCTGTAGAGAAGCATTTTCGAACCTATGTTTTATTATTTTTTTTTAGATTACGTCTTGAAGACACCAGTTAAGGAGTATAAGACAAGGCAGATCAACAATCACACACTAGATATCATAATTACTATATCAATTAGTTGAGGTGAGGCTCAATTTTGATGTGAAAAGAACTCTTGTACACTATAAAAAGCTTTATCAACTAAATATTTTTTCAATTGTTTTTTAAATATTTCTATATTTTCAAGACTCTTTAAAAACTGCTGTAGTTTGTTGTAGAATTTCCTACCAATGTAACTAGGTTTTGTTTAAATGAGCTACTATTGTGACTCACCAAGTGATAATCTCCTCGGCTTCTTTTATAATCGTGTACGTCAAGATTTTGGTTGATATCACTCTTTTTTACATATAAAGTAACTTCATACACATATAAGCAGGGTACAGTTAGGAGACCAAGTCTCTTGAACAACGGCCTACATGAATCTAATCTATTTACTCTTTCTATACACCTAACCGCTTTCTTTTGGATTTTAAACACCCTCTCAAGTTTTTTTTATGAATTACCCCATACTAAGATAGCATACCTAATATGTGACAGTAAGAGCCCATGGTAAGCTGTAAAAAGTAACTTTTTGTCATTCAATCTAGCGAGCTGTCGCAGGACAAATACCCCACATGAAATTTCACAACATATTTTCTCAATGTATGGAGCCCAGGTCAATCTTCTATCCAACAAAACTCCTAGAAATGCAATTTTTTCTTCCTGGTCTAATTGATTATCGTTTATAAACACGTTTATAGCCCTATCTTCATTTAATAAATGGTTTTCAACCTGGAAAATTGAATAAAACAGGTTTCAGAACCGTTGTTTTTGTGATATTTCACTTGAAACATGAAAAATAGAGGGCGAGAAACCACTTTTTTGTATTGCCGTGAGTTAACTTTGTTAAATAAATAATAGCTCACAAACTTTCATAGCGAAACTTGTAGAAAAATTTAATTCTTGAAAATGTCATGTAAATTATGCCAATGAGAAGCAGATAATAGTTGATGGAGGTAGATTTTATCAGGCTACAAACACTTAAGAAAATGATGGAATTTTAAATTTGAATGTTTCTAACGTTCATTCACTTATATACCTCTTTATTGGAGTGGCCGTAGCCGAGTGGGTTGAGTGCTGGTTTTCTAACCCAAAGGTCCCGGGTTCGATCCCAGTTCTGACCGAAAGTTTTTACCTCGGGCCACTCCCGTGTTTCGGAGGACACGTTAAGCTGTCTGTCCCGGCTGCCTAAAAAACAGTCGTTAAGTCACGTCAGAGGCCCTGAACTTATTCAGGTGCGACCTGATAACTCTGACACCAGACCTGAGCCAGCCAGGTCACACGATATTATTATTATTATTATTACCTCTTTATTTCACTCAGGGTACTAAATTTTGGGCGAAATCCTTCACTCTGTACAAATCGGTAACGAAGCATTTCCAGACCTATGTTTATATGAAATTTTAAAATTATTTTTGCTAGTACAATGAGTTCAGAAAGTGCCCGTAACACTTAACTGAGTCACTCTGTATTATATACTATGATATCGGTCAATCTTAAGCCCAATACGCTGTTGGGTATGAATGTTTCCAGTAGCCGTATGTTGTGATGCCTGATTACAAGAAGATGGTATTCGGCTGTTGTATCCACTTTTTTATTTTTCTGTTGCTTGTTGTCAACTTTTGTTTTTATTTTTGATTGTTGTTGGCGCGGCAGCCGGGCGGATAATCTAATCTGGTGATCGGATCATCGTGTCCAATTTGAAAGGTAAGCTGCGGCAGCCGGAGGCCCCAGACCACCGGGGAATATACCAATGATGGTCAGTTCATAATTGAACTAGTTCACACAACTTGGTCATTTATAGTGAACTGTAGTTCTTTTCAAACTACAGCTCTATATTAGGCTATTCAATAAAGTTGGCATCACCTCGAAAATGAACTAATTAACTGAACTTGGTCTTTTACAGTGAACTATAGTTCTTTTTATACTAAAATTTCATGTTATTCAATAAAGTGTTCAATTTTCAAGTGGACATCATCATAAAATTATATGTTAATTAAGTGGTTGTTAGCTCGCAAGGTATAATTTTTGTGAAAAATACAGTCTAATATCAGAACTCTTATTTTCAATTCTACTCAATTACATTAACAAAATGTATTTCAAAATATTGTGAAGTATGGTGTAGCATGAAACTTGTATATTAATAATAGTTTTAAGTGATGAAGTAGAAATATAATAAGTAAGGCATCCGCAGAACTCACCCCTACACACAGACGTATAGTCTTAGTGGGGGTATTCCAGCTGTGTCAATTTTCCTTTACTTTCATTGTACTGTTCTGTTTTTGGGAATAAATAAAGAATTTGAGAACTGACAATTTATTTCAATTTAGTATATTGTGTTTACTCACTTATATTGGAGATGATGAAGGGATGCATTTAACTCCTAAAGAGAAGCTTCGTCAGCCTGCCGCCAAGGGTCATGCTTTGTTGAGGATAGGATCAGCGGCCATTATATAGTTGAAAATTGCGTTGGATTTGAATTGTGTTTGGTCATTGAGTACGTTGGTTCTATCTTGTTTATAGTGTTTGAATATTTCATATTGCTCCAGTGTATTTAGTTTGTGGCTTTTTTGGAATGTGTGTAGAATTTCTAAGTCAGTTTGGATGTTATTGTATGAGTGTCCAGTGTTGATTAAGTGATCTGCAAATGTTGAGTCAGAGTTGGAATGTAGTGCTTTGATGTGTTCTTTGTATCTTATGTCATCTCCAATATAAGTGAGTAAAAACAATATACTAAATTGGAATACAGTGTCAGTTCTGATATTAGATTGTTTATTAAGTATTTCGTCATGGAAAACATCACAGAAAAATACAGGTTACGGTACGCATTTCCACCTTGGAGGAGGGGTTTGCTGTAAGAGTATATTTAAATATTCATACAGTAGAACCTTCTCAGTGTAGAGAAAATGAGTTTATTGAAAATATGGCTATAAAACTTCAATTGAACCGAATTAATATCGTGATATTTGTGAGTTCTGGATTGCTGTACTGGTTTTTTTTCAAGATGTACAAAAAAATGAATAGTACCGTCATAAATTCAGCTCTGACAACGGAAATTAATTATTTCTGTTCCTGTATATTTGCCAGTTTGCTAAATTGTCAGTTATTAAAAACTAACATGTTAAGATTATTTATCAATTAGGCCCATCCCTAAACACAGAATGTGCAAACAATGTGTGGATACAAGTATTGCAATGTCATTTCGCTTATTATTGGTGGGGTGGATTTGGATTAGTTTCTTATTATGAAGGGTGGTTGAACTTCGTAATGGATTGCTTATGAAGACTAAGGCCGAGCCGATTATGACATAAGGGAAGTTGTTGCTGATGTCCTCTTCTTCTTTTTGGCCTTCTTCTTCTTTTTGTATTTCTTCTTCTTCCCCTGTTTCTATTTCTTAATTATTTTCCTCTCTTATCCTAAGAAATCGATCAATACAGAAGTTCGTAACGGCATTGAGTGGATGTGGTAGGTTTTTTTTTAGATTACGTCTTGGAGACTTTAGTTAAGGAGTATAAGACAAGTCAGATCAACAATATTATACACTGGATAACATAATTACTATATCAATTAGTTGAGGTGAGGCTTAATTTTGATGTGAAAGGAACTCTTGTACACTATAAGAAGCTTTATCAACTAAATATTTTTCAGTTGTATTTTAAATATTTCTATATTTTTAAGACTCTTTAAAAACTGCGGTAGCTTGTTGTAAAATTTCCTACCAATATAACTAGGTTTTTGTTTGAATAAGCTACTATTGTGTCACCAAGTGATAATCTCCTCGGCTTCTTGTATTATAATCATGTACATCAAGATTTTGGTTTACAGTAAGTTGAAGCTTAAGGTGCTTGAACAGTGGAGCATCCAGTACTCGATTATAATCACCATCGCAAAGTACAACATACGCTCTCTAATGGTATGTACAGTATTGTTGTTTTTGTTTTTGTTGTATGTGAGTGTGATGAATGTATTGGAGTTGTCATCCTGTTTGTTGTTGGTGTTAGTAATTGGATTTGTTGTTATTCTGAGCAGCAGTTTTTCTGTTATCAATCACTAACACCAACAACAAACAGGATGACAACTCCCATACATTCATCACACTCACATACCTCAACAACAAAACTCACAAAAAAGCAGCATCATTCAGAAAATTCAAATAATATATATAATAGCTTACAGAACAACTAAATCACTCAAAAAACATCTGAATTCTCAGATAATACCTCAAAACAAATACAATAGATCTGGCATTTACAAATTTGAATGCAATGACTGCAACTAGTTCTATATAAGAGAAACTGGCAGGACATTCACCACTAGATTCAAAGAACACACAAGAGCCATCTCACAAAAAAAAAACACACATTCCACTTTTGCTGAACACTCATTTCAACAGGCCACAGTTATACAGACATTGACACTAATTTAGACACACTGCACTTCACTCACAAAAGCCAGAAACGCAATGCTTTAGAACAATATGAAATTTATAAACACTCAAAGAAGCAGCTTGACAACATCTTAAACAATCAACACATACATCTTCTCACATACCTCAGCAACATATCTCAAGGATATCTTAGTATGGGGTAATTCATCAAAACAGAATCTTGATAGGGTGTTTAAGATCCAATAGAAAGCAGATAGGTGTATAGAAAGAGTAAATAGATTAGATTCATGTAGGCCGTTGTTCAAGAGACTTGGTCTCCTAACTGTACCCTGCTTATATGTGTATGAAGCTACTTTATATGTAAAAACGAATGATATTAACCAAAATCTTGACGTACATTATTATAATACAAGAAGCCGAGGAGATTATCACTTGGTGAGTCACAATAGTAGCTCATTCAAACAAAAACCTAGTTATATTGGTAGGAAATTCTACAATAAGCTACCGCAGTTTTTAAAGAGTCTTGAAAATAGAGAAATATTTAAAAAACAATTGAAAAAATATTTAGTTGATAAAGTTTTTTATAGTGTACAAGATTTCCTTTCATAAAACTGTAGGTCCAACTCATAAATCACCATAATCCAACTCATTACCCACGCACAGGTCTCAGACTTTGGGCTTCATCCTCAAAAAAAAAAAAAAAAAAAAAAAAAAAATTAAGCCTCACCTCCTCAACTAATTGATATAGTAAATTATGGTATCTAGTGTATATGACTAGTGTTAATCTGACTTGTCTTATTCTCCAAGAAGTGGAGTCTCCAAGACGTAATCTACAAAAAAAAGGCAAAATTATCCCAATTTCAAAACTCCCCCATACTCCCCCAACTTTTCACTCTGCCAACATCCATAGCCCTCAAACTCATGCCTTAAATCAGTGAACTGTGAGTTGTCTGACGACGCTCTTGACAACAGAGTGAAACGGCCGTCACGCCATAACGTAAGACACAATTTTAACTTGAAAGTGTTTTTTGAAGTTTTATTATATATTATTGAGAACAAGATGGATCTTCAACAACATCAGTATTTATTAGTTGGATGAGCTAACGAATAATAATGATATTTTTAATATAGTGGAATAGAAAAAATCCTAATAAAACATTCTGGTTGTAAAAAGAGGTTTATCTACGACCATGTCATAATGTATACATTACAGTTTCACAATTGATTTTTTTTTTGTAGATTACGTCTTGGAGACTCCAGTTAAGGAGTATAAGACAAGTCAGATCAACAATATTATACACTAGATAACATAATTACTTCAATTAGTTGAGGTGAGGCTTAATTTTGATGTGAAAGGAACTCTTGTACACTATAAAAAGCTTTATCAACTAAATATTTCTTCAATTGTATTTTAAATATTTCTATTTTTTCAATACTCTTCAAAAACTGCGGTAGCTTGTTGTAGAATTTCCTACCAATATAACTAGGTTTTTGTTTGAATAAGCTACTATTGTGACTCACCAAGTGATAATCTCCTCGGCTTCTTGTATTATAATCATGTACATCAAGATTTTGGTTAATATCATTCGTTTTTACATATAAAGTAGCTTCATACACATATAAGCAGGGTACAGTTAGGAGAAGGGGGAGAAGGAGGAGAAGGAGGAGAAGGAGGAGAAGGAGGAGAAGGAGGAGAAGGAGGAGGAGGACGAGGAGGACGAGGAGGACGAGGAGGAGGAGAAGGAGGAGGAGGACGAGGAGGACGAGGAGGAGGAGAAGGACGAGGAGGACGAGGAGGAGGAGAAGGAGGAGAAGGAGGAGAAGGAGCAGAAGGAGGAGAAGGAGGAGGAGGACGAGGAGGACGAGGAGGACGAGGAGGACGAGGAGGACGAGGAGGACGAGGAGCAGGATAGGGATAATAGGAGGAGAAAAGGGATAAACTTGAGGAGGAAGAAGTATAATAAAAATAAGAAAGAGAAGAACTAGTGGAAGTTGTAGAGGGAGGAACAGGAGCAAGAAGCTATTTATTATATAAGATAGTAAAACGTCTGATCAAAGATCAAATCTATTGATTCCTCTTATACAATAACCAGAACTGTACTTTAATTATTTTTATCTACGACCATGTCATAATGTATACATTACAGTTTCACAATTGATGCCAAAACAGCTGTCTTTTCGAAATGCCTTTTGAGACTTGTTGCATAAAGAGCTCATTATAGTACAGGTTCTTCATTATAACACGGGTTCTGGACCAATTAGAAGCATTTTTGATGGAATCAATATCGTAATTCAATATTGTGAAACTATCAGCTGATTTGATCAAACTGCTTTAACCTAACAATCTACTATAACTTCTCATATTTGAGATGAGAGGTTAGGTATCTCTGACAGTCACAGGTAAAATGAAATTGTTTCAATTAAATGTATACTAGTGATCGTAGATGAAATAGTGTATGCAACGATTTTATTTGGCCATTAAAGCACTCGTGAGATATTTATAACACTCGCATTCGCTCGTCTTATAACTTACATCTAACTCGTGCTTTAATAAGGGTCAAAATAAAATCGTTGCATAAACTACTATTATAGTTCAATGATGAGGAAAAATAATGAAAATGGAAGGGCAGTGTGAAGAATGGAATCAGAATAAAATAAGTAACAAGGGAGACAAGAGTGTGAGAACTTTGGTGAATGGGAGGCTAATGTGAAACTGCAGACGTTGCAAAATTGACGTCAGGTTTCATCGTACGATATTGACAAAGTTAGGGGCAAAACCTTCCTAGGGAAGAGGGGAAAGGAAGAAGGGAAGAAAATGGAGGAAGAAAAAATATTGTTGAGGAGATTTGATGAGAGGACGAGGTCAAGACGTTAACTTCCCCACAACGTCATCTGTCATTCATCTTTTTTCGTTCTTATCTTCTTTTTCTTCTTCTGTCTTCTCCTTCTTATTTTTGTTCTTGTTCTTCTTCGACTTCTGACTTTTTTCCCCTTTTTCTTCTCTATCATCCTCCTTTTCCATCGCCATTATTTTTCATTTTCCTCTTCTCCTTGTTCAACCTTCTTATTCTCCAGTCTTTTTCTTTCCCGTCTTCTTCTTTTTCTTCCTCTTCTACTTCCTCGTCTTCTCATGTATTGTTTTTCATCTTTTTTCTTTTCTTCTCCCCTTTTGTTCACTTCTTCTCTTGCCTTTTACTTTTCTTTCTTCTCTTTTTTCCATCTATTGTTGTTAGTGGTACCTGGTGGCTGTTTTTCCCCCTTTTTTACTTCTTTTCTTCCTTCTTATTTCTTCTTCTTCTGCCTCTTCTAAATTTGCTTCTTCTGCTTCTACTACTTTTTTCTTCTTATTCTACTTCTTCTTTTTTTTCCTCTTCTACTTCTCCTTCCTCGTCTTCTCCAGTCTTTTTCTATCACTTCTCCTGTCCCTTTCTTCCAATTGTTTTTATCTTTTCCCTATTCACTTCTTCTCTTGCCTTTTATTTTTTTCCTTGTCTCCTTGTGTCGTCGTCTAATAATCTTCTACTCTTTCTCCAGTCTTCTTCTCGTGTTTTCTTCTTCTCCTTCATCTTCTTCTATCTTCTTTTTCCGTCTTCTTCTGCTCTCTCCCTCTAGCACTAATACTATTCTTTTCCTCCCTCTTGCCATGACGAAATAATAATGGTACTTCGAGTCCGCAATATTGAAAACCGGTAGATGAGCATTTGATCGATCTCTTTATTGCAGTTTTTGGCCTGTCAAAAGACTTACTATGTTAGTTGGTAGGTGTAGGGGGGGGGGGGGTTAGGGGGCAGTGGACAACGCCCCACTTGACACGTTTGATGTGCTCAGTTCCTCCTTACCCTTGAACATCCCCGGGAACAGATTGCCTATAGGTTATGCACATCAAAAATCGCAGAAAGTGTTATAATCGCACTACATGCAACACAATTCATTTTCCATGCTCTTAGTTCGACAAATCGAAAAAGTCATTCCTGTAATTGCATTTCGCTGTAAAAACCTCTCTTGATTGATGAATAATTTGTTTTTAATTAGTTCAATTATTTTATATAAAGACTTTCCTTTCAGCTAGCGGTATTAATTCAATGACTGTTTTCTCAGCTGTGTCTGTAATCTAATCTAATTTAGTAAAATATAATAATGTTGTTTTGGCAATTAGTACGCTTTGTGAACTAAATTTGATTGTGTATAACATGAATTTATCTATCTGTGTAAATAGATAAATTTGTTGATCTAATCAAATTCCGGGTTGCTAGCCCAATTGAAATAACTTAAATCATGAACTTTACTTACAGGTAAAGTAATTGAATTATTCCAATATTAGCCTACTTGAAATTCGAGATAGCTAGCCTACTTGAAATAACTTGAATCATAAATGAATTGAATTACTTATTATCTTAATTACATAACTTGAATTCATAAACTTGAATCATAAAGTAATGTAATGTAAAGTAGTGTAAAGTAATTGAATTATTTCAATGGTAGCCTACTTGGAGAACACGAAATAAAGCATATTCGTAGCTTGAAAATGCTATTCATTCTAAATCATCAAGGTGAATTACTATATATATAATATATAGTAGAAATAACTATTACAATAATAATTAAATAATATATTACTAGAAATAATATATATTGAAATAAAATAGATACTAGTCAATTCACATCTTGATTATTAGGCTAATTATTCAAAGAATGCTTGTATTGTTTTTTTTTTTACCTCAAATAAGAATATATTTCTTGTGAATATGTATTTGATTCAAATCTCGAACAAAATTCAAAATTATATTCTCTTTTTTTGTACTATTGGACAGTTTTAGTGTTTCGTTTTTAAAGTGAACATCTAAATTAATATTCATGTTTTGGAAAGGATCAGGAATTGTACTTCAAAGTGAAATTTCTAGTTGAACTTGGCCATAACCTTAATTTTGGATTTTTAATTTAAAAATTTGCAAAGAAAGCAGTAGTGGGCTGCACCTGTTGTATCTTTACTTGATTGTGTTTAGTAATAAATAGATAAACAAATTAATTAATTGTAATTTTTATTCATTATTTGTAAATGATTCAGAAATAATATATATTGAAATAAAATAGATAAACGTTGATTATCTGAAAAAGAAGAAATTCAGATCCTCTGAACTCCTTCCTGTAAAAACGTATATATTATAATAAAAATAAATAAAAAAAGCAGCAAAACTAGAATCAGGTAACAGATTTCACTGTGAAAGAGCTAGGAAGAAACACCAACTGTCATCTGTAAATTTAGTCCTGCTCCTGCTTTTAAAGGACACAAAAATTTAATCCAGGTGCATCGTTGGGCTTGAGCGGCAAGCTCAGAGATGTCCTCGCCAGATAAGAGAGGGTTGCAGATCGTATTCGTGTCCTCTTTGCACAATCACAACGACAGTTGAAGAAACAAACGAGAGGAAGAAGGATAAAATAAAGAGACAAAGTAGAAGATTGAGAAACAGAAAGCTAAAGTATATCCTTCCCTGTGTTGTTGAGCTATGACAAAAATGGTAACAAAAGGTCTTGCAACAATAGTGTGCTACAAAGACACTACTGTATCAATGGTGGCAACAAAAATACTAGAATATAATTTTCAAAAAAACCTACTGAGGTAAAAAAAGAACAAGACTAGAGAATAAGAAGTAGAAGAAGAAAATAATGACAGGAGAAGAGGAAGAGAAAGAAGATGAAAAAGAAGAATGAATGAATTGAAAAGGACCAATTCTGTGAATGTTTGTAAAGCGGCACAATTGCTCGCCTTTGAGAAAGATACCTTATTGCCGAAGATATACAGAAGTGTCTTGTGCTAGTCCCATCCCGGTTAGATGATAAAATCTGGGGCCAGTGTAACTTGATCTGATATCTTCAGCTCGATCTTGAACGGGTGTTCGTTCACTTAATCCATTGTAAGACCGGTTGAATGGATTTGTTAGAATCGGTGAATACAATTTTCAAGTTGAACTGGTTCACAGTAACGCTAGCTACAAAGTGTTTCTTGGTTTGAACATTATTTCTTTGGTATTTTGATTAATAGTAGTAGTAGGTTAGGTGATTTGTTAGACACCTGGACACCATGTATCCATAATACAGGGGTGCCCACCTCCCTCAAGCCTCATGACGCCCCCCTTCTAAATTTATCACCAGCCCCACCATAAATTTATGCTTAATTAGGCGCCCCCAAAAAATCTATTGTCATTAATTGACATTCTATCTGGTGACTTCGTAATATATTTTTGAATGTCATCACTTTAAACACAGTTTCAATCAACTTTACCCCCCCCCCCCCCCCAAACTTTTTTTGGAACCCCCCTCACCAAGAATCTCAATGACGCAGTCTGCGTCATAGTCCTCCCTGTGGGCACCCCTGCATAATAAATTGAAATTGTTTTCCAAATTCATGACGTTATTTTCTTGGTATTTTAAAATTAACTAAGAATATTAATTCAAATTAATGAATTTAAATTGTTTTTAAACTGATAACCTTATTCTCTTGAGATTGTAGGCTACTAAGACCCTAGAATCGCAATGAGGAAAGTTTTTAAAATTCTCCCAAGGTACATCTGAATTCCATGTTTTCCTAGCGTTTCTTAAGCGTTATTTCTCATAAATTGCATGACCGAAAAAGTTAGAATAATAGTGAAACAATTTGAAAAATAGTGAGTTTTTTTATAGATTTCTCCTCCTTTGGGTATTGGATGGGAGCTCCCTGGCTAGACGGTTGGGGCGAGCGAAGCGAGTCTGCCGGCTAGTAGTTGCATGAAACTCATCCAAGAATAAATCCATCGGCCATTGGTAAATGTTTGAGAATGAGACATTCCTGCTCAATGAGATATACCATAGCGAAACAGATTCAACAATATATTTGCACATTTATTATTTATGTTTTCCCATTCATCAATCAGGTACAATTATTGTATAAAAGAATGAAACTCACATTTTCAAAGAACTATTCCAATATAACAGGACACAAATCCGTATCCTAGTCTTTCTTCAGAATGTTTACCTCTAAAAAAAATCATTTGCATAATTTCGGACCACGACTACGTTCGTCCCCCCCCCCCCCCCGTCATCCTTGCAACCAGCAGCATCTGGCCTGAAATGATACGTTTCGCATATATTTATAGCCTTTAATTCGCAAGTGAATCGAAGCTGAGTTGTTTGTCGATTGGTAAATGTCCATTATTATACAAATCCAAAGCCGACGGGCAAACGATTGTTTTGGACTCAGAGCAGAAACGAATAAATGGCTGAAACGACTCATTATGCAGAGCAGATGATTGGATTGGTTAGTAGAACAAAGAAGCGTAACGTCGGCAGAACATTAACGTAACATTACATTAATGTAGCTTAGTTGGACTACAATAAATGGTCAAGGAGAATTCATGTAATGAATAAAAACACGAATGAACTAATTAATAAATGTAACAAATGAATAAACAAACTTAATGTATGTTATTACGTTGCTTTATAGGGTAGTTAATTTTTTTTGAGGATGAAGCCCATATAGGACTGAGACCTGTGCGTGGAAAATGAGTTGGATGATTGTGATTGATGAGCTGGACTTACAGTATTAGGTGGGCTCCGAACCACGGGGAAGTGATTTCACAATGAATGCTCGAAAGGAAGCGCATATTGGAGCGAGGATAAAATTTATCTCTATTTTTAAACTTGTGTTTCACGGAAAAACATAGCTCTATGATATGCGTATGTTTAAAGCCTAGTTGAATTACAATAAACGGTTAAACGAAGAGCATATCGACGCAGGAATGCGAGTTTAGTGATCTATTAAATGTTTAAAACAAATAAAAAGATAAACTCATAAATCTTTATTGAAAGAATTACAAAAATAACATTGGAAACAAAAAAGGTCATAACCTGTACGAGGCCAGATTAAAGTCAAATAAATTTGAGCTTAGGTCAAATAAATTTTGACAATTTTGGACAATTGGAGAAGTGATAGCATAGTGCCTTAGCAGGTATCTGTTCAATCAGTGATAAGCTACGAAACTCCCGAGCCCTCTTTGTAAGGGTGACCGATCGGATTGGCCAGCAAAAAACTGTGTTCTCTGCTGTAAAATCACTTCCCGGTGGTTCGGAACCCACCAAAAACTGTGGGTCCAACTCATCAATCCAATTACCTTCAGTACCCACGCATAGGTCTCAGACCTACTTCATCCTCCGAAGAAATGTACCAATAGGAGGTTGAATTCCATTACAATGAGGCTATTATTGCGTGGTTAAGTGAACAAAAATAATTTTCATTTTCTGTTTGTTAACCGAATAGTAGTTTCGCAGAAGGAATACAAATAATGTTCACATTTGAAAGTGTTCATCACAAAAACACCCAATTCTCTGTTACGTTCATGCTCTGTGTATGTTACGTTGCTTCGGCGTTCAGTGAGGTGAAGGAGAACAAAAGAGTCTGCAGATCTATTGGTTGAGTGTACGACCTGTTTTGTTTGGCAAATGCATTTGCATTTCTGCGAACAGTGGAGCTGGTTTGACTCATTTACAACCTTTTGTGGAGAGTTGTGGGTGGACCACCACAGTGCACTCTGCATTTAGGTTGAATAGAATCGTAAAAGTGTGACATCAGCATATTGTTAGTTGAGCAATACTGAAAGGGAGAGTGGGTGACTAGTTTGGAGTGGACAAAACACGCAATTGTTACTATTGAATTCGAAAGGTTTTTAAGTCTCATTTGGATAAACAACAAATCCTGCATCAGAATTGATACGTTTGATTCAAACTGGAATTATAGAATAATTTAAAGGGATTCGTAATTTATCTATCATGGCTCTTACATTGGATGGATCTACATAGAATGGATACTGAAAAACCTAGCTGGAATTATAGATTTAAAAAGGAAACTCGGAATTTATTTATTATTAAGGCTGTGCGCAGGGATTTTACATTTTGGACATGTTTTTTTTCGAAGTCTCGTATTGAATATTATTAGAGATTTAAAATGGTATCTATTGCTATGAGGAAATTCTTTTCTTCAATTATTTTGTGAAATGTGGGGGTTCAAAGTTGAAATTTTCTGGTTTTTGGGAGTAATTGATTTTATGAGTGATTTTAAACTTTTGGTAAATTTTTTGTATTTAAAAGATACCTTCAGGAATAAAATTTACATATTTTTTACTCCAATCAAGCAATTATTTTTTCAAAATACATTCCTTAAAATCTGTGGAAAATTTCATTTTTTCAAAAAATTATCTTTAACAAACTATTCGTTAGATTGTAATAAAAAATATGTCATTTCATTTCTCAAGGTGCCTTTTAGTAATGGAAAATTTATCAAAAGTTCAAAATCACTCGTAGGTGAGATAAATTGCCCCCTATTTACTATTATCATTTACTATATTACTACTAGAACTATTAACCCCCCCCCCCCCCCCCAATATTTCACAAAATAAAATTGATGAACAGTATTTTTTCTCAAAGCAATAGATAATACTTCAAAGCACTAATAATATTCAATACAAGAAACTTGGGAAAAAATTATGAAAAAAACCCTGCGCACAGTGATAGCAGTGAGCCGTAGCAGGTATCTGTTCAGTCAGATAAAGACAAGCAACAAACTTCTGGTCCCTCTTTGTAAGGGTGTCCGATTGGATTGCCCAGCTAAAAGACTCTGTTCTTTGCTGTTAAATCCCTTCCCGGTAGTTCGGAACCCACCTAACACTCATCATCCAACTCATTACTTATTCTCATCGTCCAACTACTACCATTACCACTGCAGTAAACACTTATGAATAACTTAATTTGAATACTGTAATAAAACAGCGTAATAAACTCAAATCAATGAAGGATTTCCTTTTGGCGTTTCAATCACAATATTGAGTAGTAGAGCTCTCAATAGCTACAAAACCCCGCCTGGCTGGTTCAGAGACGCTTTCATCAATTGAAATTGCAATTGAAACTGTCTTCTTTTGTCTAGTCTAGCAACTTTCAACGAATCTCGTCTTGAACCTTTCTTGTGCGAATCAAATTAAATTAGGTTACTGGAGACGTTCCTTTGCACACAGGTGTAAATCAATATCATCCTTTCTTATCAAGAATCTTTTTTCTTCTCCTCCTCCTCCTCCTCCTCCTCCTCCTCCTCCTCCTCCTCCTCCTCCTCCTCCTCCTCCTCCTCCTCCTCCTTCTTCTTCTTCTCCTCGTCCACCTGCTCCTCTTCAGACGAAAGCCATCTTCTCAATCTAATTTAAGACTTCCAATCTTATTTCAAACATTGGTGAGTTTTTTCTCCTTAGCAAACAAGAAATGCTGTCATTTGCATTGCCGTTCCCCCTAGTTCGATTATACGAAGAGATTAGTTTCATTTTGATTCTGATCCGTGCTGCTGATTATTTCTCTATTATTGTAGTCTAAAAATATTATTATTAATTGTTATAATTCTCAATTTAATATTCAATAAATTAGTAACATGTAACATGTAACTTTGTAAAACTATCGTAATATTTCTTTGCATGTTCTAATACCTTATAAAGAAATAGACAAAATAGTGGAATCCCGACACATATTTATATAGTGGGAACCACAAAATTCAGAACTGCAATACTTTAGATTTAAGACTTTAATTTATTTTCTGAAATGTTAATTTTTTTAATTTATTGTGAATAAACTCCTCTGGTAGTGCTGTACTCATAACCAGAGAAATTATTATTATTATTTCTTAGCTATCCAGAAAATAGTTCATAAATATTCCGTAGATAAAGACGAAAAAGATAGAATTGAGAACCTGGAAATTAAATATATATTAATTTAGACTTGAACCCCCCTAATTATTTGGCCCCTTTCTTTCTCTTTAGTAGATCCTAACCATTCAGCCAATCACGTGGCGTTCCATGGGACTGCTAAATATTTTAGTTCTACTGATTTAATAATGATTTTTTAATATTAAATTTACCTCGGCTGATATTTGTCCTCATATCTTTTATCTATAAGAGCTCCTTTTCTGTGAAAAGAAAACAATGTCTGCTGGCAAATGTCCTGAATATTTATTTTAATAATGTGACAATACATAATTTATGAAATGAATGAATGAATGTTTTTTTGATATAATACGTCCAAATAGAGTAATGGAAAATTTAATATTATTTAGAAAAATTTCAAACTATAGGCTACAGCTTAACAGAGGTAGAATTAGTGAATCGATAGTCGATAGTCGGTCGATCTGTACCAAACCCAAAGCTAAACCTAACCTATTGACTATCGATTCTCTCAGTCGATTATTTCACTGGACCACATACGGTATTGCAACCAATTTATTAATTAATAATATCGTTCTATTAGATTTACTAAAATTTGATTAAAATGTATTCCTTTCATAAAATCAACAATATACACATTCGTAAATATACCGTAGGCTGAATATTGTAAAATGTGGCAAACAAGTAATGCTTACATAGGTTATTTAAAATCATTAGATAATTTCAAGAAGACATTTTTAATGAGTAACTTATTTTCCTGGATTTCTTGTACCATGACGAACTGCGTTGTTAATATTAACTTAAATCCACTTAATTCACTGAATTCACTTAAAAAATAACTTATTTTCTTTATAAGATCATTATTTGAATGGGAAGAGTTTATTGGTACTTGGCAAACTATAAAAAATATTCTAATAATATAGAAAAACTACTGAACTTGTAAAATTGCAGACTTTATTGTTCAGTATTGAAATCAAGAGAACCTAATATATTCTGACGCAACGTAACTGATCAATTAAACAAAATTCCAAGCCCCCCTAGACACTAAACTCGTTATTCACTGTGAAATTGAAATTGTGAATTGGTAGGCCTACCACCTGAAAATGCAAACAGAGGTTGTTTCAACCCCCGAATTCAAAGTAATTTTGGACGCCCCTATTGTTTGTATTTGGAGTGTGTAGCACAGCGGTAGGCTGAAGGGGGCGCATAGGAAATGGTGGAGAGGGTTGTAACAAAGACAAGTTAGGGGAAATCTTATTCGTCTGTGTTCTTCCGTGTGTTAACTGTTACTCTCACTCACTCACACTATCTCTCTCACAGATTTTTGTTATATAGACTTGTTAAAATTATTATTAATTTTTTAAATATATCGTGTTCTTCGGTGTGTTAACTGTCACTCTCACTCAATCACACACTCTCTCTCTCTCTCTCACTAGCTCTCTCTCTCACACACTATCTCTCTCACTCTCTCTCTCTCACAGATTCTTGTTATATATACCTGTTTATTTTATTATTAGCGTTGAAGGCTACTTTTTTATTCCTTTACAGTTCTTAGTCAACTGATCTTATCACGTTTTATAATTTTCCTTCCTATTATTTTTTTCTCATTATCATTATTATCCGATTTGAAACAACAACTTATATTAAATTTCTTCTCTAAATTTTTTAAAATTTCTCTCATCTCCTTCATCACTTTTTCATCTCTTTTCAAATAACATCTTTCTTGATCATAATTTTTTTATAAATTTTTATAAAAATCAATTACCAATGAATGAATCTATAGCATAATTTTCTAGCTGTCAATTCCTCATTTATTTTCATACCATTCAGCTAATTCTATTTCCTATACCTGTCTGCTTCTGAGCTTCTGTTTACCATTTTCTCTTATCCTTTGTTCTCTTTTAAACCTTGTCTCGTCTTCCTCTTTTCGATCAGCATCCTCTCCTTGTATTCTCCCTGGTGCTTCCCAACCCTCCTACTACTTGTACATCCCTAGAAACTCAATTCATCCCTAGAGACATCGGGGAGAAGTTCGCCTCAACAATTATTGTTTGTCTACATTTTCTTCCTCTTCTTCTCCCTCTTTTTCTTCTTCTCCTTCTTCTTTTTATTCTTCTTCCTCCTCCTCCTCCTCCTCCTCCTCCTCTTGTTCACCACCATTCATAATAATTTTATTAATAATAATAACATTTTTTGGAGGACCATCGATTTTTACTAAAAAAAAATTCTCTCCTTCGTTTCAATACAGTGGAAGGGGATCACCTATAGCTGAATCTTTTTACACGTTTCGCTCAATTTAAGATTGATTTTCCATATTTTTTCTAAATTGTGTCACAAAACCCAGTAATTTATTACACATGTACAAATGTTCAGAGGCATATATGATAATAGTTTTTTTTATAATTTTGTTGATAATTGTTGTGCAACCTTTTGATACTGTACTGTATTATGTATGAAATTCATGAGAAATTCATTACGGTGTATAGATCTACCTACAAATTACTAGCGTTCTAGTATGAACAAGCTGTTCACAACTCGTAATAAAGCCAACAATACCTGATTATTTTCTCAACAATTAATTCTAACCAAAACTATGAAATTATTAATAACTTATCAATCAAGAAGGAAAGAGAAGTTCTACTATATAGTTTTTGGAGTAGCCATATTTAGACAATGAATAGTTTAGTGTATAGTTAACATAGTTTCAATTACTGTTTGTATATTAATGTCCAGACCGAAAATTGTTGATATACTGTGGATGTTCTGTTGGTCGAATAAAATCATCAATCAAATTTATTTTCAAAATTTGCAAACATTGTAGGGTCCTGCTAAACCCGTAGGTTTTTCAGCAGGTGCCAATCTTCACAATTATTGCAACAAAGAAACAGATTCACTTATAATTTGATATTATGAAGAAAAAAATAATAGACATTAGTTAATGAAGACATACATTACAAAAGAATGTAATAATAACAGTAAAAAATAAACACTGTAAATACAGAACTAAGAAAGAAATAAAAAAATAAAATACAATCCTATCAAAGAAAATGATTAGAAAAGAAAGAAATAGGATGAGAAATGAAGAGGAAAAAGGAAGTAATGTTGTACAACTTAAAAATAAATATTCATAGTCGTTCGGGCTGGCGGCAGTGATATAAGGAAGATTTAACCAGCAAAACTGTATAAAGAAATTTTAGTAGGCTATGTTTATGTTTCAAATTTAACTTTTATATTGATCTAATTATTACTATTTTTAAAAATACGGTATTAGTCTCCAACAAGGTGGTAAAAAAATATTTTTCTCCGGAAAATATATCAAATTTGAATGCTTTCTATTGAATAAAACAATCCTAAATAACATGGGTATGCTAAACCAACACCCATTTTTTATGCTGAGCAAAATTGTGTTTGTACACCAAAATTATTATAAACGTTTTTCACAACCATACTTGACACTTTCCCTGGCATCAGCTGTCGTGTTCTCCCAAAGTTCAAGTTCCACTGGTAGTGATCACACCCATAAATTGCTCCCCAAAAAAGTTGCAACTCAAACGATACAGCTTTTTGAACCCCTAACAGTCACCCGTGAAAGTTGACAGTGATAATAAGTTTAGAACAAGGGTTAACTTTTTTCCCTGATTCCACCGAACGGGTTAAGGGTAGAAAAAAGTTACTACACTCTGTTCCACCACGGTGTACGTATATATATATATTGATGCTACATGTTTAAATATATGCATACCATTGTACGTGATATGTATCGAATGAAATTAATTAGAAAGGAGTTGGTTGCGAGTTGATTTTTTGCATGTAACAGTGTTTGAAAAGGTTAGAGGGTACTGGAGGGGTTTGATTTTGAAGAAGGGTTGACTGTTCATTGTTTCTGAGTTTGCTGTATAGAATGAGACTGAAATTTTGGAAATTCTCAGAAAATTTGCTGAAGGTTGAGGACTTTCAGCTTTGCAGAGTTTTCCGGGAGAGACAGAGTGGGAAGGGTGTTGAAGGGAGATGATAGAAAGTAGATATAATGGAGAATAGGAGAAAGGTAGTATAGGAGGGAGATAGAATAGGAGAGAGATAGAATAGGAGAAAACGTTAGAGACTATTAGTAGAAGAAAAAAAGGAGAGGAAAAAAGAGAAGAAATTAAAAAGAGAAGAGGAGAGTTAGAGAAATTATGAATAGTAGAGAAGAACAAAATAAATTATAATTGGAGAAAAGAAGAATAAAAATGAGAAAGATATGGAAAAAAGAGAAACAAGAAAGAGGATAACCCAAATAAACTGACTGAAATCACAGAAAAATAATAAGAAGATGAATTGTGAAATTGATCAATTAATTGCCTTTATTAAGAGCAGAGTTAGGACTTCTGGTCCTCTCCAACACTCAACCCTGAATGATAAGTAGGTATAACCTGAAAAAAATATGGTAATCCCATTAGTATACACATTAAAGTATTACCCATTATGGTAAAGTATCCCATGGTATTAATGGGATATGGATTGAGGTGATAGTGCTTAAACTTGTTTGGTACTTTGTTTTGTTATTGTGATATTCAATTACTGGTTAAAGTTTGTGTTGTTTATTGTAATTTACATCAAAAAAGAAAAACTGTAACCAAAATGGTAAAAAGAAAATTATGCGAGCAAAAACTGAAAACCAGGAAGGAATCAGATTAACATAAACTTAAAAAAAAAACCCACTTTTAAATGGAAATTAACTCACGTTATGGCGTGACGGCCGTTTCGCTCTGTTGTCTAGAGCATCATCAGACGACCCACAGTACACTCTGTACTGTGTACTGTGGGTCGTCTGATGATGCTCTAGACAACAGAGCGAAACGGCCGTCACGCCATAACGTGAGTTAATTTCCATTTAAAAGTGGGTTTTTTTAAGTTTATATTACATATTAGTGGAAACAAGATGGATCTTCAACATCATAATCAGATTAAGACAAGGCAGAAAAACATGAAGAGGAGAAAAGGAGGGATGAGAATAAAAAAAGGAGAGAAATATAGGGAGTATGAGGAATATAGTAAGAAGAAGAGTATAAAATAGAGAAAGGGATCGGGGTAAAACAGAAAGAAGTTTAGTAATAGAAAAAAGAAAATTAGAAGTAGAAAGAATAAACTGGAATAAGTTATATGGCAAGAAAGAGGAGGGCGAAGTAGAGGAGGAGGAGGAGTATGAGAAATGAAACAAGGAGTGAAATTTGATGAAGAAAAGAGATAAAAGATGAAGAAAATCAAAGAAGATAAGTAAGAAGATAAGTAAAAAGAGGAAGAAAAACTAGTTGAAATAATAAATTGGAAGAAGTTATATGGCAAGGAAGAGGAGGTTCAGAAGGACGAACAAGAGGAGGATGAGAAATAAAAAAGGAGTGGAATGTGTTAAAGAAAGAAGGTAAAAGATAAAAGATGATGAAGAAAAAAGAAGGGAGATTAGTAAAAAAGGAAGGAAAAATAGTTGAAAGAGTAAGTTGGAAGAAATTATATGGCAAGGACAAGGAGGTTATGATGGTGAAGAAGGGAGGAAGGAACATGAGAAAGAAAACGAGGAGTAGAATTTGAAGAAGAAAGGAGATGGAAGATGAAGTTGAAGAAAAAGAAGGAAGATGAGTAAAAGAGGAAGGTCAAGTAGTTGAAAGAATAAGTTGGAAGGAGAAGTTATATGGCAAGGGAGAGGAGGTTCAGGAGGACGAAGAAGAGGAGGATGAGAAAAAAAGGAGTGGAATGTGATGAAGAAAGACGATGAAAGATGAAGATAAAAGAAAAAAAGGTAAAAGAGGAGAGAAACTTAGAAGTTGGAAGAATAAATTGGAAGTAGAAGCTATATGAAACAGAAGGGGAGGAGCAGGAGGACGAAGAAGAAAAGAAGCATGAAAAAGAAAACATGGAGGAGAATGTGATGAAGAAAGAAGATGAAAGATGAAGAAAAAAGAAAGTAAAAGATGGAAAGAACAAATTTGAAAAGTTACATGAGAAGGAAGACGAGGTGCAGGAGGACGAAAAAGAGAAGGAAAATGAGAAAGATCAGAAATAGAAAGAAAGGAAAGTGATGAAAGAGAATCGCATAATATTGGAGGAAACACTTTATCAGGAGGGGTTTGACGTTGTGTAGTGATGCAGTCTTCCCTGTCGATTGAAGAGGCATCAATGATTCATGTCCAATCAACGCTCCCCCCCCCCCACCACTACCCCACCAACCACTCTCCACTCTCCTCAAGCCACCAGCCATTCAAGTGAGCAACCACTTACGAAAAAAATTCAAATCAACTGTGCCAGGGTAAGTGAGCTAGAATATTGCTGGAAGTTGATGAATTTTGAACTAAAAATAAGTTATTTTTGGAGAAGGTAGGAGGCTCCTTTCCTAACTAACTTTCCTAATGGAAAATTTTGAACATAGTAGTGGATAGTAGTCATCAATCACACTAATCCAATTCATCACCCACGCACAGGTCTCAGACCTATGTCGGCTTCATCCTCCGAAAAATATAAATGAATTTCTATTTAACCAATCAATCATACAATACTACTCTATACAAAAAACACAACGAAACATGTGCATAGGCAATGATGATGATGATGATGAGATATGAATGACCCTACATTTTCAAGTGAGGACCGCTGGGAAGTGAAGTTGAAAGTGCATAACAACTAAGAAATCTAGAAAACTCAAGTCAATTATGAAGCAATATGGACTTGAGAAAATATTCAGAATGTAAAGACCAGAAAAAAGCAAACAATAGAGACTCTCATTTAAATTTTGAAATTTGTAGATTACAATGAAAGTGTTCTGAACACAATTGGCCATGTAGCCAGAATGTTTTGAAAAATTTGATCTTGTGTAAATGTCTTAACGCTCAAAGCAAAAATGGTGTACCTATGTGACCACTCATGACACGAAGACGGTTGCGCCTACTGGAGATGGACCATTGTCCCATTCCGATAAAGCATATGGTATCTTTTCCTCTTTTCCTATCACACACTTTCTTTCTTTATCACACTTTCTCAGCTACGTTCTATCTCTTTCTACTCTCAAGGGTCCGTGACCTGACTTAAGGAGAGTCCGCCATATTAATAGTTGGATAGCGGTCTTTGATGGTTGGGGTGTTCAAGGGTTACTGAGGTTGAGAAAGAAGGGTGTGAGGATAAGGGAAATGCAAATGAATAGAGAAGAAATGACAGAAGGATAAAGATAAGAAGAAAAGCCAAAGCACTTTTTGTCACGCCCAAGGCAGCTACTCAATTCTCACATTAACTTCGTTGTGTCAGTGTCAACAATGCTCGGACTTGCTTGCTCTGTACGTCACGCTACAACTAACCTTCTATTTCTTCTTCTTCCGCCTCTCCATTCTTCTTCTTCTTTTCCTCTTATTTCCTTCCTCTTCTTCATTTCCTTCTTTTTTCACCTTTTTTTCTTCTTCTCCTTATCCTTCTCTATTTCCATTTTTACTTCTCGGTTTTCTCCTTCTTCTTCTCCCACTCTATTTCCTTTCTTCTCTTCTTCTTTTTATTTTTTCTAAGTGATATTCTTCCTCCTCTTGTTCATCCTCTTCTTCTTCTTCTTTTCCTTCCCTGTTTTTATTATATTTCTTTTTCATTCCTTAATTCTCCCTTCTTTTCACTTTTTTCTTTCTTCTTTTTCTACGTCAAGTTCTTTTTCTTTTCTCCTTATTCCCCTTCTCCTCCTTCTCCTCCTTCTCCTTTTTCTCCTCCTTCTCCTCCTTCTCCTCCTTCTCCTCCTTCTCCTCCTTCTCCTCCTTCTCCTCCTTCTCCTCCTTCTCCTCCTTCTCCTCCTTCTCCTCCTTCTCCTCCTTCTCCTCCTTCTCCTCCTTCTCCTCCTTCTCCTCCTTCTCCTCCTTCTCCTCCTTCTCCTCCTTCTCCACCTTCTCCTCCTTCTCCTCCTTCTCCTCCTTCTCCTCCTTCTCCTCCTTCTCCTCCTTCTACTCCTTCTCCTCCTTCTCCTCCTTCTCCCCCTTTTCCTCCCCCTTTTCCTCCACCATCTCCACCATCTCCTCCTTCTCCTCCTTCTCGACCTTCTCCTCCTTCTCCTCCTTCTCCTCCTTCTACTCCTTCTCCTCCTTCTCCCCCTTTTCCTCCTTCTCCTCTTTCTCCTCCTTCTCTTCCTTCTCTTTCTTCTCTTCCTCCTCCTCCTTCTCCTCCTTCTCCTCCTTGTCCTCCTTGTCCTCCTTGTCCTCCTTCTCCTCCTTCTCCTCCCTCTCCTCTTTCCCCTCTTCCTCTGCCTTCAACTCCTCCCGCTTCTTCTGCTCCTCCTCCTTCTCTTCCTCCTCCTCTACCATCCTCTTCCTTCTTCTCCATCTTTATTTTTTCTTCTCCTACTTCTCCTCACTTTCGCCTTTTTTTTCTCCTTTTTCTCCTTCTCCTCCTTTTTATTTTCCTTCCTCCTTTTCCCCACTTATCCTTGGTTCTCCTTCATTCTAATCCATTCCTCTTTTTCTACCCTTCTACCCTTTTTCCCTTTTACCTTATATATTTCCCCATCGACTGCTACTTCCCCTCATCTATCACCTCCTTTCACTCAACCCCTCCTCCTCCTCCTCCTCCTACTCCTCCTCCTCCTCCTCCACCTCCTGTTCCTCCTCCTCCCTCTTCCTCCTCATTTAACCGACATCAAGCTCCTCGTTGACAACATGAGTGGTGAAATGCATAATGATCCGTGCCGTGGGCTGCGTGACTTTGGCCATTCAGGCCTGAGCTTACTTTTACATTGAGACCTGCCGTGACAGCTGGAAGTATAGAGCTTGAAGCCGTTCAAATTACATCCTCTTGTATTGTTTTGATTGAATTAATAATCATAATAATTTGCATTCGGGTGGTTGCTTATTTATAGAGTAAACAGTATCGATTTTCTGATGAAATCAAGAATATTCATCAGTTACTTTTTACAGCTTATCATGGGCTCTTACTGTCACATATTAGGTATGCCATTGGCGGTCCCAGGGGGGGGGGGATGGGAGGGATATACCCCCCTCCGAAATATCAAGATGGATCCCCCTCTAAAAAAGAATTTATTCATAAATATGTATGTATAGTTTTTGCGAAAAATAAATTTAATCTGTGTCATTGTTAATTGTTAGCTTGAAGAATAAACACCCAACCAATGTGTAAAAAGAAGCCACGCCGTTTACTTTTGAAGTAAATCACAATAGTTTTTGTATTTTCCTTAATTTTTTATTTGTGATATTCTTTCTTGTAAACTTAATAAATGTAATGTACATTACATTGTTGTGTAACAATCTGAGTATTTTTTGGCTATTCCTTCGTAACTTACATGTTAAAAATAGGGCCTAACCATAAAGAAAAAATTCGCAATGATCACTTGACTTATTTTTGATTTCATTATACGTTTATTTAACTGAACTTTGTCATCATACTCATTAGCTCATTAAATAATCACATTGACTTTTAATCAATTTTCTTTGTGTAGCTAAAGGAAATCAAAGGAAAAACACATACTATGGTTGGGTCCTATTTAACCCAGGTACTATAAACTTTAAATGAAAAACTATTTTATTAGTTAACATAAATGCTATTAGCTTGAGCATATTTTTGTGCTCAAACACGTATAAAAATACTTTTATAGGCTTTAAATTCCACATTTTAGTTCGGGGTGGGGGACCCAGACCCCCCGGTGGTCATCCCCCCCCCCATAAATGAAATCCTGGGACCGGCACTGAGGTATGCTATCTTAGTATGGAGTAACTCATCAAAACAAAATCTTGATAGGGTGTTTAAGATCCAAAAGGAAGCGGTTAGGTGTATAGAAGGAGTAAATAGATTAGATTCATGTAGGCCGTTGTTCAAGAGACTTGGTGTCCTAACTGTACCCTTCTTATATGTGTATGAAGCTACTTTATATGTAAAAACGAATGATATTAACCAAAATCTTGACGTACACGAATATAATACAAGAAGCCGAGGAGATTATCACGTGGTGAGTCACAATAGTAGCTTATTCAAATAAAAACCTAGTTATATTGGTAGGAAACTCTACAACAAGCTACCGCAGTTTTTAAAGAGTCTTGAAAATATAGAAATATTAAAAAAACAATTGAAAAAATATTTAGTTGATAAAGCTTTTTATAGTGTACAAGAGTTCCTTTCATATCAAAATTAAGCCTCACCTAAACTAATTGATATAGTAATATTATGGTATCTAGTGTATATGACTAGTGTTAATCTGACTTGTCTTATACTCCTTAACTGGAGTCTCCAAGACGTAATCTACAAAAAACAATTAATTTAGCATGTTCACTTGAATTTTAAGGAAAAACAATTGAATCAAGTTATTCAGTCTTACACCAGTAGTAGCATTGCACTCTCAAAAATACTACTTACATTTTAAAACTTTACAAAATTAATGTTGGAAATAATCCAAGCATTTTACAATAATTAACAATTGATGTAAATTAACAATCAATGAAAATGTTAATGAATTTCGAATTCTCATTTCGATTTTTTTTGAAAATGAAGCCCTCATAGGTCTGAGACTTGTGCGTGCGTAATGAATTGAATGATATTCAAATTATGGACTACTTACTTATTACTGAAATGTAATTACTCATTGTTAGAATTTTTCAACAATAAATATTAGAGGTGGTCATTCCGGATTTGAATGACTTTTTTGGAAGGATGAACCCCAGATAGGTCTGAGACTTGTGCGTGGGTTATGAATTGGACGATGAATTGAGTTGGACCTGCAGTTTTAGGTGGTTTCCGAATCACCAGAAAGTTATTTTACAGCAGAGAACAGAGTTTTTTGCTGGCTAATCCAATCGGCCACCTTATGAAGAGGGCCCAAGAGTTCGTAGCTTATCTCCATCTGATTGAACAGAAAGCTGCTACGGCTCACGGCTATCACCTTCCTGAATTCCATCAATTGCACTAAAAGAATTTTAAATTTGTTAAAATGAGCATTGGAGTTTATTTCTATCTACATTGACTATTTTTCTATATATATATATATATTTCATATATTTGTAAAATTTTATGATGTATACTATATTATATTATTTTACTATATTACTATAATATTATACTGAATACGTTACGAGAAAGCATTGATTCAACAATATTCAATAATTGCAATATATGTACTGAGTGTCCCAGGAGTAACCCGACAAACTTCTAAGGTGGTTTCCTCTCATCAAAATAATGAAAAAAGTATATATAAACATATGTCCGGAAATGCTTAGTTAGGGAGTTACGGCTAGTGAAAGATTTCCCCCGATTTTCTAGGAAAGGATGGAAATAAAGCCAAACTGATTTTTCTATGGCGTTAAGCTGTGTGTTACATCTATTAGATTTTATGTAAGATGAACTGAAAAATTGAATAAAACACGTCCCAGACCTCTAGGATCACCCTCATTTGAGATATCAGACAAAATATGCAAAATTAGGTCTCGAAAAACATGCTTCATTTAGATTTGATCCACATTAACTTCGTTAAATGGGTAATAAACACAGAAACTTTATAAACAAAACTTGTAATAAATTTAATTCTGAAGAGAATGGTATAAAATAGGTTTATAATAAACAAACAGAAAATTTAAAGAAAATATTTTTAATCAAATCAACACATCGATTTTGAACTTTGTAAATGATATGCATAAAAGTTGTTTTCTTTCAATGTTTTCCAAACTGAGATATGTTTAATCTATTAGAAGGTCGGCGAGTACTAAGTTGAGGACTACGCTGTATCATGTCAATGATATTTTCTTAACGCCATAAAAAAATCAGTTTGGCTTTATTTCCATCCTTTCCTAGAAAATCGGGGGAAATCTTTCACTAGCCGTAACTCCCTAACAAAGCATTTCCGGACATATGTTTATATAAACTTTTTTCATTATTTTGATGAGAGGAAACCACCCTGGAAGTTTGTCGGGTTACTCGTGGGACACCCTGTATATATAATATTTATGTGATACTGAGAGCAACACGTCAAAATCCTTGAATTATTTCCACCACATATAATTATTATACTAACCAGCAGGCTCTCATATTGAAGGATTGGCCAGCAAAAAAACTGTTCTCTGCTGTAAAAATCACTTCCCGTTGGTTCGGAACCCACCTAAAACTGCAGATCCAACCCATCAATCCATCCAATTCATTACTCAAGCTTATCAGGTCTATCATTACTCAGACCTATGTGAGCTTCATCCTCAAAAAAAAGAAATGTGCTATGTTTGAGAGGATCTAGGTACAGTAGCTCAGTTGGTAAGAGAAAGAGAAGGTCCCGGGTTCAATTCCTGGCGGTGGCATGATTCTTGGGATTTTACGTCCATCAAATTTTCGCAAATTCGTTTGTTCCTGTTGTGAATATTCGTAGACCATTTTAACAATAGATTATTTCAACAATATTCTTAAATTAAAAGTCTTCAGAGCAATATGTAAAACTAAAATAAACAATCGAAATCTATCACCATCTTCTTTACAAAATCAAACTTTTTATGACAATTCCAAAAATCATGTGACCAATTTGTCTGATGGGTCACATCCACTTGAGTAGAATTAGGCTCGAATCTATCAAGTAACATCAAGTACCCCGCCCTAACTTGGATGTGGGGGTGGTAAAACAAATGTAGCGGATTGTTGGGTAACAAACCGCATCAAAGTTCAATGTGCCGGAATAAAAGACCGGAAAATGCTATCATATCAAATGGAATTGGCGGTGGTTTAGAAGGAGCACACTTTAAGGGAGCAGATAGATGTTTTAGTAATGATCCAGTGGGTATGAGGGATGGAAGAGGGCTAAGAAGGGATAGGAAATGAATAGGAAAGCCAATGCCTTCTAAATTTCTTCGTAGAGCACCGAAAGCGGCTTACATTGCTCTGGAGAGAAGATTCTGAGCCATTCCCACAGGACACTTCTAACTACTTTCCTAGGCTACCTTTATCCCCCAATTTTCCTTCATAGCTAGTCCTGCCGGCTTTATTATCATAGGATAGTACAGAATCTTAGGAATTTATTGTTAACTTTGTACACGTCATTTTTTATAAACCATATGCTGAGGTTTTATTATTTCAGGACAATAAAAGCTTGGAAATTTAAAGTTAACTCTATACATGTTATGTTTTTAAAAACGAAATACTATACAATCTCTTTTGAAATTGGAAGCTGTTTTGAAATGAATTATGTAGCTTAATGGTATTTTATATAGTTTTATAGTGGGGAATCATATTTTTTTTCAAATTTAGCGATGAAATCACTGTGTTTTATTTTTAATAATATTGTCATGTTTGAGCTATATCAATAAACTCCTCTGGATGTGTTCTCCATCATCCAGAGAAATTATTATTATTATTATTTTCAACGAAGTAAATGGTGGTCTCTATGATTTCACATTTTCACTGATGGTATCTCATTTGATTCCTCTTCTTATCACCCTAGTAATCACTTATATAGCCACATGAATTTGTGGTTGTTTTAAAATAATCAGATTTCCAGAATTGTAATGGAAAATGTAGGTTATTTAACATATAAAAAACTTTGCCATAATAGATAAATAATTTAGGTTATTGGACATTAATCAATTGGTCGTTAATTTAGGTCATTATAAATGATGCAGATTATTTAACATATATAAAACTTTGTCATAGTAAATAAATAATTTAGAGCATTCATTAAAAAATATTTCGAAATCACTAATTTCATGTACGTTTATTATGTTTCTCTGTATTTTATTTAGTTTTAGCACATTTCATTGGTATTGGAAGTTACATGAAAGCCGAAACTGAAGTATCTTGTTTTTTATCATAACAGTGGATTTCACAACATTAGTCTTATCCAATTGTGATAATAAGGCCGTATTCAATGGTAGCGCAGCTGTCTGGAGCGCTTGTCTATGATAAGATCAGACTCTGGCCGGCTTCATTTCCTGCAGTCTCGTTTTCGAATCTCATTCAGTCATGGGTGTTTCTCTTCATTCACCTCATTACCCACGCACAAGTCTTCAGGCTCATGTGGCATCCGCAATAAAAAAGAGATATCCTATTGAAAGGTTAAGTTCGAACTTTCTAGGCTCTAGGCGGTCAGTTATTACAAGAGTACGTATTCAAATTGTTAAAAATAGTTGGTGATCTTACACAGTCAAATTTAGATCTTGAGAAAAATTCAAGAGTAAAATAGAAAGAGTGAATATTTAAGAGTATTTAAGACTATTAGGTATCTTAGATAATCATCTTGATTTAATTCCAGATAAGATAAAGATAAAATGATTTTATTTGCGTAAATTAACAAAATATAATGTTGAATGATTAAAAGCATATTATTAACAACACAATAGATTTTATATGAGAAAAAGCTTGTATATTAACAATGATAATTTATTTGTAGCATTTAGGTAAGAAGGGCAAAGTCTGGACAAAAATTCGTCCATTCAAACTTAACCTTGATAACTTTGAACTGAGAGACTATATAATTAGTAATAATAGAATAAAATTTAAATACAAATTGAAAAAGTTAGAAGTGATTTAACATAATTAAAATAGTATTTTTAAATATTTTCTGAACAATACAAATGGGATACAATTTACAAAATGAAAGATGAAGGTTGTCATGCATGTGCTCTATGGTTGAAAAGATGCAGTCATTCTCTCCAAAAGATACCCCTTTAATGACAAGATGACAGATTATTTATCATGTATGGGGGTGAACTGAAAACAAGTATTGAAAGCTTTTGAATTTTTCATAATCAATCATACCCGAACTATAACTATTCATATGATTGGGAAATAAAAAAATAGCTTTACTAGTGCGTTGAACCATATCGGCGATAAAATTAACTTAAATTTAAAGTATATTGGAAAACTTTTATTGAATTATAGCCGAATCTGGTGTGTTCAGCAGTTTGTCAAGGAACATAATATTATTCCGGTGTTACGGTCATACTATTCAATTTTTAAGAATGCGAATCAATGTGGGAGCTTTAATAAGATACAAATTTTTCAATGAACTAATGTTTCATATAGTTTTAATAGATAAACTTTGTGTGAATTCCACACTGTAAAAAGAGATGTTTTTCTAAAATTTTTATCTGACGATTAGTTTTCCTCTTATAGAAATATGGGATCTAATATTACAATTGAAGACTTAGTATTGGAATTAGGTAATTCTTGCTATAATGAATATTTTACGAGCTTCAAACTGGAGGTTTGATTGGAAAAAAATTACACTCTGGAGGTTTTGGGGTGGCTTCAGCCCGAAAGCCCCCCCCCCCCCCCCCCCCCCCCTGTAAATCCGCCACTGCTCCTATTAACCAGTAATACATTGCCACAAAATGAGAACATTTTAGAAATCGTCTCACAACCGACCTTTCTTCCAGTGTGCTACTTATTTCACCCAATAACAGCCAGCTTCAATATGATAGCAAGCGATATTGGCCTGTTATTATAATGGCATTAGCTAGATAACAATAACCGTTCCATGCCATTGGTAACAAATGTGTTGAAATGTTACTGTATCGTCATTATAGTTTTACAATAACAATATAACAGCTACTTTCAAAGTTTGATGTTATAGTTAGACTATTTATTACAGCCATATACAGTAAAATCATAATATTATGTTGTGATATTCCTTACTAACAGCTACTCGTCACGTATATTGGGCCATTGACGCCGCCAGTGCCATCTAGATTGCAGAAATATGTCGGAGGCTGTGAGTGGAATTTGTTATGAGGCATTGTGAGGCACGTGAGAAAGTTCCTGAGGCGAGATCACCACTTCTGAGGTGGAAACAGTTGAGGCGCCATTTTATCACCTTACGTTGATACACTATTATTAGCAAAGAAATAGACGATACATCGATAAACTTAAATCCCCTAACGGGCGAATCAACGTGACAAGAATGGATTTGACATTTTGGTTGAGAGCAATGAACTGTGCATGTTTTATTTTTGTAGATTACGTCTTGGAAACTCTATTTGAGGAGTATAATACAAGTCAGATCAACAATTATTATACTCTTATACACTAGTTACCATAATTACTATATCAATTAGATGGGGTGAGGCTTAATTTTTATGTGAAAAGAACTCTTGTACACTATAAAAAGCTTTATCAACTAAATATTTTTTTAATATTTCTATAATCTCGAGAAACCCACCTAAAACTATAGGTCCAACTCATAAATCACCATCATCCAACTCATTACTCACGCACAGGTCTCAGATCTATGTGGGCTTCATCCTCAAAAAAAAATACTTTAAAAACTGCGGTAGCTAGTTGTAGAGTTTCCTACCTATATAACTAGGTTTTGTTTGAATAAGCTACTATTGTAACTCACCAAGTGATAATCTCATCGGCTTCTTGTATTATAATCGAGTATGTCAAGATTTTTTTACATATAAAGTAGCTTCATACACATATAAGCAGGGTACAGTTAGGAGACCAAGTCTCTTGAACAACGGCCTACATGAATCTAATCTATTCACTCTTTCTATACACCTAACCACTATCTTTTGGATCTTAAACACCCTATCAAGATTTTGTTCTGATGAATTACCCCATACTAAGATAGCATACCTAATATGTGACAGTAAGAGCCCATGATAAGCTGTAAAAAGTAGCTTTTTGTCCTTTAATCTAGCGAGCTGTCACATGACAAATACCCCAGATGAAATTTTACAACATATTTTCTCAATGTATGGAGCCCAGGTCAATTGTCTATCCAACAAAACTCCCAGAAATGCAATGTTTTCTTCGGGGTCTAGTTGATTATCGTTTACAAATGTGAAAGGGTTTTCTTGTAAATAAGTTACGGAGATAGTAATGAAATTTCACTTTGACTAATTACACAAAGTAGTTTAAATTAACTCAGTTGGTGTGATAGATACGCTATCTTAGTATGGGGTAATTCATCAAAACAAGACCTTGATAGGGTGTTTAAGATCCAAAAGAAAGCTGTTATGTGTGTGGAAAGAGTGAATAGATTAGATTCATGTAGAATCGTTGTTCAAGAGACTTGGTCTCCTAATTGGACATTGCTTATATGAAGCAAATTTATATTTATGTAAAAAAGAGTGATATTAACCAAAATCTTGACGTACACTGTTATAATTAAGTATGTTGAGGAGATTATCATTTGGTGAGTCACAATACTGGCTTATTCGAAGAAAACCTAGAAAGAGGAAAATCTACAACAAGCTACCGCAGTTTTTAAAGAGTTTTTAAAATCTAGAAATATTTGAAAAAGTATTTAGTTGATAAAGCTTTCAATAGTGAACAAGAGTTCCTTCACATCAAAATTAAGCCTCACCACAACTAATTGAAATTGTAATAGTTTGTACCTATTGAATAAGAATGTTAATATTGTATATAATGTTAATCTATCTGACTTGAGTTGCCTTTTATCATAACTGAGCTCAATCTTCAAAAAAAGCCTAGATTTCAAATAAAAATAAAGACACCACCGTTGAATTGAATCCTTCTAACTATAATAATTACATAATAGTATTCAATTTTCATGAATAAACCGATGTAAGTCCTCCAAGGAATACACTAATTTTTCTTCTACTTTTAATAGATATTTTCTGTAGATTATCACACTTTGAAGAGAGAGGTTTTCGATAACGTTTGTATTATTTTAAAGACCAGGGTTTCTCCCTCTCATAGAAATATATTGAGGTCGGGGTCTGAAAGTTCCTCCCCTCAAAAAATATTCTTGAAGAAAAATCTCAAGTATTTTTGTTAGGGGGGGGGGGGGGCGCTTTAGCCCTTAAATCCCTCATAATCTAATTATATCCACTTTCTTTGAAGTATTAAACTGTTTTAGTGCTTCGTTTTTAAAGCGAACTTTCAAATTAATATTTTTGTTTTGAAAGAATCAGGAATTGTACTTCAACGTGAAATTTCTATTTGAACTTGAATATAACCTAAAATTAGAAATTTTTCAGTTTCAAATTTGTAAAGAAAGCAGTAGTGAGCTATGCCTGTTGTATCTTTACTTGATAGTGTTTGTTGTAATAAATAATGAATAAAATAACCCCCTCAAATCCACCACTGACTTCTAACACTCAACACCCTCTCAATTACTCAAAATTGTTTCCTAGCGTTGCACTCCGTTATTTCAATAAAAACTCCAATCATTAACGGTGTACCCAATGATAGGCATGCCCAACACTTGCAACAATAACAGCATGAGTCATAGGCCTTCTAGTAGCAACTCTGTCCTCTTGTAGACCACATTTTTCATTTGGCTCTTTATTGGAAGGCTAGTCAAGTATATTAACAACAACTACCCTGTCGTTTATCACCCGTTCTAATACGGAGGCCTATTAACATTTTCACAAACAGGGCCTGATAAAAAGGCACTGTATATATAGGCAGTGAAGGGATGTATACATATATACCCCGCTATGTTTTGCAGCGAGTATGGGATTCACCCTAACGCAGGCCTACAAAAGTTCATTAGTAGGATTAAGAGAGGGTCCAGGACATTTTCTATCCTGCAGGAGACAACCGGGTGTCGTTTTGTCGCCAATAAACTAATCGAAAAGGACGAGAGGGTCCTGCGGCTCGCGGCTTGTCGCTATCCTTGGTTCGAATCCCAAAACGATGGGTGGATCCTCTGAGCCACCGGGCTGATTGCACTGGTAATGGAATGAAACAGTGAACCGGACATCTGCTACTCTTTGTCCACTCTCTCACTGTTTCTCTCTCACTCTCTCACTCTCTTATAAATTTATATTCCCATCTGAATTACATACCTGCTACTTTTTTTAATAATAAACTCCTTTTATACTGAAACAAAAATAACTGCAACTGAATTCAAATAGAACAAAACTCTCTCTAAAACTATACAGGTTAAGTGTCAAGAATGGACGAATCTTTTTCCAAACTTCGCCATTTCATATAATTGTACCACTTAGATATTCATTACTGTAGTTAATATCAAACGATTAAGATCATAGTACATAATTCTTTGCACTATAAAAATACTGTAGCATTTTCTGAGTTCACTGCTGTTTACTGTATATCTATGTCATGTTAATAATTTTGTTTTTAACCATTCATATGCAAAATTTGTAAATTTACATAAATAAAGAAATATAATCTAATCTAATCTCTCTCTGCAGGATAGGTGTCAAAATGGCCTCAATGCCAAGACTTCGCCTTTTTGTGTAATTCATCTCTCAGGTCCAAGCTCTCATTCTTTTTTACCAATCACATCAATAATTTCTGCTGTATAATACCTTAAATATATATTTTAATATATATATATATATATATATATATATATATATATATATATATAATATAATTCCCCAAAATATATATTTGTTGTATTTATAATCGTTTCTATTCAAACTATTCAACTATCATGTTAACTTTTCCAAAATCACTGTACATCATTTCAACTAGGGGATCCTAAGAGTTGCTATTTTGTGAGTTTTGTGGTTGAGGTATGTGAGTGTGATGAATATATGGGAGTTTGTTGTTGGTGTTAGTGATTGGTTTTGTTGTTATTCTAGTTTGTCTATTAGTGTGTGTAACCATTTTGTTGAGCTGTGTATTTTATATTGTTCAATTCTTTATTGTAGTCTTCTTGTGACAGGAATGTTTGTAAACCGGTGGAGCATATGATTGAAAGCAGCGTGCTTATGTTGGGTTGGGTGATTTGATGAGTTATGTATTACTGTCTCAGTTGTTGTGAGCATCCTGCAAATTTAAAATATTCTGAATTATAAATTCCTGTTTTGTTATAGTGATGTCTATACTAGTGGAAACAAGATGGATCTTCAACATCATGTATTCTATTCAATTATTTACCATGCATTAATAATAATTGCAGTTAATAACGCAAGTGTGACCGTTGTTAATCTTGCTTTGTGATAGAATCTTTCCTCAAATTTCTTTTGAATTATTTAGATCTAATTATTTTAATCTTTCCAATTATTTGTGTCAAACAATTATTAAAATTGGATTCCAACTCATAATTGGTGAGTGAATATGACAACATAAAATTTACCACCAAAAATAATTCTATCAATTCAACTATTCAAACACCTCCTCACTAAATAATTGTTGCGATTTCAAAACTACTTATTTTGAATTTACTTAATTCGAATACAACCTAAAACGGGTCAATTCAACCCTCAGATTGATTTATACTATTCACCTTTCAAATTTCATTAACCAACACGATAAAAATTGAATTTAGTTAAACTCATTGCCACCATGCTATAATGAGAGTTCTTTTGAATAAGCCCCCAGCTTCTCAGTTCATAAAATGCGTAAATCTCTGTGTGTGTACCGTTATATAATACACTATAAATTTATATACATATATGTACTCACAAGAAAGTGAGGCTACCCCTAGCATCCCAGATCTTGAATGTGTATCTTTTCATGTCATGTGCATTCATAATGTGACTATTGTGTAGTTCTAGCTTTGACTAGGGCTAGAAGTGGTGCCCCATCGTTAATTCTCATTCAGCTTCTGTACACGCAACACTTCTACTCTTTAAAACCCGTCATATGCCGCCATTACCAATCTATTGTCAATTACTGTCAACTGTTGAATGTGGCTGACCATGATTATTGCTAATAATTTAAGCACACAATTCACCCCATCGCCTTTATTTGAAGGGTATTCTTTGCCTCAACCGATAATTTATAATATTTTGTTAACAGTTGTCATTAATTTTATAATTTACAATCCAGGAGGAAGTCGTGGTTAGATGAATTTTGAGCACGGTGGGCAACCAAATGTATGAATCCATTGTGACCGTACTGTAGGTTTAAACCTACTTTAACCGTACACTGTTAGATTTAAATTTATCTTTTTTTTTAAATTGTGAAAGTATTGACTTCACTTGTTTGCTTTGAAGTATCCACTTAGTTATTGATTCATAGATGATAGATCTTTCATTGTTGAAAGGGAATACATGAAATCAATCAACTAATAACGAAATAATGATGAAAAACATAAATAAAACAATCTTAGATCATGAGAAGTAGGTCGTTCTTGAAAAGTCGGTAAATGTAGAAGTAAAATTGATAGAATTAATAAAAATAAATTTAAATAAAAAGTAGCTCACTGAATTATAATAATAACTATATATAAATTAGAATTAATATAAAAATAATATATGAATTTTATTTAAATATAAAAATATAATTCATATAGATTACAATATCAGGGTACCAAGCTTCGCTCTGGGCCTAATATTTTATGTGCCTGAAAGTTTTATGATTTCTATTTATTTTCCAATACAATCCATCACTGTTTCTACTAAAACCTGCTTGTTCCCTGCCAATATAAAACAGTTCCAGAAATTCAGTAAAATAACGACACATTCATGCGGTGTCAACTCACTGTCGACTGTAGTTTGAAGAAAGGAGCGCATATTGAAGCGTGGCTGTAACATACTATTGCTTCTTATCCATGCAGAGAATAATAAAATGAAATTTATTGCAAGTCCTTGAAAAAGTATAAAGAAAAACGGCCGGGAGTGCCTTTTCACATGATGAACCAAAGTAATTAGAAAGGTTTAGCCTTGTAATCACCAAAGAAATAAACGCTCTATTCCTAGTGGTTAATCTGCATTCATGTTTTTGTCTCATTATTTCTTCTTTGATTAATTATTCCTTGTAGCCTATCCCTGTTTAACAATGCTACATTTATACATTGTATAAGATAATACTGTCATAGTTTTCAAAGATATTACATTACTCATGTTACATTGTAGTAATTCACCAACTATTATCGTAGCTATAATAATTTATTTTAAAATGAAATCTGTATTTTTCTGAATTTTTCCGTTCATGATGTTTGTTCCACTACATTCTTAAGAAATTGATTCCAGGTATCCAAACTCTACAATAAAAATCGGAAGTTGATTGAGGAAGATGAAGAGGTATTCGCTACTATAGAACCGAAAAAATAGGAAGGTCTTCATCAATTATTTTCAGAATTCAAAATTAGGACATGATATTTCTAAGAATTGAAAAAAATATCTAGAAATGAACAATTGTGCTCCTACAAGACCGGGTCAAATTTGGTAAATTTCAAGATGCTACGATACAGAATACCGTTGTTGGAATCTTGAATGAGCCTGGAAGTACAAGTACAAAGTACAAGTACAAGTACAAAGTACGAAGTACAAGATTATTACAAGTACCGTACCAACGGTGCATCTCAAAATCGATTTTCAACGATTCTTCACTTTAGCTATGACGTTTTCAAGCTTTATGCGATAAATCATCACTTAAATAAGAACCCACTTTTAATGCTAAAATGGAATAGAAACGCACTTATAAGCTTACAAGCGCGTGAATGGAGTTGAGCTTTAAAATTGTGTTATCTTATCATATATTCCACTCGAAATAATAAGTTTGCTTTTTTTCAAGTAGGTGATACTATCTTAATACTTCACGCAAAAGTAAACCCGTCATTCAGTGTTGAGAAAGCATTTTCCCCCCTTTTTTATCTCTCTCTTTCGCTCTCTCTTTTTCACACCTTCTCACTCTCATTCTCTTTCTCTCCCCTCGAATACTCTCTCACACTCACTCTCTTTTCCTCTCCCTCTAAATGAAACATTCAATCAAACACACTCTCTTTAACTCACTCTCTCGTAACCCCTTCCACTCTTTCTCAATATTTCTCTCTCGCACACAATCCTTTCTCTCTCATTGTCTTCTTCTAATTCACGCACACACACACACCGTCCCTCTCTTCCTCTTCCTCTCTAGATGAATCATTCAATCAATCTATCTCTCACACACTCTGTCTCTCTCGCTCTTTCTTTCTCTTCCTCACTCCCTCTCAATCAACCCCTCACTCATTCTTAACTTCTTTATTCTCTAGCCTTCTCACTCTCTCATTCCCTCTCTCAATCCCTCTCTTTCTCTTTCACTCTCACACACACACTAACTAACTCCTCCCTCCCTCACACTCAAACTCTCACGCACCCTCTTTCTTTCTCTAGCCTCCTCTCTCACGCTATCACTCTTTCACTCTCTCTCTTCACCTCTCTCCCTTCCACACTCTCTTCCCCCTCTTTCTTTGTCTTTCTCTTTTGAAACCACTCTTGAACTGATTCATAAAACTGGAAAATGATTAACACTTTCAACGTCCTATTAGCATCATTGTTATTGTAAAAGTGGTGAATAAGTTATGGCCTTTTCTACACATGAGCAATATTCAAAGTAGTTGTAAATGAATCCAATTAGAGTCGTCTAGCCGCCAAGGAATAATCAGGCATGCCAACCTGGGCGAGCAAAAATGCGCGGGAACGGCGGTAGCGTGATTTCGTTTTTTTAGAAAAATATTGTTAAAACTATAAAATGCTTTTAGCGCTATTTTCAAGTCCTCCTTGCCCCCTCCCCCCCTACCAATCCAATCAAGTCCCGCCGCTTATCAGCGCCAAGTGCGTGCTTGTAAGTCACTAGACGAAGCTTACCGCGCAAAAATGTTGGAAAAAATTTAGGCCAACTTACACAGCGACTTATTGGTCTATATTGGAGAAAAGAGTCAGTCAACTTCACTAGCTAGTTGATATGGACAAATTAGATATAGTAAGCTCATGCTTGTGACTTTCACAGATTTGTTCTACATGTAGTTCTGTTGTTTTTTTTGGGCTTAGAGATAGAGGATTGATCTCAAGTTTCGTAGCATTGAAACGAATTCATAATTATCTTTGTAGTGGCGAAAGTGATATTGTGGAAGATATCCATAATGAAAGTTGTACTTTAAGGAGTTGTCACAACCACATTTATTTAAAACCGTGGGATACTAGTTTTGGTAGTTAAACCATTATTAATCAGATGTAAACTGTAACATTAGTTTGTAAATTCAATTACAAATATAAATTTTCTTCTCCCTGTCAACTCAAGAAATTTAGAAGTGAGTACCAGCTTATTGAAATGCCTTTTTAGTACGGTAAGTTACATGAATAACAGTGTGATGATTGTCATTTTGTTGACATAATTGTTCTCCATCAATGCATATTCATAGAACACTGAATCTTTGGCAGTGTTTTTAATTGAAACAAGAAATTTTAAGCAGACTGTAAGTTGTTTCAGTTTTTCGATAAGAGATAGCGCTGGCATGTCAATTTGTTCTCAGAGTTGGCTCGTTGTTTGCTGTAGATTTGAATGACTTCATGACAAAAAACTGACTTATTCTAATTTGGAAGTTTAAAATTGACGAATTGATAGGGTCAATTGAAATTATTTCACTGGATTCAGTAAAATATACGTATGAGACACATTAAAAACAAAATACATTTTTATGTATTTCAACTAGTTAGCTCACTGAGGCATTTGCAGACATTACCTTAATTTAAAATTTTTTAAAAGTAGTTCAGGATCTCCTTTAAAGAAGGTTTATTGGACTCAACTTATCTGATGTAATTGTATTTATTTTTTTATTGCGGATGATGCCCACGTGAGTCTGGAGATTAGTGTGTGGGTAATGAGGTGAATGATGAGAAACATCCATGGTTAAACCACATTCAAATCATATTATGCAGGAAACGAAGGCAGCCAAATATCCTATCTAATCACAGACAAGCGCTCCAACCAACTGCGCTACCAGAGCCGCCTCGGCTATTTTCTTCTATGGCTATTTTATGGTAATATTTTATATATATTTTTAGGGTGGTGATTGGTCATGCGGTGAGCGTGGTGTTCAAGTGATCGTGATGTTCAGTCACGACCGCTCAAGACTGCGCTTGGATGGGTGACCGTGCTTCAATTACTTGATGCTACAAGCTTTATTATCACTTACCCGGTGGTTCGGAACCCACCTTAAATAGTAGGTCCACCATGTTCCCCGTAACATGGCACAAACGGCGAGGTGAAACTACCCGTAAGGGTCTCCCCACCATTAAAAGCCATACGCTTACTATTATTATATATATTTTTGTATATATTTTCTTCTACGGCTATTTTATTGTAATATTGCTGATTTAAAAGTAGGCCTCTTGATCAAAATGATTTCTAAATTATTTTTCAATTTATTTTGATTCCTTATTACAATACATAAGAGGCTTACAATTTTTTTTACAATTTTGAATAAAAAAAAGAACTTTAAAAGGAAACACTGGAAAAGTATTAAAATATTTAACTTGTATCACAGAAAATAAGAACTTCTTCCACCAAACGAGCAAGTTTGAGGAAGTTCGCCTTGTCTTAGACATTTCTATATCTATTATAACAAACACCCTTTTCTTGCATCTTATTTAAGTAGCCAAATCTTAACTTCACGAAACTGAAGCAATACGAATCAAAAGCATTGCTCCCACATTGTTAATCTACCACGGACTTTGCTTCAAAGTCATTATTTTCAGACTTAATTCAATGACGAAGTCCCCAAGACTTACTTTTGAGTCCCAAACTCGAGTCGTGCTGATTCCATTTATTACTAAATAAATTGGTTTCATAACAGTGGCATGAAAAGGAGTACTCGTTGAACTTCTTGTAAGTGAAAAGGGAACGAAGAATATTCAGTATTTAAGATTGCTTGTTCTCATCATTATAATTTTGATGAATATTATTAAGAGATTAGTAATGACTGAGTTCTGGGCCTCATTTTGAATTTTCTTGATGTAAAGCTCTGTCATTACATCATTACTCCGATAAATCTACATAATTTACCATTCGTGGTAATGGGACGATATCTTACCTAGCAGCTAACACCTGTAAATGGTTATTCTGGCATGTTCCAGTTATAAGCATGATTTCAGGAATCAATTCAGAAACACCACATGTCAAGAAAGTGGATTGGTGACCGTGGCAACTGTAGCTATCATTAGTAATCTATTTCATTACGATCGTTGTGACTTGAAACTAACGGAGAATTCAGGAAGATAAAAGAAGAAGGACAAGAAAGGAAGACAAAAGACCGAAGGTAAAAGAAAATGGAGAGCATCATAAAATAGACGAAGGAACATGTGAAGAAGCCGGGAGTAAAATAAGAAAAAGAAGCGGAAGAGGAAGATGAAAATGACAGAAGGAGAAGGAGGAGAAGAAGAACCAGAATACAGAATAAAAAGAAGACATGAGGAGGAGGAGGGAAAAATCGAGAAAAGTAAAAGAAAAAGAACACGAAGGAGAAGAAATAAAATACATGCTATGACAGAAGAAGGATAAGAAGAAACAGAATACAAAATAAAAAGAAGACACGGAAGGAGGAGGAGGAGGAGGAGGAGAAGGAGAAGGAGGAGAATGACGAGAAGAAGGAGAAGGAGGAAAGGAGGAGAAAGAGGAAAAGATGAAGAAGGAGGAGAAGGAGGAGAGAGAAGAGAAGGAGGAGAAGAAGGAGAAGGAGGAGAAGGAAGAGAAGGAAGAGAAGGAAGAGAATGAGGAGAATAACAAGAAATGCAGAATAAAAAGAAGACATGAGGGGGAGGAGGGAAAAATCGAGAAGAAGTAAAAGAAAAAGAACAAGAAGGAGAAGAAGTAAAATACATGCTATGACAGAAGAAGGATAAGAAGAAACAGAATACAGAATAAATAGAAGACACGGAAGGAGGAGGAGGAGGAGGAGGAGGAGGAGGAAGAGGAGGAAGAGGAGGAGGAGGAGGAGGAGGAGGAGGAGGAGGAGGAGGAGGAGGAGGAGAAAAATCGAGAAGAAGTTAAAGAAAAAGAACACGAAGGAGAAGAAGTGAAATACATGAAATCACAGAAGAAGGATAAGAAGAGGAAAAAGAGGAAGAAAAAGAAGAAGAAAAATAATTTCACCAGCCAACCAAAAGCTAGTTGATGTCTGTGGAGTTTCCACCTTGGACTACAAGTAAACAGAAATCCGTTTAAAAGAGTTTTTATTTTTGTACTTGGGAAGAAAACCGGGATCTTTTAGAAGAAGAGTCCTTCTTATCCTTAGGGAGGATTTCACTCTTCCCCCTCACCCCCCCCCCCCCCTACAAATAAGGCAATCCGAGACTAGTAAGGCAGGCCACTCTGGGGGAACGTTGGGGAATTGATGGTGGGGTACGGGGGAATCTGGCCGTGAAATTTTAATTGACTAAAACCTTTTTCCCCAGCAGCTCAATTGAATTCAGCGAAAACCCGGCTACTTAGAATCCACTAGAAAATGCTGCCACCCTTTTTTTCTGGCTGTAATTGCGTCGTTTTCGAGTAGTTTGTCATAAATTCGAATAACTGTAGGAGTTTTCTCGGAAGCGGACGGCTTTTCAGTTGAATTCTCATCAATTCAGCTGTTATTATTGAGGAATAATTGTTAAATTGACCATTTCTTTTGAGAACTATTGATGGTCGAGTTGTGATGTTGCATAATTTGGGTTTTAAAAATAAGCACAGCCTATTAAACAAGTTCAAATAAGCATAATAATGTATTTTTATCAATAAATACAGCAAGATGAATATTTTCATACATTTTTTATCAATTTTTATTTCAAGGTTGTACAAACGAAATAGATATTTATCATAACAATGCAATTTTATAAGATTCTAAGGTTATAATATAATTTTATCTACGACCATGTCATAATGTATACATTACAGTTTCACAATTGATGCCAAAACATCTGTCTTTTCGAAATGCTTTTTGAAACCCGTTGCATAAAGAGCTCATTGTAGTACAGGTTCTACATTATAACACGGGTTCTGGACCAATCAGAAGCATTTTTGATGGAATCAATATCGTAATTCAATATTGTGAAACTATCAGCTGATTTGATCAAACTACTACACCAGCTGCTTTAACCTAACAATCTACTATAACTTCTCGTATTTGAGATGAGAGGTTAGGTATCTCTGACAGTCACAGGTAAAATGAAATTAAAAGTATGCTGGTGGTCGTAGATAAAATAGTGTATGCAACGATTTTATTTGGCCATTAAAACACTCGTGAGATATTTATAACACTCGCATTCGCTCGTGTTATAACTTACATCTAACTTGTGCCTTAATAAGGGTCAAAATAAAATCGTTGCATAAACTACTATTATATTATTCCAAGATTATAACATAATTTTATAATATTCCAAGATTATAATATTATAAATATAAAGTCTATTGTGTCTATATTTTCGAACGGTTTTAGCTAATCTCGTTTACATGCTTAATCTGTTTTCCTGTGACATAGCATTTGGAATATTTGATATTTACTGTTGAATACTGTAATTATTGTACTTCCAAGCTTTTATTTTCATTATTAATACATTAATTAAACCATGCAATATTTTTGTAGCATATAGCAAATCGAAGAAGAAAGTATAATTAATTTTTTAAATTGTATTACTTGAGTATTTAAACTAAATGTTATTAACTTGCGAATAATTATTTTAACTAACATTATTAAATAGATTGTTGTTTGATGACTTTTTCATCAAAAACTCACTGCTGGCCCTCAGGTTATGCCTCGCTTCATTGCAAGAAACTCATGAAATTTCTCAGTTCATGAAGCGACTTACTTCAGTTCATTAAATTTCTGAAATTTCTCCATTTGAAACTTCTCCATTTTGAAATTTCTCAGTTCATGAAGAGATCTACTTCAGTTCTATTATAATTTTTTTTCAGTTAATCTTGGAAAAATTTATAATTTTTTTGTACATTTGACAAAATAAATTTCTTATTCAAGTTTCAATGCTGATAGAACAATTGCCTTTATCAAGAGTGTGATAAGGACGTAAAAACGTAAATTTTCTCGACTACAATGATAGTACTAGTGATTTTTACTCTAAAACTAATAATAAAATTCGTAAAAGTAAAAGTAGACTGTCGTTTGAGTCTGGAGGGGCTCTCTTCCACTCAACTCATCACATAAACAGTTGATACACAATTTCAACAATATGACATAGTTTACAAAGATAAAATGAATTTGAAGAATCCTCCAGATCTTCCAATTATAGGATGAATAAAATTTCCAATAAAAATTTGCTATTACTTATTGATATGACGTTTTAATAAAGCCTATATACAGAGTGTCCCGTAAAAGTTAAGTGCACCCTAATTTTTCCAAAATAAGCTAAATAGGTCTCACAAAAAATAATCTACATTTAAAACTGTTTTTTTTTTTTTAAATCAAATTATGACTTTTTACTCACTTATACTGTAGGAATAAATTTCGCATCTAAGGAGAAGCTTCATCAGCCTCTGAATGCAAAATACAGACCTCCAGTAAAAGTTGGTGGAAAGTAATAATCTGAATAGGAATACAGTGTCAGTTTTAAAAGTGGATTATTTTTTGTGTATCATATTTCGTCTGTTTTGAAATGATAACGGTGCACTGCACGCACTTTTACGGGAAACTCTGTATGTAGGCTTATTAGAGTGTTATATGAGATAGTAATGGTGAATTAAATCGGAAATTTATTTAGCCTATAATTGGAAATTCTGGAGTACACTTCAAAATTATGTTATATATGTAAAACTATGTCATATTGTAGAAATTGTGTATTAACTGTGTATGTGTTATCAGGTATTTCGTTATGGAAAGCATCACAGATTACGAAGAATAGTGTGAAAGCAGTCCCAAAAGATAATTTAAAGAAGATGGGATGATTTTATAGAAGAGGATAAATGTTGAGGATAAATGAACAAGAAGAGAGAAAAAAGAGGTAAAAGAAAGAGAATAAAAAGTTGAGTAAGATAATTGAGTAGTTAATCATTGGAGAGCATTTAGAACCACGAAACGTCCGTTAGGGAAATGAAAACAAGCTTTGGCAGTTGGGATAGCTGGAGCCGCTACCTAATGAATCGGCTTGTATTGCTGGGCTGGCTCAGTGAATGAATGAATGAATGAATATTTAGCGCGTGAATTGGATGAACAGGGAAACAAGCAGGTCAGAAATGGAGGGAAAACGCGGCTGAGTGAATGGGTGCGAGTGAGATGGTAGATGAGGTGATATTGTGCGAATTACAAGGCCTTAATCAACATTGACCCGTGTAAACGAGCGCCGGACATTTAATAGGCTTTTCAAATCGGCATTTAAAGCTCGTTATGGCTCTATGAGACCTGTCAACTGGTGAGAGAGGGAGAAAGAGAGCGAGAGAGAGTGTGAGTGAGTGAGTGAGAGAGAGATTAATTGATCACTTTACAAATAATAATTTTTTTTTTGAGGATGAAGCCCACATAGATCTGAGACCTGTGCGTGGGTAATGAGTTGGATGATGGTGATTTATGAGTTGGACCTACAGTTTTAGGTGGGTTCCGAACCAACGGGAAGTGGTTACAACAGTTACTAGTATAAAATAAAATATACAGGCATCGCCAAGTATTATTACATAAAACATTATCAGTTACTCATTACATAAACGGTTTATCTATACACAAACATTAAATTATGACTGAAAATGATATTATTATTGTATATAAAAAACTTGGTGATACATTTGTATGAAAAGGCGAAGTTAGAGACGTTGTCCCTCTCTTACACTTAAACTATAGAGTGAGAGTTTTCTATTTATCGTGTATAACATCATGAAAATTCAATAAACAAATAAATGTTATGGTAATTTCAAATAGCAATTCATCAGAGAATATAGATTGAATGTAACAGTATGAATAATGAATTTTATTTCCAACCTTGAAAAACATATAATACAAATTTTGCAAAAATAAATAACCAGGAAATTAACTGGCCACTACCTCCAGTACATGTGGCCAGTGTGCAACTAAGCTTAGAACTTAATTTATAAAAAATATTTTGAGTCTAGTCAGCATATAAAGTACAAGTATTTGAAAATTTGCTCATGAAAAAATCGTTGTTAATTCTTTAAAGAAAAATTTCGTTATAAATTTAAAAAAAAATTAAAGCTTAGACATATAAAATACGAAGCATATACATAAAAATACTTCTCAAATTGAATAACTCTTTTTTGAAATAAATTATGAGGGATGAAATGATTGTCTCTGTCCTCTAACTGGTGCGTGGAAAGAGAAAAAATATATTTATTAGATCAAAATCATGTTAACCAGAAAATCATTTAAAATGACAAATTCTGCAAATTCGACACCACTTGCTTTTGTAAACATCTCTTCCATTCACTGACGTAGCAATAACACCCACTGGTGAGAGGAGCAACAAGAAAAATCAGTGTCAAAATCAAGAACCAAAAACTGTGAACACATAGGAAGCAAAGAACAAGAACAATACACGAGTAGGCTAAAATTTATTATTATTATTTTCTAATTAGAAAATTGAAGCTAACTGAAATGCAGTCAAGGTCAACCGAGAAAACAAGAAAGTACCGTTATTAAAGAGTAGGCCAGAATAATTATGATGAAACCAAATTAGTTGTATTGAATTGTTTGAAATAAATTTGATCATTCAAACTAGAATTGGAATCGTTTTCACCAACCTAGTTATCTCCAAAGCTTCTAAAATGTTCAATTGTCTGCCTTTGCCAATCAAATGCAGAAATTCAACATTTTCTTCGGCCTTGAACTTGTGTTCATTAGTAATGAGATGCTCTGTAGAATTTGAGTCTAATTGTAGGGTTTTCCAATTCCTAATATGTTAATTTATTCTACGTTTGAAAACTTCTATCGGTCTGACCCATATAATAGGAATTATAATTCAATGTATAACTTCACTATTGTACCAGATATCAAATGATTTACACGATCCAAATACGCCCACGTATACCCATAATGCATCAGAACGCGAATTAGCACACACTCTAAATCTCACCAGTACACAAACTACTAAGCTGCACAGCTTTCTGTGTAATCACAACAAATGAGTGAACTCCACGTCTTGTTCATTACCGACCTGAATTATGCAGCAAATTAAACTCCCAGTTCCCAGCATCCAGCATCCAGCATAGCCCGTGTACCATAATTCCATTAGCAGATATTACCGTATTGATCTCAGCTCTGATTTCACAACTAGGACTGAACTGATCAAGATTAACGATCTAATATTATTAGTGGTTTGGTTGGTATAATAATTATGCAGATAATTGAACACTCGTGTTTGGGTTGCGGGCTCAAGTTCTCTCAGTTTATAACTGCAGGGCTCGAGTTCAACGAGGTGATATTTTAGTCCCTGTTTGTAGGAATACCAGAAGACTTCACAATAAAGACTTCTATGACGAATTATAGATCAAATCTACAAGTTTAGAAGGACAAATTGTCGGGTCATTGGTCTTACCGAGTTCATGGGAATCTTACCGGTAACCGGTAAATGTTACCAGTGGCGTTCTACTGATCTGTTCAAATTCATAGCCATTAAAAAAATTGAATAGAACAATCAAACGCCACCAGTTTGATCTATTCAAATTTTTGAACGTTTATGAATTTGAACAGATCAATAAGACGCCACCGGTAACATTTACCGGTTACCGGTAAGGCTCCCAGGAACTCAACCGTTAGCAATCAGTCAATTTCCCTCCTCAAACTTGCAAAACGAGTTTTTGTGGCATTATTATGAGGTAGGCTATTTGAGTTCATCATAATATAGATTTTGTACTACAGATGCTTTAGCTAACGCCTAGACGTTATAGAGAAAAATTGTACCCTCCCGTTTTAGAAGAGAGTTTAGAGAGAGAGAGAATTTTTTATTTTCTATAGAAGAGAGTTTAAAGAAATCGCCACTAACCTTCCCTTCAGTCTAGCTGAAGTAATTTTAACTTCACCCTCAAAATTTAAAATCCAGCATATATGAGCAGATATTGTATTACTTGGGAAACAACAAGTGTTTGTTTGTTGTTTTCCATTGCAACAAGATAGTATTATTTTTCGTCTCAAAGGTTTTTATCAATATTCAATATTATAAACTATTTTTAACTGATTTTAGTTTTTCATTTCAAGTGAAATTTTAAATTGATAGTCGTTAAGTGACAAATAATCATTTTGTTATTTTTTGAGTGAAGTTTTTTAGCAAATCTAAATATTTAGTGGGAAGTGATAGCCGCGAGCCGTAGCAGGTATCTGTTCAATCAGAGAGATAAGCTGCGTTCTCGTAGGTCCTGTTCGTAACGGTGACCGATTAGATTGGCCAGCAAAAAAGACACTGTTCTCTGCTGTAAAATCACTTCCCGGTGGTTCGGAACCCACCTAAAACTGTAGGTCCAACTCATCAATCACCATCATCCAACTCATTACCCACGCACAGGTCTCAGGACTATGTGGGCTTCATCCTCCCAAAAAAAAAAAATATATTTAGTCAGGGTTAACCTAAATGTTGCATATTCAAAATTCGTGAAGAGAGCAGTTTTGGACTTGAGTATGTAGCTTCTTCACATTCATTGTATATTTGTCACAATAAATAAATATTTATGAATTGTCAAATTGTCTTTCTCAAAGCCTACAGTTAACTGGGAGGCCAATGAATAATCAATAATAAATTAACTTTCTTAAATCTTAAAATTTTTTAATCGTAAGACTAGTCCTCTTAATTTCGATGCGATGGTCAACGATTAGTTATTTCATGAATTGATATATTTGGAGCCCATTTTTGAGGGATAGGTTATTTATTACCTCTGTGATTCACTACTTTTCCACGTATTTTTATTCAATTATTTCAAGACTTCAATGAAATTTGCAGCTGTTCAAATTCAATGGAAAATCTTTCTAGAGAAAAGAGCTTCAGCTCTCAAGTCTTAACTTTTCCCACCCATTTCCATGCAAGCCTAAAGGCTTTCTATAGAAGTAAGGTTATAGAAAATTGATAAAGATTATTATTATTATAGATTATCATTACAGTTTTTGAAGAGTCTTGAAAATATAGAAATATTTAAAAAACAATTAAAAAAATATTCAGCTGATAAAGCTTTTTATACTGTACAAGAATTCCTTTCACATCAAAATTAAGCCTTACCCCAACAAATTGATATAGTAATTATGGTAACTAGTGTATAAGAGTATAATTGTTGATCTGACTTGTCTTATACTCCTTAACAGAAGTCTCCAAGAAGACGTAATCTACAAAACAAACAATTTTTTTTAATAGTTTATTATTATACAATATATAAAGCAACACAACCTTGAACTTTGTTGAAAAAATAGTTCTTCAGTGGGTTTAATACGGGAGTTATTGATAGCAAATATTCCGCATTGTTCAAGCTCTATAAGTTGTAAGTAATTTTTGTAGAAATGAGACATAAACTAGGTCCCCGGCCATGTTCAAATGTAGTTGGCGCATGCGGAAAACGGACTTTATCTAAGACTCTTTCTATCTTAATTACAGGGATGATAATGATTCAGCGTACCGTGATTTTGCTCAAACTCTCTAATAAAGAAAAATCCCAAACGTTATTAAAGATATTGGAAATGTCTTCCCGACGATTTCCAGAGAAAAAAAAAGCGACATCAGAAGTTTCCATTCGCTCACAACAAAGGATTGCGGGCACAAAGGTACAGGCCACTTTCCTTTTGAAGTGCTTCCCCCCCCCCCTCCACCACCCTACCAATCCCGGTTGACTTCTAAACTTTTAATACAGACCAGACTTCTCACAGAAGTAAGGAATTATCCTTTATGAGGGAAGAAATTTTGTGCGAATCCTGAGCATTTCAACAATTACGTCAGCAATGATAATTGGCATGCCCAAAAATTAAATTGGAGATGAATTTATACTTTGACAAGAAGTGGAGGCCAACTTCAATGGATTTCATTCTCTCTCCCTTCCTCACTCTCTCATACTCGATCACTCTCTCTTGTTTAATCCTTCTCTCTTCATCACTCATACTTTCTATCTCACCCTCTAACTCACAGTCTCTCTTTCTCTCCCCCTTCCACTCATTCTCACTCTGTCCCTCCCATCTATCAGTCACTAACTCACTCTCTCTCACACTCTTTCTTACTTATTCTCTCTCTCACACACACACACACTCACTCACCAAACACTGTGTCTCACTCACTCACCGCCTCACTCACTCTCTCCCTCATACGTTCTTCTCTCACTGCCTCTTACTCTCTGATTTTGAGCAACCCTTATCCAATCTTTTTTCTTTGTTCTCTCTCACACACACTCACTCTTTTCTCTCATTTCCTCTTTCTCTTTCTTTTTTCACTCTCTCTGTCACTTCCTCTCTTTCTCTCTCAATAGTTATCCATTAATTTGTCTCACTCTCTACGATATTGTTCTCCTTTTTGTTTTACATCCCATTATTTATCTTGACAATATTTTTCATTTGTTTTATTTCTCTCTTTTCTTTTGTTCTCTCTCTCATACTTTATCTCTCTCTCATTATCACTCTTTCTCTCTTTTTATTTCTCATCTTGCACCTCTCTCCTTCTCTCCCACTCTCTATTTCTCTCAACTAAGTTGTTCTGTGCGTTTTGAAGTGGCAAGCAGACAAGATGGTCCCATCATTTAATTAGGTGTTACCTGCTCATAAAGATTTCTGTGCTGCGCTTCTCCTTTGATAAGCAGAGTTCAGCCCCCTTCTCTGCTCTTTCCATTGCCTGCTTTATTCTGAGGTTCAGTTCAATTTCTCAACCCCACTCATTCAATCGTAGTTCCTCGAATTCTTCTTTTCACATAGAAATCTTTGCTATTGAGTGCTGCCATTGATTCAGTCACAAGAAATATAATCTAGTAAACTTTTCTGAACTGAAAACAATTGCCTGCAATTAATGATATTGCCCCTAAGATTTCGATTCTGATTTGAGATTTTGCGAAAAACAGTTTTGGGCAACAGCCTGTTGTATTCACATTGGTTAAAAATGAATGAATGAAAAAATAAATAGGAGTTTCTTTCATCTCATCTTTTAGCAACAAGACACAGGCTGACTTTTGTGAAGCATAAAAATGAACTAGACACTTTCTCGCTTCTATTTGCAGCCCTTGATTTATTGATTAAATAAATAATACAGAAACAATAATTGATGCATTTATCTAATAAACCTTCCTGGATTTGATTGGAAAATGTTTATCGTAAGAAATTATTCATGAATATATATGACACAGGAACAATAAGTGCACATAAAATTTTCCCAAAACGAGCTCAATTTTCCCAGAATAAAAAAGTTTCCCAAAATGAGCTGAATTTTCCAAAAATTGAAGAAAAAAATTGGAAGAATAGTCTACAGCAAAAATTAGGTCTTGCGGTTATCAGAAATTTGAAATAAAAACTCCTTGTATATAATATATAATACAAAATAGGAGGAATTGATAAAATAATTATAGAACTTGACTAAACTCAAAAAAGGTTGCTCTAAAAATTGGGAGAGAAAATTGAAGAAATGAAAACTATTAATGGAGAGTAGATATTTTCTAGAGAACGAAGCATTATGATTGATAACTTACTATAGATGAAAAGTTATGATTGATGTTATCATTAGTAAAACAGAATAATATGCTACGAATGGTACAAAATTATATTCAGAGGGGTGAAAAAGTATGTATACAGTAATGAAGTATTTTATAGAAGTAGTAGGTTTATTTATACAAAAACTAAACTTTTATAATCTATTTTAAGAGTGTTAAGAAAACGAAATGAACAAAAGTGTTGTACTTGACCAATACACTTACTTCCTTTTCTGTTCAAACTGTTTACCTTCACAGTCATCACACTGCTGGATCTACATTTGCACCCCTCTGTATAATGATTTCAATTAATCAACAAGGAAAACAAATTAGTTATGAATAAGAAATGAATTTGGATTTCTTAATTGAAAATTTGTAAAGAAAGCAGTAGGAGGCTGTCCCTGTTGTATCTTTACTATGTTGATTGTGTTTTCTAATAAATGAAGGAGAAGTGATTCGCGACAACTTCTAGTCTTATAATTCATTATGAATGAATATCTTCCACAATATCACCTTCGCCACTACAAAGAAAGTTATTTTATATTCATCAACTTTAAAATAGTTCCTTGTGCTATTTATTTAGTGTACCGTTGAATAAATTGTAGCAGTTCGTTTAAACTCTTCATTAACAAAGTTGTTCTAAATGAATAATGAATGTCTTTATTGAAACATAAGATTACTATTCAATAATGGAAAGATGTTTTTAATGTGCAAAAGTACAGCTCATGTCTTTTGTTATGTCAATTTTTGATTTCTTCTAGTTTGTTCTATTTTCAAAATTTAATTGATCCATTACTTTTCCAATTTCAGATTATTTATTCATTTAAACACATGTAAAAGCTCACAGAATACTCCATGAATAGCCTTTTTGACATACAATAATTGAAATGTAACAATATACATTATACAACAATATAATAAATTTACATCACAAGCTCGTTGGAGGTGTATTATGAACGTACATCAGCCTTTTTTTACGTTTTCAAGACAGGAACCTATGAACTTCTATGACCTGTTACAATATTGTAAAACAATTATTGAACTAATCCATTAATTCTCAAATTTCAGATTATCCAACAATATGCAATAAATTTACGTCACAAGCTTGTAAGAGGTGTCATTCTGAACGAAAATCAGCCATTTTGAGAATGACGTAAGCCCTAATGACATCATCATTAATGGCGACTGTTAATTAGCAGCAAGGCATAATAAGCTGTTGTTATTTTTCCAGGCTTTTCCGATAATTGCAGTCTAACAATGTTTGTATAACTAAATTGGACGAAATTTCATTCCGGAACTGGACGCTAATCTTCATGAAATGCGGCGTTGCCACTTTGAACGCGAGTGCAAAACACAATTTCGATTAATTGACAGGTATTGTTTTGTTTGATGATTTGTGTTTGGCTAATCCAAATATGCCCATAAGGCTCGGACTATATGGTTTAGCTAATCCAAATTACGCACTGTGTGCCCATAAGGTTCGGGCTACATGGGCGATCCGGTGTCGTCCACTCACGCAGAGGTTTCAGTAAATAATTATGGCTGGTTTTGTTTCCTGCAGTCTTCATTTCAAATTTCATCCAGCCATGGATGTACCTCATCATTCCCCGCATTCCCACGCACAAGTCTCCAGACTCATGTGTGCATCATCCGCAATAAAAATAGCTTTGCTTTATAAGACCGTTAAGAAATCTAGTTTTGATTCCAAATCTCAATAAACGCATTTGCAGACATCAAACTCTCTATATTTGCTGTAAACCTCTTAACGTGATACCCATAGAGCTGATACCATTCACGAATAAAACTAGAACTCTTGGAATTTTTATTTATTATTATAATTATTTACAATTATTATTTTAAAATAGGCTCTGTATTTTTATAATTTGGGATATAAGTTATTTAAAGGTTGTTTATAATTGTTATTGTTTTGATTTTCATCCGGCGCACAAGCTTGGCTTTGCTGATGGAAATCTTGAAGTATATATTTTTTCTTATACAGTGGAACCTTGATAAATCGAACCTCAATAAATCGAAATCCTTGATAAATCGAATTTTTCCAATTCCACTAGAACTTGCTATCCTACCACCATGTTATTTTACCTTCATAAATCGAAGATTTCATGGATATTACCTTGATAAATCAAAGTTTTTGGATCTATTGAGCTTTAATACTAACCTCTATAATTCGAAGGTTCGGCAGAAAACCCTTTATTATTCGAAGTTTTGCAGTTTTCGGACCTTTATAAATCGAAGTTGTAATAAGAGAACCTTAGTAAATCGAGGTTGCATGCTTATTGGATAAGATTCTGAAAAGGTAAGTGTTTTGAACCTCTATAAATCGAAGTATTTTAAGATGGACCTTGATAAATCGAACCTCAATAAATCGAAATCCTTGATAAATCGAATTTTTGCCGTTCCCCTTGAGATTCGATTGATCAAGGTTCCACTGTAATATATGGAACTTACTGTGCAAACACATAGTTCAGTATAGTGTATCTGATTGTGATGTAATAATAAAAAAAAGATAGTGTAAACGCATTTTTAGTTACAAACCTGAATCAATTTATCCAAGTTCAATTATAAGTTTAATTCAATGTTATCAGGAGATTTTCAAATTGAGACAGATTTAATCAGTACATGAAGTGGTAGAAATAAGAGGGTGTTAAATTGTAAATAATACTTGCATATGGGGATCACAATGACGATACCTTAATTACAGAGTAGATGGACATTACATTTGTCTTGATGCAATTACAGGCGAGCGCTGATTGGAACTGGATATTTGAGGATGTTAAACATTTGCAAACACTTGGTGTCCTTCCTTTGAAGGACTCAGGACACCAGGACAACCATGCCTCCCAATTCGATGATCCTGCAGGTCCTTGGGGATGCAATTATCATTGGGATGAGATGATGCTCTCTCCCCTTAGATTAGAGCGTGAATAATCAGGAGGGGATGAAGCTGGTTGTTCCCCTTTTTTGAGATGCGGGACCATGGTGTCACTTGTCTACTAATTTTGGACTTATTTTTGAGTAGTATCGACCCGAAAAGATTTGGTGCTCGTTTTCTTTGGGGGAAAATAGTCTTGAGAGCCTGGAAATCATATAAAAAGTGTGATTCTGGAAAAATCATCTTCAAAGGCTCAAGTTGATTGGAGATTTTGGAGTGCCCATCAATTTTGGGTTAGCTTCCCATACTATTGATCAGGGAATTGAACAATTGATATTTGACAATTGTAATATTGAACAATTGATATTAAAACAGAATTTATTAATTTCGAATTCCTTCAATTGCTATTAATTTATACTGAAGACTTCCGCAATGGCGGATATTGACAACAGCATTGAACAGCTGATGGGAATCGATGAATGCTACTGTACAAAAATATCAGTCACCACCGGGAATCGAACCACGGACCTCTCAATTGCCGGTTGAGCGCCCTTAACCACTAGACCATGTAGACCTTTCTGTACAGCAGAATATCCGCCATTGCGGAAGTCTTCAGTATAAAGTAATAGCAATTGAAGGAATTCGAAATTAATAAATTCTGTTTATGTATATTTATCAGTTTATTCAATTGTCAGTCACTTCAAACTAAATTGATATTAATTGAAAATTTTTGGTTTTCTATAGGGTTAGAGATCTTTCAAGCAGGTTGAAGTGTTTACCACCACAATTATAGTACTGTTACGGGTTCTATGTCTAAAATAACGCTGGCAACACTTTAATTTATCACTCGCACTTTATTAACACAAATAATTAACAACTCACACTGTTCAGTAATTTCTTACACAAAAATAAGCAATCGGAAACAGATAACACGATATTGTTCAACTGATAATGAGTTTTCAATAAACTGTACAAAAATGAATCACTAAATGTCAAAAGGCCGATCTATTATTAAATAATAACTATACAATAAACTGTCCAATAATATTCGAAAAGAATCGTCGAGGAAGAACCATTAACTCACGTAGCACAAGTCCGTAGCACAACAAAAACTATTCAGTAGCTCACTGGTATGGATTAAGCAGGAAGAAGAATTGTCACAGAGAAAGAATTATCACGATATATACATACACAATACAGAACTGACACAACTTGTTTATCACGACGAATTTTCAAAGACAACAATACTGAACTGATTTACAAGAGTCTATCTCTATTTATATAAAATTTCATAATTGAGACATCTCTCGAATTTTCTGTCAACTTCTAAATAAATAAATAAAGGAAACTAGCACCTTCCACAATATTCGATAACATTCCATTAATGTCTAATCAAACAACTAGAACATTCTACTAATTACCAAGTAAACACTATAAGAGTGTCAAAAGCAGTGTAATTAATTGCTTAAAAGTAAACATTTACATAGCAGATAACGCCAAGAACCACTGTGCCTTCTTCCTCTCTACTTTCTGCAATTTCATATCCGCTACAGTACTAAGACAGTGATAATGTGGAGTTTATTCATCTATGCTACCACTTAAGAATCTGGGTTTTCAATTTCATATGATTTCATCTTTTTATTGTGCTGCATTTGTCTGTTATTTTTCAGTGGCAGAGTGGACTAGTAGGCTCAAACTTCGCCACGTCAAGCAGATAAAAATGGCATTTCATTCTATTCTACCACTTATAGGTGAACTCTCAAGTAATATTCGCTCAACCAAATTGGAAAAGGAGAAGCTGGCTAGAAGCTTCTTGATTTTAAAAGAGTTTGGTCAATTAGGCTGAAAATCTAAACTGTTCATTGGTTAGAGTACTCGATAGCAGTCGTAATAAGAAAAAATATATCTAACTTAAAGCGAATCGTGATGATGAAACGATAATATATCAATGATATTGTTCAATAGTATTGAAACAAGAAGAAATTTCATTCCTGGATTTCTTGTTCCATGACGAACTGCGTCGTTAATATTACATTTTTTATCACTTAAATTCACCTGAAAAGTTGAGAAATTTCAATCTCTTACAAAATAGCAAAAATACCAACCAAGCGTGTCAAATACCTAATCAACAAAGAGCAAATCAACAAGGAAAACAATGCATCTTCATTTGGTAGTCTTTTTATGAAAGAAAATTTTCATTCAATAAACATCACTAGAAGAGTATACATTTAAATCTCTCTCAGCAATTGAAATAACAAATAATTCATTTTTTTGTGGATGAAGCCCACATAGGTCTGAGACCTATGCGTGGGTAATGAGTTGGATGATGGTGATTTATGAGTTGGACCTACAGTTTTAGGTGGGTTCCGAACCACCGGGAAGTGATTTCCAGCAGAGAATAGTGTCTTTTTTGCTGGCCAATCTAATCGGTCACCGTTACAAACAGGACCTACGAGAACGCAGCTTATCTATCTCATTGAACAGATACCTGCTACGGCTCGCGACTATCACTTCCCTCATTACTAATAGAGACTATAGCTATAGTAATATACCATAATTGATCACGGTAAGACATTACAATATCTTACATCAGTTACATTGATATACATAGATAATTTATAAATCCAACCACTGAAGCTAGTAATACAAGTATTTTTTCAAAATAACACTTAATCCTTTGTGAAAAATATATTACATATTTTGTCAGAAAAGTTTTCCCATCGCCACTAAAGTGCTGGCTTATCTTATGTGTGGCACCGGTGGGGGGGGGGGGAATAAGATGGGGGAGGCTAAACCCTAAACCCTCAAAACAGAAGCCAATTCGACAGTGGGTCGCGACCCTTGCCGATAAATAACTCAACCCCTCCCTCCTACGCAATCATATCTGGCTGCTCGTCATCTTTTATATCATCACTATTATCTACCCCACCCCCCGCCCAACTACCCTCTCAAGAACCCCCCCCCCCCCCCAATCATATAAAGTCCAATCTCTTTTGGTGGCGACGTGGCTCCGTTGTTTACTGTGTGCCAGCTACACTCTGCGGTCTTTTCATAATATTCCAAATGGAACTATCGTGTCTTGGCTGACGAATCCTGCCCACACCCTCTCTTTGTCTTTCTCTCTCTCTCACTCTCTTTCTTACTTTCTGTCTCATTCACCCCTTCTCCCCCCCCCCACACACACACACACACACTCACTATCTCTATGTTTTATTAATTTCGAATTCCTCAAAGTCTTAATAATGTAAAGTATACTGAAGAATTCCGCAATGGCGGATATTGACAACAGCATTGAATAGCTGATGGAAATCGATGAATGCTACTTTAAAAAATATCAGTCACCACCGGGAATCGAACCACAGACCTCCCAATTTCCTGTCGAGCATCTTAACCACTAAACTATAGTGACCCTTCTGCACAGCAGCACTCATTTTAAACTTGGCCATATCGGCTCGTGTTAGTTTGTAGTAACTGACATTAATAAATAGCACTTTGAGGAATTCGAAATTAATTAATTCTGTTTCTGTATTAATCAGTCAATCAGTCAAATTTATTTTCAAAATTTTACAAACATTGTAGTGTCCTGCTAAACCCGTAGGTTTTTCAGCAGGTGCCAATCTTCACAATTATTCGAACGAAGAAACAAATTCGAAACAAATTCGAACAAACAAACAAGAAACAGCCTCTTTCTTTTCAGAAGTGAAATGCATTTCTCATTAATGCAGGAATGCATTCCACTTCTGAAAAGAAAGAGGCTGACAAACCTTCTTTTCAGAAGTGTAATGCATTTCTCCAGTATCTCCAGTTAAAGTGAGTGTGAATAATATATTTAATTGAAATACAGTGTCAGTTTGGATAATAGATTAATACCTCAATGTCTTGAGCTGGTATCTTTTCACAATTATAAATTACTCACTTGCTTAAAAGGGGGATCCGGGACTCCTCCCCTAAGAAAAACTTTGAAAATAATCTCTCTAAAATACAACTTTGAGCGTCTCTGGACAAAAATATTTTTATTTTAACCTACATTATGAGTCAAAGTGAATTCTATCTAGTGCTTGAGTCAAAAACCAATTAAGTACCACGTCAAGATTTGTACAAACTCATTGTGTTATGTTTCTAATCTCTTATCGATTATAGTTTACTTCTTATTTTAGACAAGGGGAATCTCCTCTTTGTCACACCAATGGATAGAGAAATTTAGAGAGGTAGGAGTTCTTAGGGAATAAGCTAAATGCTACGTCAAGATTTTGGTTAATATCACTCTATTTTACATACAAAGTAGCTTCATACAGGGTGAGTGTATCGGGTTCATTATAGAAAAAAATAAGTGGCTCAAACTCTATTCAGCGAACAAGTTGGTTGTTATTTGGGAGTGATTTTGTCTTCTAGTCTCCTATTACAACTCGTACGACTCGCTATCTCTCCACAAAGTTTCTCCATTGCTCATTCGATGTAGAAACTCAGCTTTGGAAAAAATACTACATTCCCCCACTGAATGTATTTACATATAAAAGCGGGTAGCTCTCGTACATTCCGAGTATGAATTATGTGGCGATTGTTTCAAAGCGATTAGGAAAGTTGAATTGGGAATTTTGAGTGCTTCATGTGAGATATATTTATGGGTTTCATGCTACAACACATTCACAGACTTACTGAGATTAGAGCTGGGATACGTGTTAGTGAAATTGGGTTTTTATCTTTTTTATGAGGAAAGAAAAAATATTAGTGGTTAGGACCTAATATTTTACTATTTATTAGTATGTACTCTCTTATATAACTATTATTTTAATATATTCTCTTATATACTCTGCTATTTATATCTCTTCAACAGTAAAATAACCAGTATATGTCCAGTAATTTTGGTCCAGTATTGTCTGTTATGCATGCTTTGCATACTTTTTCGAGTTTTACTGGTTACGAAGCTAAAGTTTCACGAAAAAATCCACAAATATAACTGATAATTTTTTTTGTATAACGCAATTCATGTCCTTAGTATTTCATAATATTAGTATTTTCCTATCAAACTTCTAATTATGAGAACTGAAATTACGAACCCTTTGCTGTCAACTGTTTATTTCGATAAGTTTGTTCATGATTCGATCTCTCATTTTGTGATAATGTTTTTGTAATAAAAATAATAAATAATTGTTCATAAACGATCCCAATAGAATATTTCAATACATAGAATACTAATTTTCTGATCAATTTTGAAACTCAATAATGTTGATTCCGGCTGGCGATTTTAAAAACAAGCTGAGTGTGTTATTTTTTATTTATTTATTTTTTTGAACTTGGAGAGAAGTATTGATTTTTATGTATTTTTATATTCTAATATTGATTTTGAAAATTATAAAGATTTACATAATTATTTGGTTAAAGATTAAAGTATTTGGTTATTCAGTTCCTTACGTCGAAATTAAAGGTAAATTCTGCATATAGATTTCCACTCTTCCTATAGTGAACCATTCGTAGGCAATTCAGTCATTATCGGAGTAATTAAAAGAGCGTAGGTTGATAGAAATTTCGCCAACAAACGCTAGTAACTTCTGAGGAATATAGAAATTTAACATCCCTCAAGTAATAAAAATTCTAAAAATGGACAAATTTTCTACTATTTTTGACATTTCTATTTGCATTTTGTTGCTTTGTAAATTTTGGCCACACAAAAAAAATTTCGAAGTTGTTTTTCTTATTGCGAATGATGCCCTCATAATTCTGGAGACTTGTGCGTTGATGAATGTTACAATAGGGAACGTTAATGATAGAAGTTATGAATTTGTATGCAACAAACCCCTGTGCACATTGAACTCCCATCCAATATGTATCATACCAGACTGGAAATAAAACACAAAAGAAAAATGGTTTAAAACAGTTCAGAAATGATCGTATCATATCAAGAACTATGATATGTGCCACGCTGCCAATGCCACTATGATATCTCTCCTCGAAACCCGAAATTAGGCAATCGAGCTTTGTTTACTGCGAAATAAATTTATGTAAATGATGATACAGCGATGCTGATTGCAGTGATTACCGTTTCCGAAAGCAGTTCAAGCGAACTGAAAGAAGAAGAATGATGAAACGATTATCAATCGTTGAAGGAGAAGAGGAGGAAGAACAAGAAGAAAGAGAAAAAAACGATTATCAATTTGGTTTGTGGATAAAACAGAATGGACTGGACATTCCCACGATTTGCGTTGTTTGGCCAAAGGGTCTCTCTAACCCGTAAGAGAACGAATAGCAAACATTTTAGAAAGAATAGACAAAAGGAGAGAGATAGATAGATTGATGAAGTACTTTATTTAGGCTCGGGCGTGGCTGTAAATAGCCCCATATCCAAACCCATTATATAAAATTTTATTAACAAAATACAGGAGATAAAAATAATACAATAAAATAAAAAATAAAATTACTAGTGAGCCCAACGGGCTGGAGAACTCGCTTGCAAACAACTAATTTTGGAAAGGGAAACTCATTTGGGAAGCTTATCCTAGGGGAAGGTAGTAACGAAAAACGGCTGTTTAGAAGATACTGATTTACATAAAATTCACAAGACATCTATCACTTGAAGTTCAAGTTCATCGTTGCTCTGATACACAGATTTATTTTCCACAAAAAAGACCTATATATCAGGGCAATGAAATTAGTGTATCAATCTATAGAGAAGATATATTTACCACATAAAAACAGCTTTTATTCATCCATATTTTATCAGGGAAATGAAATTAGTATATCAGCTGATAGAGATTCTATAAAAAGCCTGGTCGCATTTATTCACCTACAGCTGATAACTCAAAATATATTTTGAAATCTATTGCGAATTCCATATGGTGAAAACAACTATTTTCTATAATTAGTAATATATATAGATATATTAATGAGGGGCTGAGAACCTATCCTTTTATTTCGCCTCTAAGAGGATGAAGGTGTCGGTTAATTTTATTGGCCAACGAACTTGACCTGTCTAAAGATACCAAGAATCTGTGTTTCAAATTTGATGTTGATTGATAAAGGCGTTCGAAAGTTGTCGTGGAACATACAAACAAACACACAACGCCTCGAGCCTCCAGTCAAAAGGAAGAACTCGCTTCGCTCGTTCAATAAACAATTGGTCGGTCTTCAAACAATAACTGAGAGAGAGAGAAAGAGAGACAGAGAGAGTGGGAGTTTGTTGTGTAAGAGATAAAGGAGAGATGAATTGATTAAATGTTCTATTCATCTCCTGGCAAGGTTAGGACGATTTGGTCCCCTCTACAACCAAACCAGGCTAATAAAGTTACAAAGAACAATCAGTAGTCTACTTCTACATCTACTTCTGATAGCCGCGAGCCGTAGCAGGTATCTGTTCAATCAGATAGATAAGCTGCGTTCTCGTAGGTCCTGTTCGTAACGGTGACCGATTAGATTGGCCAGCAAAAAAGACATTGTTCTCTGCTGTAAAATCACTTCCCGGTGGTTCGGAACCCACCTAAAACTGTAGGTTCAACTCATCAATCACCATCATCCAACTCATTACCCACGCACAGGTCTCAGACCTATGTGGGCTTCATCCTCAGAAAAAAAAAAAAAAAAAACATCAATGATAAATTATTACTGAAAACAATATTATTATATAGATGAAAACAGTGAAACAATAATTTAGCTCTTAGACAAGAAAAAATATCAAATTTTGCTTAATGAATGCCAAGAGTTACAAGAAAAAATTTAAGAGAGATTGATTGCCTTTATTAAGGGTGAAGTTAGGACTCCTGGTCCTATCTTACACTCAACTATTAAGAGAGAGAGAGAGAGAGAGAGAGAGAGAGAGAGAGAGAGAGAGAGAGAGAGAGAGAGAGAGAGAGAGAGAGAGAGAGAGAGAGAGAGAGGGAGAGTGAGAGAGAGAGAGAAAGAGAGTGTGTGAGAGATGAGAGAGATGTGAGAATGTTCTGAGAGAGAGAGAGAGAGGTGAAGTTAGGACTCCTGGTCCTCTCTTAAACTCAACCCTTAAGAGAGATAGAATAGAATAGAGTATTTATTGTACAATTGCTTAAAGGCTAGAGCCTATTGAAACACAAAAGACATTACAATGTTATTACAAAGAATGAATAATTCTACAACATCTGCGCAAGTAATAAACAAAATTTAAAGATTGATTGATTGATTTCTTTATTCATGCAAATAATAGTTGAACAGTTACTAGTATAAAATACAATATATAGGCATCACCAAGTATTGTTACATAAAACATAATCAGTTACTTATTACATAAACGGTTCAACTATATACAAACATGAAATTAGGACTGAAAATGATATTAATATGATATATAGAAAAAAAGAAAAAAGCTTGGTGATACATTTGTATGAAAAGGCGAAGATAGGGACGATGTCCCTCTCTTACACTTAACCTATTGAGATAGTAACCTAACCTAACCTAACCTAAAGAGATAGATAGATAGAGAGAGAGAGAGAGAGAGAGAGAGAGAGAGAGAGAGAGAGAGAGAGAGAGAGAGAGAGAGAGAGAGAGAGAGAGAGAGAGAGAGAGAGAGAGAGAGAGAGAGAGAGAGAGAGAGAGAGAGATAGAGAGAAAGTGAGTGAGAGATAGAGAGAGGAAGAGAGATAGAGAGGGAGAGAGAGTGTGAGAGATGAAAGAGTGAGTGTGAGAGAACAACAGAGAGCTAAGAAACGTAATTTGAAAATGTTCACTTTCATCTTAATTTCAAACTAGATGGAAGAATAACAGGAGAAGAGTTGAGAGTGTTGAGAGAGAAAGAGAGAGAAAAATAAAGAGAAAAGGAAAGACCAAGATAGGATGATTGAGAGATTTGATATCAGATGCTGAAAGTTTGTTAATTTGAAAATTCCTGGTGGCGCCGGTGTAATGCGGTGCGCCCATCCCACTTACCTATCCCACTGCCTTGCATGAGTCACGCGTGGGATCCGCTAATGTCCTAAACGATCTCCAGTGCTTTTTATTAGCGTTTAAATTCATGTGAATTGAGCGCTTAATTTCGCGAATTAGCATCGAGCATTTCAATTCTTGATTACCTTCATGAATATTATGGGTAGTTGGATGATTTAATTAAAAGTGAACTTTGAAATTTTGTTTGTAAGGAGATGATTGTAATCTGAGTAATGACTGATCACAATAATACAATCATCAGGATTTTTCATGCGGAATAATAAGACTTAAAGTTGTTACAACCACATTATTAATTTATTTAAAACAGTTAAAACAGTGAGATACTAGTCTCGGTTGTTACACCGTTATCAATCTCAATCTAACAAAGATTTTCTTCATGAGAATGATACTATTTAGGTAATTAGAATATTTTAAATGTTCTGCCAATGTTTGACCATAGCAATGATAATAAATCTTAATTTAAAGTGAATTGGACAAAATTGGAGTGAATTATCACTGTCCCTGGTGTGGTTAGCAGTTTCCACCTATTTATCATCTTTTATCTTTTTTATTCTATTTTTTAAGTAAGAATTAATGTGAGTGCTTCGAAGAATTATAAATTTTCCAAAAAAACTAATGTTTTATCAAGGTTTAACAGTTGACTGTGTGTTGATATCACACTGAAGAGAAAGATTTTTCTATTGTTTTTTCTTTGAAGATCAGTGTTCCTCTTATTTGAATGAGAGGCCTGGGGTTCCTCCCTAGGAAAATTTGGACAATAAACTCTCGAAGACATCATGTTTGACGGTTTTAGACCCATATTGAAACATAGTTAATCTTTAGTAATTAAAAATGCAACTGGAAATAAATATTTTCCCAGCAAATACTGTATGACTTGAGAAGCAAATTATCCAGTACCAATCTGCACAAAACAAATAATAGATTTGATGTCTGGAGAGCGTTGATTGAATGGTATTTTCATTTATTTTTTGCATCTGTAAGTATTGTATTTTCATTTATCAAACCAAATTTTTTTTGCACGAGCCATCAAATTTTTAGACTATCCAACCTAATACAGCTGATAAACGGTTCCTGAGTTCTGTTCACAACATATTTTGCAGAAGCTAACGATAGCTGGTTTGCAAAGCGCTTTAATAAAATGTTTCACATTCGTCACATAAATCGGTTAATGTGGTAGTTTCTCATAAGTACAGTACATAGTACTGTACATTAGTCCGGGTTATCTAGGTTTTATTCTACTTCAATAATTCAGTGTACTTTTATGATCGTATTACCATGTGATACCTAAATTACATACATTATTACAATACATTGATATATTACGTACATTATAAATTATAATTCACATACTTAAATTACATACATTGATTAAATCATTCATGGGGTTCAATTTTCAAATATAGCAATCCAAATTCACTAAACATCAGTTATTTTTTTGACAAGCTTCTTTGTTCTACACTACTTATAATGTGAAGATTAGCCTATGAATATTAAAATCTTACAAGTTTAATAAAAAATCATCAAAATTATAACTTACATTAGTAATTTACTCGACAGGCTTCTTTGTTCCGTACCGTATAAAAGATTAAGAATTCTTCAAAGAGTAGTCTTTTAGTAGTCTACCAGAAATGAATTGATTACCTTTACTCATCAGATCCCGGGCTAGAAGCAAGGTCAACTTGTCTGCTACCACTCTATACACTCATATATCTGTATATAAGTCCTTATATATATCCTATGCCCGGCTATTTAATTGAATCGCCGTAAATTATACGGCAATCAGAAGTAGGCTTTTGGCAATCCATCTCTAATATAACATAGTTTCTACACTTAGCCTAATTAGGCTATGTACACATGGTAGCGTCGCACCGCGCGGTGCGACGCGCGTCCAAAATTCTGCAGTTGTACACATGCGAGCGTTTTATACGCGGCGTCCACCTCCAGTTTAGCAATGGAAGTTGAAGAGGTAACATGTATGTGGCTTGTGTATCGTAGATATAAAGCGAGAAAACGAAGGCAAAGAAACTTTTGGGTTCACCCTATTTTGACCGATAGATTAACGCATGGTGCTTTTGTGACACTTTACCCTAACTTGAGGAAATACGAACCCAAATTTTTTAACTATTTGCGAATGTCGATTTCATCTTTTGACGAGTTGTTGGAGATCGTAAAAGACGACTTGGCATCAAGTGAGAACTTTGTAAGGGATAGTATTTCTCCTGAAGAAAAGCTCGTCATCACATTGAGGTATGTTTTATTTCAAGTTGTATCACATTAACATTTTAAACATTTGAACAAACAATATTGTGATTTTATTTAAAGTAACATTACAACATTAATTGAAATTTTTATTAACAATCAAATTGAAATTTTTTTTATGAACACTTTTATTAAACATTAAATTGAAACCAACAAAATGATGACAGACTAATTTTGAATAAGCAGAACTTAATTCTTTAATACAGTTCCAATATGTCTGTGCTCTGATCCGATAAGTTGGTGATGTAACCGAACTTTGCATGTTGTTTTGCATGTAGCTTGTAGCCGAACGAGAAGGAGGAGCATGAGAAGGCCCGGCATTTGCCTGCCAACTGGATTGAAATGCACTGGTAGCTTCATTGAATTGTCCTTGATATTGATGATTTGGATTAAACCTAGGTCTCATCGGTTCCAGAATTGGAGCGGGGCTGTAAAAGTTTTGAGCTTTTTGAATAGTTTCCAGCAATTTAATTTTAGTTCCAATTCGGCCGTGTTCAGGAACTTTCTTAAGTTCTTTGTACAAAGAAAGACAAAATAGTTTGTCTTCATCTTCCTCATTTTTGTTAATGCTTTGCTCTCTTAGTAAGATGCTTTTATTTAAAATATCTGTAAATTGTTGTTCGACTGGGTCTAGAGCTTTTCTTTTTTTACCTTTTGTAGCGGGAGTGTCGGAAGGTCTGATTTCCACATCTTCATTGTCTGCTTCATTTTCCTCAACTTGTGTATTTTGTGTGTCTTCGACTTCCCAATTATTGATTGTTTCCTTATTCGATACACAACTTTCCAGAAACTGAAGACGTGTGAAGTAGATGTAGGGAGTATGGTTGATGGCCCCGGATCCTGACTTCATAATCTTCTTCTTTTTCAGTTCTTTAGAAAAATGGTCACGGAGGTTCTTCCATCTCTTTTGCAAAGTATTTCCTGAAAATAAAATTACATAGTTTGAAAACTAATATATTTTATTTGGTTATTACATAGTGTTAACATTTTCAGGTATTTGGCGACAGGATGTTCATATGCCGAACTACATTTCAACTACAGAGTGGGAAAATCAACAATAGGAAATGTGCTTCGTCAAGTTTGTGGTGTAATTTTCGATAAACTTAAAAACATGTGTATGCCACCTGTCACAAGAGAAAAATGGGAAGAAGTAAGCAGAGAATTCCTCAAAAATACCAACTTCCCCAACTGTATTGGGGCGATAGACTGCAAACATGTTCGAATCCAACAACCCAGTTTCACAGGATCTCTCTATTTTAATTATAAACACTTCTTTTCTATTGTGCTGTTAGCCGTATGTGATTCCAACTATCGTTTCTTGTTTGTGGACGTCGGGTCTTATGGAAAGAGCAACGACTGTTCAATCTTTCAAGATTCATTGTTTTTTAAAAAACTAACAGAAAGTACATTAAATATTCCAGAGTCAAAACCTATTTCAAATGTGGATGCAACACCTTTACCTCATGTTTTTGTTGCGGATGACGCCTTCGGTTTGTCTAAACAGATTATGTGCCCATACGCAGGAAAAATATTGCCTCATTCAAAGAGAATTTTCAACTATCGACTATCAAGAGCTCGTAGGTACATTGAATGTACTTTTGGCATAATGACGAACAAATGGAGAATATTTCATAGACCCCTAAATGTCAGTTTGGAACTGGCCAACGGTATAATATTGGCATGTTGTGTGCTGCACAACTACGTACGAGAGCGAGATGGGTACAAATATGAAGATTTGCTTTATGAACCACCTTTGGTGGACCTTGGTGTAGAAGATGGTTTACGGCCGAATATGTTCGCGAAGCAGGTGAGGGACCGATTTGCTCGGTATTTCATCGCAGAAGGTAAACTATCATGGCAGGATAAGATGGTGTAAATGTGGTGATGTTCCCCAAATGTGGTTTATCCTGTACATAAATGTATTATATCTGTACTTTGTATTTTGATAACAAATATTGTAAATTTAATCTGAAATAAAAATATTTTTACTTACCAAGATTTTTCTTTTCTTTACAAAATATTTCTACCAATTGTTGCCAAGCTGTTCTCTTCAACACCCTGTTCTTGTAATCAGGACTCGCCATATCCCATATGACACGTCGACTTTTTACTTCTTCTATAAACAATTCTGTGTCAAAATTGTTCATTTCCATGGCTGCACACTGAACAGAGTTGCTGTAAAATCACTACACAAAACAAGTGAACTAGATCAAAACTCGCGTCCGACTGCTCTCATGTGTACAGTCCAACTGACTGTAGTGTACTGGGAACTGCGCTGTCGCCGCGCGGTTCAGGTTGAAAGTCTGGGCGGCGCAGTGCGCGGCGCGTCCAGATTTGAGTGAGTGGTGCATGTGGACGCTGCCATTAGCTCCATTGTATATCAGTAGTGTGGTATTGCAGGAACGGCGTATCCAATCACAGGCCTGCATTTCAAGGTCACCCCCCTTAGGCCACGCCCCCCCCTGGCCAATGGGAGAAGACCACGCCCCTGTAGGGGGGAGTCGGCCATTTTGTAAATTTTTGAGGCACGCCATTGGCTGCACATGTTGGAATGGGGGACCCGTTTACCCCCCCTCAAGCCCCCTGGACCTATCCCCCTTCAAGCCCCCCTGCCCCTGTCCAAAGGAAAATGGCGCGCGCGCGCCCACGGTCTTTTTCCTTTTTTGTAGGTTTTGCCCAAACCTGTACTACATGAAAACAGCCATTTTGAATTGTTTCCACTTTTTTTTAGGTGGGGGGATAAGTTTAGGAGATAAAAAAATAAATAACCTTGTTTAAAACAGCCATTTTCTTTTTGTAGGCATCTCCCAAACCTGTACTACATGAAAACAGTCATTTTGAATTGTTTCCACTTTTTCTCTTTTTTTAGGCTTTGCCCAAACCTGTACTGCATGAATTTTTCTTTTTTTTTTTAGGTGGGGGGATAAGGTTAGGAGATAAAAAAATAAATAACCTTGTTTAAAACAGCCATTTTCTTTTTGTAGGCATCTCCCAAACCTGTACTACATGAAAACAGCCATTTTGAATTGTTTCCACTTTTTCTCTTTTTTTAGGCTTTGCCCAAATCTGTACTGCATGAATTTTTCTTCTTTTTTTAGGTGGGGGGATAAGGTTAGGAGAGAAAAAAAATGAATAACCTTGTTTAAAACAGCCATTTTGAATTGTTTCCATCTCCAGCAGGAGACAAGAATCAAGTTTAAAAAAACAAAACAAAGATAGTAAGAGCGAAGCCTTGAGTCATATTTTGTTTGCAGAACAAAGAGCCCGACCGGCGTATCAACGCGATTTATGTTGAGAAGAAAAAAGAACACAGAACCTGCTCCGTGTCAAGCGGCAGCTGCCGTAGAACTGACTTGCCGGTCTTCTGAATAGGTTTCCCCACCCAATGTCAAATGCTAGCACTATATTGGGCGCCTATCGCCCAGTTTCCTTCCACTTGTCCGTAACCCCCCACGCCGCAACCCGCAGCATGTTTTCGGCCTGTCTCCTTTGTGCGCTAATTCGCATTCTGCTCGCCCGACAGAACGCTTCACTGTCGCAGCTCTCAAGGCTCGCTCGCAACCCACATCATGTTCTCGACTTGTCCCCTTTCTACGTTATTCGTAGGTCGCCCGTTCCTACTCTTCAACCTACCGTGCTATCGGCGCACCTGCTTCACGCCTACGCCTAGTCTAGGTTATAATGTTGGATTCCCTCAGTTCTTCCAAAATTGAATTTATTTCGATCGAATGTGATTGGTTACCAGCTTTTCTGGAAGATAAAAGTAATACTAACCGGCTAACTAACTCATTTGGATTATCATAGAAAATATAAGATCTGTGTTGACTTGTATTTCTCAAAAAATGCAAACCTTTACCTACATGCTGTCTTGCAGCCAAAGTAGTTCTTGATGGAAACATTCTTTGAATTAACCGTGATTTAATTCCACTAGTTCTCTTTACATATCCATCTTTATTCAAATGCGCCCCTGTTTCAATTAAAATTTTTCTATAATTTCGAAAGTCGAGTGTGCTACATTCATCGTCATTCGGTTGTGATTCAAAAAGTAATTCTAACAAACCAGTTGTTATTTTAAATTTTTTACCTCTAACAATAATGTATTTATCTACAAACTCAATCGGTACCTTATTTCCCATAAAGTATGTACCATTTTCCAAATTATATTGAATTCCATATGATACACCTTTTTTCTTTAATGTGTGAAAACTGTCTAAATAAGAATCAAGCAAAACTTGTACCGGGTTTTTCTTAAGCGAAAATGACTTACTTAAAACAGTAGATGAATCCGACTTTTTGTCAACTTTTTCTTCACCTTCGTCGAAATAAACAGACTCATTATCTGTCAATTCCTCCTCCTCCTCCTCCTCCTCCTCCTCCTCCTCCTCCTCAGCTGTTGATTCACCTTTCTTTATATAGAAATCCTTTTCATTAGAATCATCTTTCTCAGCTTTGATTTGTTTTTCAATTTTAAGTGAAGATTCCTTCAATTCCTGGAGCGGGTTTATAATTGGTGCCAACCTATTTTTCAAATTTGTCTCTGTTTCAGACTGTACTCCGCGTAAAGTATTAAATTTTTCAACAATGGATTTCCTCAAATCGTGAATTTTATTCGTTAAAAGATCTCTACTAGCGTTCACACTTGTTCTCGATTTTATTTCCCTTCCACGCCGTTTTATTCTCACCTTTTCCTTCCCTCTCCTCTGTCCTACCGTTTTCTTACCACCTTTCATAATTGCAAACACTCAATAAGAATGCCGTTCAACAACTAACCGCCAAATCGCGTTTGTTATCTACTAGTCTATTTGAACTGGTTTGGGTCTAAAAATACGTCTAAATTCAATCTGTACCTACCATCGGTTAATTTACATTCCGTGCAGATTGTTACAAAGTTATGACCTTCACCTTTAGTCCAAACCTCGGAACACATATTTTTAAAAGTATTAAATATCATATCGCTCTCAGCGAAATCCCTATATATGAGTTTCAAAGATAATATATCTACTCTAAAGACCAAAATTATATTACTGTTCTCTCTAATTATGTGCTTCTGAATACTTGCATACGATTGGTTCAGAAACAGCACATCAATTTCTTTATGTCGTCCCATACTGTAATAATCTTTGATCTGTGGAACTCTTTGCAGTTGTAAATCGTCAAAGATTACTAAAGAATGTCTTTCTAAATCATTCGGGTTCGGGATGCTAGAAATATCATCTGACATAAAAAACTTTATAAACTTTAGCGTGGAGAAAATCTTTTCCAAGAATACATACTTTGGTTGATATAACGATTTACTAAATACATGTAAGCTGCGAAAGCGTAATGTTTTTTTATTAAAAATTAGATTCAACAAAATATTCGTTTTTCCACAATTTGAAGACCCAATAATCAAGCCGCGTACATTATGCGGAAAAAGATCGCCATGCTTATTGTTTTCACCTGATGTCTTCTTTGTACTGCTGATAATCAATTCGTTGAAATTTAAAATAGGTATTTCAGGTTTAACATCATCTTTCTTTGATACCTTATTTTCAATCATTGTTAACAGTGTGTGTGTGTGTGCGTTCCTACACACGTCATAACTACAACTAAAAGATAAAACATGGGTTTTTTCACACAATAAAACAATTAACAAGATGTCGCACTATATTCTCTCAAACAACAATAATACAACATGTCCAAAAGCTATATATACTAACTTAAAAATTATTACACTTATTTATTTTCTTAAACAATAATTCAACAATTGAAAGAAAATGTTCTTATCTAGCAACTTAAACTTAATCACGTTTTAACTCGGCTTCTAATCCACACCTCTCTAACATAGCGTCAATAATATCCTTTCCAAAAGAGTTTAAAGTTTCATGTTCACTAACATACCTACGTATTTCACTCTCCATCATACCCAATCTAGTACAAGGACATGTATCAACAACGTCTGGTAATCTTTTTCCCTCACGTTTCAACCTATCAAAATCTATTTTTGATAGATAACAAAAGCTTAAATGTCCAAATTGTTGTATTGTCTCACATTTCCCACTTAAAAATAATAAATAATCATTCAAAGTAAAATTTGAATCGGTACAACAACATTTTAACTCATCTACAAGTTTTTCTAAAAGCCTTGTCAATTTACAATTGTGAGGTTCAAATTTGAACGACAGCAATGATGATGACATAATCTGAAAAAATATACAATATTCATAAATGTTTTATATTAACTCTCCTAACCTAAGCGGCTATACTAATATTAAGAGTTAGCATTCGTCGTAAAACAGTCTAGCCTCTACACCACACATAATAAGCAAGTCCCGAACGAAAGTAGACCAACTATCAAGACGTTCACGAAAATAATCATCGCTAAGGTACTCGCGAACCGCTTCTATTTTTATTGCTAATAGTGAACAATCACATGTGCTGGACGCTTTTGACGTGTAACAAAAACTCCAATGTTCAAATTTTTCTACACCTTTTACATCATCCAAAAACCATATAAATTCATTCAAAGTGTAGTTGTTTGCACTTGTATATTTTCTCAATTCTACTATAAGGTCACTCAAAATAGTTGTTAAACTGCGGCGCGACTCCAACATTGCTGACGCCATACTCTGAAAAATACATACGTATTATTAATCAACAAGAAGATCCGTCTTATTAATCCAACTAGGATGTTTGAATCCGACCCATTGTACTAACACCTTTCGTCCTCTACGTTTCAGTACCTTCTCAACTAAATAAACATTCATATCATTCTCGTCCAACTCAGTTCTCTTTAATTCTTGTTCATAAAACCTCCCCAATATAAGTTCATTGTTAAAATCCTTCAATTGATATGTTGGCGGATCTGACGGGTATACGGAAACAATTTTAAACAATTCTACGCTCCAGTTGATGTGATAAGATTTATCGAAAATATTTCTATGCTTCGAAATGCGCACTACTTCGCCTAGACGAAATTTAGGTCTAATTTTGTTCTTTTTCAGGTTACGTAATTTCTGTCTATTTAACTCGGCAATAATTTTTTGTTCATGTTTTAGTGTAACTTCAGCAGGTTTTAACTTAATCGTCGAATGAACGGTGTCATTATACTGGCTTACAATCTTGTCTAACATATCTATCCACCTATAATTCCCGGTTTCGGTGAAATGTCTGTAGATTTTTGACTTTAATGTTCGATTAAATCGTTCAATAATAGCAGCCTTTTTGTCTGAGTAGACATGGTAATGGTGTATGTTATATTTCTTTAATAACGCCTTCACATGCGAATTGAAGAATTCCGACCCTTGGTCTGTGCACAGCAAACGTACACCGCGATTTTTCTCAAAAATTGGTTTTAAGGCTATGCTCACCTCGTGACCAGATTTCGATTTGAGAGGAACGGCGTACGCGTATTTCGAAAACGCGTTAATAACCGATAGAATAAATCTGTAGTTAGAGTTTATTTTAGTAAACTGAGTCATTTCAATTAAATCTGCCTGCAACATGTCCAAAATTCCCTTTAAAACATAACTCCGTCTTTTAAAGTTTTTACGTGCACTCGAGTGTAATTCCTTAGCTAAACGTTGACGAACAGTATTCATTTTGTAATAACCATGCACTCGGAATAAGGAAGAGTGTAAAATTTAGTTCAATGTTGACTCGCATCCACCGTTATGCTGTAATAAATAATATATGCAGCCGGATTTTTATGCACGCTATAGCGCAAAACACGTTCGAGTCCTTCACCTTTGCTGCAACAAGCCGGCTAACGCGAAATGCAAAAACTGACCTTCCACAGCACGCCTGTAACTCAACTGTGCTTTCACTCGTCTAACAAAACCTGACCTATCCAATACTTCCTGATGACGATATCGGCCTCAAGTTCTACCATCACTCACTTCCCCCTCCTCCTCCTCCTCCTCCTCCTCTCCATTGAAATTAGGTATGTCTTTATGAAACCACGCTAAAGTTTTAATTCGACATGGAAGTAAAAAACGCTTATCATCCAGCGGACTAATACAAATTCTACCCACTCGAACCTGAAATATATGGTGTAAATAGGAACGTATCAAATTTGATGATTCGTAATGAACACATCGTTCAAATAAGCATTTTTCATACATTGAAAATCTCAGTTTTGAATCAATAATGTATCTTGTTACGCCTTTAGCTACATTTTTATTTTGAATTTCATTATTTTCATTGAGAAACTCAAACGAATATAATTTTGGTCGTAATCCGACGAATTTTGTTATGATTCTTGACTTGAGTTCATCTTTGAAGCAACCTAGTTTTTTATGATTAAGTAAGCTGAAACACTTATGGTTTCGAGGATATTCACTTGTATCAAACAGATGTGCTTGCCTCCTCATATCCTCATAAAAATCCTCTGTTTCTACATAATAAAGAAAACTGTCCGTATCTGACATAAGAATTTTAACTTTCCTAAAGTCATACATATTTAGAAATATATTATAATGAAAGTTATACATGACAACCTTGGATAAATCGAGCACTGTGAAACCGCAATAAATCGGTCGATCTAAAAGGATATCAATTTTCTTCATTTCAACACCTACGACATTAGGATTAAAAATTTTCCAACGTTTGACTTGTGGGCGAGAAATTAACCGATCCAAAGTTTTTTCATCTGTCACCAGCCTCATATTAAACCTGTTACGCACACGTTCGATTAATTTACCATACGTGCTGTTCGAAAGATTCTTGTACTGCAAGGATTCAAAGCTATTTTTTGAGTTTTGACGTAATTGATTGTTGAAATCAATGTATGGTTTCAACCAAGCAGATTGGCTAAAACTTATAACACGATGAATTTTTGTTAATTTCATACCTAGACTTAGATATAGCTTTAAATTACGGTAATGTAAGACGTATTTCTTTCTACCGGCTAACGTTGTTAACAATTTAGTTGTTACAATCTGTTTCCTCCCATCATCTGCATGCTGATAGTCGGAAAATAATTCCATCGGAGGTTTTTGCTTTAATGGCGCTAACGGGAAATCATTGTGTTTATCGTGGAGATGTTCTGGATAATCCAAATCAACCTCCAAAATAAAACCAACAGGCGCGTCATCTGCAACGGTTGAAATGTCAAGTGAGGAAACTTCTGACGGTGTTAACCATCTAAAATCGCCGTAAGGTAGGTAATTACACATTGTAAATGCGTATAAGGCGTTCGCGTCAAGGTAAACAATAAAAGAAGTAGGTTTATTGCTATCATATGCTGTACTCATGTATGGGTTATTTGCTAGACTGTATCTATTAGGTATTACACTAACACCCCCGCGGATTGCGGATTCAATTAGAAGATGCATACACGGGTCTGTAATCAATTGTAGTTCAACTTTAGTTTTAAAAAGCATTGCTTGAAAACTATAGTGTGCTAAAGAGAGAAACTGAGATACGTCCAATCCATAATGTTTGAAAAAAATTAATCGTAAGTCTTCGAAGACATCCGACAGGCAGAGGATGTCTCTTATTAAATAGTTGTCATGAAAATCTCCTAGATTTTTCATTGAACATACATTCCACACTTCCAAGGCATGTTTGTAATCATTTTCATCCAAATCCTTTTCCGATAGACTATTATAAAACTCATTTATAGGCGGAAGAGCGGTTTCATTAAACTTTTCGGGACTATCTATGTACTGATAACAATACACACCTTTTCTTAAGAACAGTTTTTGATGTACTTCATTTTTAAAATGTGTACATAAGCGTTTGAATTTTGTTCTATAATCATCACAATCCGCCAGATTTTTTACTAAATTCTCAAGAGACGTGTTTAGAAATTGTAAACTGTCAATAAATTTAACGTGTCCTACAGTTATTGTGAGAAACTTCTCTGATTAGTTAGCGATACAGCGCAGTTTGCGTTTATTGTAAGCCAAAGACTGTACAACGAAATGGGAATCATACCCGCGAAAATTATGCATAACACACGGAACATAGGCGGGCACCTTACAGTTTAAATTGCAGCTCATGTGTGTTGCAGAAAGATATCTGCCGCTGTGGTGATCATGATGTCTACATTTAAAATCTCCAGCAGCAAACGGTTTGTTACACAAGGAACAATTCACAGCCGTATCAAACTCGTACTGTTCTTTTTCACTTAAGCAATACATTGGTACTTCTAACATTAAATCATCGTAAAGCCTGTCGCCGAGTTCGGTTATCTCCTGCAGAAACCGTGCAATAATATTCTCCCCTAAAAACTTTGCTCTGTATAAACGTGGACCCACACATATCTCCCCATTTTCATTTAAAACGATATAACCGTAACTACAGGGCACATGTCTAGCCGTTTTATCTGTATAGGATTTTCTTGATTGTCTACCATCATTATCATCATCATCATCATCATCATCGCCGCCTTCAAATTCATTGTTTATTGGAATAATAAAAGATTCAAAGTCACTGTAGATTACATACTTTGTTTTAAGAGTAAAAGAATAATTTGTAAACTTCAAAATATTTTTCCCCGGCTCGGGGAGACGCGTTCTCTGTTCGCCAAACTTACTACACAACTCTATATGTTGTTTTAAATTTCGCTCCCCATCAATATTAGCGCTTTTATTTGATGTGAATCTGTGAAAGCAGAAAGGACAGATATGTACAGCTTTTCTTCCTTTGGTTAGTTCGGATAATAATCTCGACAAACCGTTCCTATTCTTAGTTGTGTTAATCAAGGTGTAATGTGATTTATTCGGGTGATTATCATTGAATAAGAGAAGGAGCATTATTTTATGTTGTCTTTCCCTAAATAAAGAAACTCTGTATGGGAAAAATTTTTTCCGTGTTCCATCATAGGCTAAAACAGTGATACTTATAGACGGATTAAGAATTTCAAACCTCTTTATATCACGTAATTCCACCGGAAAGTTTATTCCTTTAATATTTAACTCTTTCTCGTATTGTTTTAAATACTCTACATTCAAATTGTTACGCCTGTAATGCAGATATGCAAGAACACTCCATAGAAAGCACTTCTTATCGTGTAAGTTTTTTATATTAATTACAACGTTTTTTGATACTATTGCCTTAGGTGTGCTAATAAATGATGAATTGTTATACCCTGCATAAATGGGATTGTATCTCGCAAAATTAAGGTCTAAATATTGTATACGATTAACAACCCATCCCGAGCCAAAACACAAAAATCTGTCAAGAGCATTTTGTAACTTATTAGACCCCGCTTCATACTGACTGAGTAATTCATCCTTATTTAAACTTATATTAACGATATTATGAGACGTACTGTGAAATGTTGCGTTAGTTTCAACCTTCAATTCTTGTCCATCACCGCTAACGTCAGCTAACGCAGATAACTTTACAAGATTAACGGTAGCAGCGATGAACCAACGAAGGTTTCCGTCAAAATGTCTCGATTCATTAATTAAAATTTCAAATATTTTATCTTTTAACGTTGATAATAGTAACTCTAAATCTATTTCGTTATTAATGAATCTAAATCTATACTTTAACACATTCCTATTCACAGCTGATGAACATTCAAGTTTGTATTCCATTTGAATAATTGTATAACAAAAGTTCCGAAACAAATTATCAGATGTAATCTCACCGAAATTGTGCTTTGAGCCGTCTAATCTGAATGTCGTTCAAGACGATGTTGAATTCTCCTCAATTCTGTCGAACGATGGATGAAGAAGGTGTGAAGGATGACCCGTGTCCTCTCAGGCTGTTTGTAGAGAAGGATATCTGCGTGTGTGATTGTAGAGAAAATACGTTGTCAGCACGGTGGGATGGACAGTCAGCCTCTCAAACTGCTAATACAAATGTAGAGAAGGATATCTCACGTTGTGGTAGAAGTTGATTCTGAAACAATAACGTCAGCTTAGACGTCTTTCACAGCACAAAATTCAACAATGAAACTGTCAATAGAAGAACTAAGCTATTTATAACAGCGGTGCGAGTATAAACGGTTTCTTTGTATGTTTGCAAAGTTATTTCCCTTCTAATTTACGTCACACCACAGAAGAATGTATTCTCTTTATGATGTACGTCAGAGTGTGATGAGACAATGAAAATATCTTTCTGGTGTAGGCGTTGGCCCGACGCGATTTTAAGGACAACTAGAATTTCTTCCCGTTTCCCGATTTGGGTGTTGGCCCGCCGCCGCAATTGTCCTTTGTGAAAGTCACACACACATAATGATGGCCGGTGTTTAGTACCGGCTTTGAAGAAGGACGAATTTTGGGTATATAAAGCGCTACAGTTCGAATGCCAAATTACCAGTTTTCATCCTGTGAACCGCGCGCGCGCACGCAACACAGTTTCAAGCAACCCAACTTCTGCTGCACCCAACTGCTGTCGTGACAACTCAACCTCAGGTATGTTTTGCAATATTTTTTCTTGTGAAATATTATTTAAAAAATCTCAACACTAAACTTTAAAACATACGTCATTAGTAATGATATCTTCTTCTTTCGAGTTTTTTCCCTTCTTTGAATGTACACTTACCTAGAATGGCAGCTATGATGATGATGATGGCGGCAGCGTGGTGGTATTTGCAAACACTGACTGAAGTAATTGGTGAAAATCGTGTGCTTACCTGGCTATTTATAGAGAAAATTTCCAAACCGGGTTACAAAAAAAATAAAACATTTGATTTTCATGTGCATGTTTGAACATGTTTGCGAGTACTGAAACCGGTTATGATCATAGTCTGTTGTATACATTCGAACAAAGCAGACGTGTGCAGCAATGAGTCTCACAGAGGAGGATAATGAGAATCAATATAGACCGCAATTGGTTTGTGTAAGATCAACAGCAAATGTGATTAAGATAGTTTGCATCTTTACGTGCAGTGGCGTAACGTACACCCCCGCAGACCCCGCGGCGCGGGGGGGCCCGGGCTATAAGGGGGCCCGGAATGAAAATATATTTTTCCAAGAAATGGCCCGTGCCCAGACTGAAATATATATATTTTTTTCAAAAGAAATAAAACTGAAACACTGAAGGAAGAAAGAAAGAATGGGCTAAATATTGTCAGGTCAATGTTTATTGTTTACTTTATCAATTCGCAGATAGTTAGCAATGAATACAGATACTATAATAATACAGATAGTATCTGTATTCATTGTAGATAGTGAAGGAATTCAGAAGCAGGATGTTGTGACTTCAGGAATGGAGACATATCGAGGACAAAACACTCTTCAAACAAACTTATCTAGACTGTTATAAATCATGACGACTATGTCTCCATAGTGCAAATATTAGAGGAAATTAATATTACTTTCCCATTGAATTCCTCGATGTTTATTAGCATATACGAAGTAATGGAAAGTGGTGGGTTGTGTAGAAATCAAAGTCAATATTATTTATCATACACATACAGTATTTTGAATTCAGTCTCTTTTGAAGCGTCCAGTTAGATGCATGTAGGCCTACACGTGTCCGGTAAATTGGCCTAGAGTAAACCGTATGTTTAATTAATTGAGTTCGGGATCGTGAGTTCCATTATTTGGAGTGCCATTTTTTCATTTCTATTCTATTTTCAACATGCTGCGTTTATGGTATTGTGATGTTGTACGGTCATGTTTTAGTTATTTCTATTTTTTATCGACTAGTACATTTTTAAACAATGATCAGCAGGAATGTTTTTCCCTTGATATATCGGATAAATTACGCGTGATTATTGTATAAGTATATACATAATAGTTTTAGTTCAATTGTGTCAGTTCTCCCAACGCAGTTGAAATTTTTTTTTAAATAATAGATCAAGTACTGTTTACGTTTTCTCTCTTCTGCCTAAAAAGAATAAATGTCTTAAATTTTTTCTCTTTTCCTGACTTAGTAATTTCGCGGTAATTTAGATAAAATGCCTTTTTATTAAAAATTGAACCTGTGTCCGGGTCTGCAAACGAGGCGAATTCTGAAAGAACACATTTTCTGGGAAAAGGAGCGACGATGCTAACAAGGAGGATGTGAATGTGGATTCTATGGAAGACATCAGTTTCAAGGTTTCTAGGTTTCAAGATTAATTATTTATAATATAATCAACTCTCAACTATTTCCATCTTTCAGGAGCCCGTAGGCTACAGCCAAAATCATTAGACTAGCCCCCTTGAAACATGATTGAATTTTAAAATTTAATATAAGTTATAAAAAGGTGTTTAGTTCTTGCATAATTATAACTGCCCACAAAATAATTATGCAAGTTTTTCAGGGAGGGGTGGCAAGGGTGAGGGGGGATATTTATATGATTTTGAGGAGAGGGGCCCGGAAAATCGGTTGCGGGGGGGCCCGATTGGAAAACGTTACGCCACTGTTTACGTGCATAGCATATTGGCTTTCAATTCTAATTCTTCTTTATCTGAATTATTCCGAATTAGTTAATCAAAAATGTTTTACACCAAATTTGCAAAACGTCTTAAATTTCAATCAAAGTGCTGTACTATTTGAAAAGGAAACTATGAATTCTAGCTTCAATCATGATACACCATCTTCCAAAAAGGAAGATACAAGTTATCAACTACTCGACAAAGATAATACCGAATCAGATTGGTTTTCTAAACACTTATTAGATTTGGAGAGAACTAAAAATAAAACACTTTTCTTTATTAATGCCTGTGTTCGATCAGGTTTAAATAATAATATACCAAAATCGTTTGATTATCAACTTGAAAGTTGGTATTCGACTTTACTCTCACCTTACTCGCACGTATGTAATTTTTACAATTCTTATCAAATTCTTAACAATTGTGCAAGTCAAACAGAAGAAGATGTGAAGAAGCTTATAGATAGAACAAAACATGTTTGCAGAATTATCTAGGTAGGTGGGCGGCGCGATCAACATGAGCTTAGTGTTCTAGAGATTGTCTAGACGAAAAGATGGTTTGTCAAAACAGTCAAACAAGATCTGGCAAGCATAGAGGAAGAAGAAAAACAGCAACAACGAGGAAAGGAATAATAGGAAGCGGCTTATTATCTGTCTTAGGTAACATTGCGAAAGGTGTTGTGAATAGAGCGGGTAGCGCAGCGTCCACCCTACTTAATAAAACAATAGATTCATTACCTGGAGAATTGCATTTACCACATAATTTTAATTGGGGTAAATTTGATTCTTACCAGTACTGCGGGCCTGGTACAAAGCTAGAAAAAATGGTTAAGAGAGGTGATCCGGGAGTTAATTCACTCGATAAAGCTTGCAAAATTCATGACATAAGTTATTCGCGCTCGTCTGATAATTTGACACGTTCGCGAGCAGATAAAATTTTAGCTGACAGCGCTTGGTCGATATTCAAGAATCCTCAGACAGACTACAAGCAGAAGGTATTAGCGTATTTAGTTACTTTGGCAATGAAAGCCAAGTCGGTAATTGGATCTGGAATGAAAATTCCACATGTTTCTAGTAGTAGTGGTAGAAGAAGGAAAGGAGTGAGAAAAACATCTAGAAAGAAAAGAGAAGGAGTGGGTAAAAAAAGGAATAGTGATTCTATGCGACGGGAAGCTATTAAGCGATTGACAAATCATGTAAAGGGAAGGGGATATTATCTCCGACCGTACCCAGAATATTTTGGTGGGAGAATATTAAACTCCTCGACTTCGACGGTTCCGCATAACGCACACGGCCTATTGTCGTCTATGAAAAGCAAGAGAAGAAGGAAGAAGACTCATTCAAAACCGGTTAAACGTGAAGCTAGAAGTAGGCGGAAAAAGAATAGGAAAACATGAATGCGGTTAATATTGAGAACTTAAAACTCAATAAAGCTTTGTCTGATCATGATCTACAAAAGTGGGCATACTTATTGAAAATTCCATTGCGTGGTGTGTATATGCAGGATACACTACCAGAAAGAATTCGTCTCAATGAGATGGCGATTGTGAATTTGGATAATTATTCAGGAAAAGGTACACACTGGGTGTGCTATGACAAACAAGGTATAAATGTATTCTATTTTGATCCAATCGGCAACCTACAACCTCCATTACAATTGGTAAATTATTGGAAGAAACAGAAAAGGGTAAACGTTTTCTATAATGCTGATGAAATACAAAAACCTAATACAAATATTTGCGGGCATCTGTGTTTGTTATTCTTGTCTGCTCAGTTGTAACTTTTTAGTAGCAGAGGTAAGTACTGCTATGGCTGTAATATCGCTGACCGGTACAAGCAGCGATCTATACGAACATTTACCGCAGGTTATAGAATTAGATAGAAATTGTGAATATGAAATTGGATTAGTTAATTTGTGGACTTTTAATTCTATTCCAAATGTGATTAAAGATAAAAATTCTAGTTTTAAATACGGCGATCAATTAGTCAAACTCGAAACAGGTTCTTATGAAATTGATAATATTGTAAAATTGATCAAGGAAAAATTGAATGTAGCTGGTGACGGTCTCATTATACGCGGGAATAATAATACTATGAAAATCGAAATCTATTCTGATAAACCGATTGATTTAACTCATAATGATTCAATTGGCAAAATAATGGGTTTTAATCAAGAAGTCTTAGCACCGCTTATTTGGCATTATTCCAGAAGACTTGTTTCAATATCCAACATTACAACAATCGAAGTTTCATGTAATTTGGCGTGTGGGAGTTATAGTGATGGAAAAGAAAAACACACCATTTACGAGTTTCTTCCAAGAGTTCCTCCAGGATATTTAATTAATGAATCACCAAATCCAATTGTTTATGTACGTTTAAATACGCACAAGTTTCAGAGCATTAATGTGAAAGTGACGGACCAGAACGGTTCATTAGTCGATTTCAGAGGAGACAGATTAACGGTTAGATTACATATTCGAGAGAAGAAGAAGAAGAAGAAGTAAAATGGGTTTCATTGTATTCAACCCGTATTCGGCTTGCTGTAGCTATAGCGAATATGAAAATAGTGATCTTAATGGAAAGAGAACAAGGATGAAAAGGAAAGGGAAGAGAAAGGTTCAAAAGAGTGTTAGTAGAGTTTCACATTCCGCCGTGTTAACATCTAAAAACGCAAAGATTTTAGAGAAATTAGGATTCCAAGTGAATTGGAATAATGTCGTCAACAGCGGCAATAAGTGAGATCTTGGATGTTGAAAGGCAAATACATTTTTTTAACGAGATAAAAAGTCTAGAGTACCATTCCCACGGTCCCTATGCAAACCAAAGATTATCAAATTCTGATGAGATAAGAATCCCAATTAATTCGCAAGATAACTATAGCCTACCATGCAGATCGTTCCTACTTATCGAAGGTGAAGTTAAGTGTAAAAAGACTGCAATAGGTGTAGACGGTGTGAGTAACATTATAGATGCACAGTATAAACTAGTAAGTAATGCAATCGGGTTTATGTTTGATGAAATAAGATATGAGTTGGCCGGTCACCCTGTAGCAAAGTCGCGTCTTGTAGGTCTCACAAGTACTATTAAAGGTTTACTGTTAAAAAGCGTGTTTGATAAAAATACTTACCATTTGGCCGGTTTCGACAGGGAGGGGTATACTCTAACCGAAAACAAGTTCAGTTTTTGTATTCCATTAAAATTACTTTTAGCTTTTTTTGAAGATTTTCAACAAATTATATTAAATCTGAAACAAGAACTCGTACTGTTAAGATCGCCGTCGGATATTAATTGCATCGAATCGGCAACTGGTTCAAGTGTTCAGATAGACATTACAAAATTACAGTGGAAAGTGCCATACTTACAACTTGAAGATCATGTACGCCTTAGATTTTTACGCCTACTTGATAGCGATCGTCCGTTAAAACTTGCTTTTAGAAAATGGGAAATTCACGAATATCCTGTTTTACCGGCAACAAAAGTACACAGTTGGACAATTAAAACCGCTTCGTATTCAGATGCGCCGAGATTTGTAATTTTAGCCTTTCAAACAGATAGAAAATTGAAATATAATTCTACAATGGCTAAATTTGACCTGTGCGAGTTGTATAATGTAAAATTGTATTTAAATTCTGTTTACTTTCCCTATGATAACCTTCTCGGTAACAAACAGTTAATGTATAGAATGTTTTTAGATTTTGCAGGAAGCTATTCTAATTCGCCGGTAAATTCTGAACATGGGAATGAAATTGATTTTAGTACATTCACTAAAGATACACCGATTATGGTGATTGACTGCTCACACCAGACAACAACTTTAAAGAGTTCAGTAGACGTCAGACTTGAGTTTGAATTTGGAAAAGATGTGCCGGCTGCAACTGCTGCTTATTGTATTTTAATAAGCGATAATGTTGTAGAGTATACACCATTAACATCTATGGTGAGAGAGGTGCAGTAGTTTTTCCGATAGAGTGCAGCAGGTAGGCTATATAAGTTGGAGTGGGTAGGTTTTATGTCAGTAGGTGAAAGGCCATGCTATCGAGTGGAAGTTCGTCATCGTGTGACTCTCTATCGCAATCAACTTCTTCAACCTTACTTCAAGATTATCTAGTTGGGAAAGAAGAGGATATCTACGAGCGATTACCATCTTGCTATACCGGTGATTTATTGTCAGGATTAGAAGACATGGGTGAAATTTGTTCTTCAAAACCGTCGAGGAAACTGTATTTGGAAGCGGCAGCGCAGTGTGATCTAGACAAGGAGGATAAATGTGCGCGGGTGGAAGAAGAGGAGGAGGAGGAGGAGGAGGAGGAGGAGGAGGGGGAAGTGAGTGATGGATATTCGAGGAAGAACAAACGTGGAAGTGATGATTCGTTCGCTGTTGTTGAGTTTCACGGTTTCAAGGATGAAAATAATCAGTTCATTTTAAAGGAATTTGCGATGATTGATCCAAAAAATACTTACATTATTCTACATTTTAAACCGCCATTTCCAAAATCAGAGCTATCATGGAAGACATATCGCGAAGTGTGTTGGTTGGAATTTTATCATCATAAAATAAAATGGGAATTGGGCGAAATCGATTATTCTGATGATACAATAAGAGCTTATCTTAGAAACTATGATAGAATATACACAAAGGGTGGAGAAAAAGCAGAGTTTTTGAAGAAATTTCACAATAAAGTTGAAACAATACCAGATAATTTTGAAAGACCTGATTATAGAAAGTTCTCTAGTTGTTGGACTTTTGATGCTTGCAAAATTCATAATAAGATTGCCGATGGTAGGTGCGCATTATTCAGTGCTAAACACTATTTATCATCAATGTTGTGTAAAGCGGAGGAGAGAGGAATTGATCGGAAAATAGATTATTTGTGCGAGGGGGATAGGATGAAAAGTATGAAGACATGTCCATTTTACACCAAGGAGAATAAACGCAAGTATGCACGCCAAGGATTCTATTATAATGGAGAGGAAGTGGTTTGTGTATGGTGTGGATATCAATTGTACTTGCACAGGGCGAGAATCTGCAATCTAACAAGCGATGTTGCTAATCCGGTGAATTTTTCTGTTCTTTTACCACTCATATAAATACTTGAATGCAAACAGAAATTGCTTAGTATTGTGTAGTAAGCCAACAGTGTTGCTATGGATCCAAGCAAATGGTTAAGTGCTGATAGTGGATTGGAATCAAAATTACAAAACTATATTGATTGGTTTGAAGTGTGTGAAGAGGCTATCGCAAAAACTAAAAGTAAAGGAGGTGATGTTGAATTTGCAAAACAATTAAAGGCGATTTTTCTAGATACTGTCGATATTAATGAAATAAGTGATTATCTACGTTATTACAGACCGTTGAAATTAAGCGTTTATAAACTATTACAAATTGAAGATCAAGTGTTGCGCAATATGTGAAACAAAAGGTTATTGACTGCTCACAGACATGTTTTAACATGTCTGTCCTTGAGCGGAGAAGAAATCTGGTGGTGGGGATAAGGAAACCGGCGGCGGGTGATTGCAGGCGGCAGCATATTTTTCATCATTACCAGTTTTTCGCCGGTCGAGTACAGTTGTGCTTTTCTCAACCGCCATGTATCAGCAGCGACAACAGCAGCAGCAGCAGCAGCAGCAGCAGGAATCGCGTCCATTCAGTTTGACTAGATTCAATGAGACATCGCGGGAGAATATTCCTATTGTACAAATACATGGATTGAAATCTGACTTTAGTTATCCTATTCAAAAAGCAAGGTTAGCTCGCACACAATTTGGAACAAGAATTATACTGCGATTATATGAAATTAATAATCATGGTGGACATTCGTACTTTGATGTATATTTGCCGGAAAAGTTTCTATCCGAGTTGAATGCTCAAACTTTGGAAAGTTTCAATAGCGGGAGATATGTTATGAGATGTATTCATCAGGAGGACAAACCATCGCTGATTCTTCTGGATAATGCAGCATGTTAGAGCAATGCGGAAGATAGTGGTATAGGCCTGTTTCTTAGCTGAATATAAAATGAGATTTCTATATTAGACTATTATGAATATTTTTCACAGTAGTCTAGTGTAGAAGCGAAATCAATGTTTCAGTTTTGAGATGGGGAAGCGCTTTAAGCTAACGCCTGCAGCTTCGTACAGCACAAAGATGGAGCTAGTTAAACCTGATAGCAAACTGTCAAGTTTAATTAAATTCATCCTCCTGTCGGGTGGAAAGCGAAGCAATAAAAGTGAGTATATAGGATAAGTAGACTGCAGTATAGGCCTGTTTCTTAGCTGAATATAAATTGAGATTTTCCATATTAGACTATTATGAAAAATATTTTTTCACAGTAGTCTAGTGTAGAAGCAAAATCAATGTTTCAGTTTTGAGATGGGGAAGCGCTTTAAGAGTGCTAACGCCCGCAAATTCTTACGGCAAAAAGATGGAGCTAGTTAAACCTGATAGCAAACTATCAAGTTTAATTGAATTCATCCTCCCGTCGGGTGGAAAGAGAAGAATATATAATATTAGGTAAGTATTGCATTTGATTTAGTATAAGTTTGTTAGAGCTACAGTTAGGTAGTAGTAGCAGCACGCAGTGAGAGCTTCTTTAAAACATAACCTTAAAAATGTCTCAATGTTTTAGTTTTGCAAAGTTCAAGAAATTATCCAGATTGTTAATGGGTATAAGTTTGGATGAGTTTAAAGAGCTAGCTAATAGTGTAAAATTCTCACAATATTGTGTTGAAAATGTTAAGAAAGATAAGGATGATTATGATGATAAGGTGTCATCTGATAGCGATGACTCATGGAAAAATTCTAGTTCAAAATATTCTATCCTCTCTGAAATTTATGAGCTCTTAGATATTGTAATTGAGGAACGTGGACATTTTCACTATGGATGTAGCAATGATCATCCCATTACTACAATTACAGATTCTAATCAGTTGTGGGAAGTTATTTTCGATCTGGCAGAGCTGAAATGTATCAGAAAGGGCTAACATTGTTAGATTGATGGTAGAGTATGTTTTTCACAACAGTTAGGCTCAAGTAATTTCAGATTTTTAGTTACATCATGTCTGTAGACAGGTTCGGACGTGTTTCACGCGGTAAACATATTATTGATAGTGAAAAACAAATAGATGAACTTAAGAAAACAATTTTGACTAGATCAAATTTTGATAAAGAAAAAACAGCTTTAGTCTCAACTGACTATCTTCATTCGAGTTTGAAAATAATTATCGAAGAAGCAAAGGGGCAAAGAGAAAAACTGCTCAGTAAAGATGAATTCAATAAAGAGAAAAAAGATAATTTACTGACTAGAACAGAATTCAAAAATGAGAGAGAAAAGCTGCTTAGTAAGGAAGACTTCAAAAAAGAGAAAAAAGATAATTTACTGAGTAGAACAGAGTTCAAAAATGAGAAAGAGAAACTGTTTAGTAAAGATGACTTTAATAAAGCTAAGAAAGATATTTTACTGACTAGAACAGAATTCAAAAATGAGAGAGAAAAACTACTCAGTAAAGATGACTTTAATAAAGAGAAAAAAGATAATTTGCTGAGTAGAACAGAGTTTAAAAATGAGAAAGCCGGATTTGTCTCCTTTGAAAATCTTAACACAAGTATAAAAGTATTAGAAAGCCTTTTAATCGATTATGTACATAATAGTCAGGATTACAAGAATTATTTAAATACTATAATGTATCGATATGCTTATCATTTGATAGGAAAGTGTCTAATAGCTATGAGAACTTTCAACTGGGAGGAATTGGAAAGTCGTGGGCTTACACTAGAACATTGTGTTGATGAGTTTTTTCGTAGGATTAATATGTCAGAGCCAGAGGTTAAATATGATGCTAACCAGTTTCCAACACCAGAGCAACAACGGTTAATAAATCGTTATAAAAACTACTCATAAAAAGATTTTTTAGACAAAGAAAGTTCTAGCAATGAGAGAGATAGGACTTCCATTTTATAGGTGATGGAGGTGGAGGAGGCAATTCAAAATGGCTGTTAACATAGTTATTTATTTTTTTCTTTCCTAACCTTACCCCCACACAGTGCGGGCTTGAATGATGTCTAAAAAAAAAGAAAAATTCATGCAGTACAGGTTTGGGCAAAGCCTAAAAAAAGAGAAAAAGTGGAAACAATTCAAAATGGCTGTTTTCATGTAGTACAGGTTTGGGAGATGCCTACAAAAAGAAAATGGCTGTTTCAAACAAGGTTATTTATTTTTTTATCTCCTAAACTTATCCCCCCACCTAAAAAAAAGTGGAAACAATTCAAAATGGCTGTTTTCATGTAGTACAGGTTTGGGCAAAACCTACAAAAAAGGAAAAAGACCGTGGGCGCGCGCGCGCCATTTTCCTTTGGACAGGGGCAGGGGGGCTTGAAGGGGGATAGGTCCAGGGGGCTTGAGGGGGGGTAAACGGGTCCCCCACTCCAACATGTGCAGCCAATGGCGTGCCTCAAAAATTTACAAAATGGCCGACTCCCCCCTACAGGGGCGTGGTCTTCTCCCATTGGCCAGGGGGGCGTGGCCTAAGGGGGGTGACCTTGAAATGCAGGCCTGTGATTGGATACGCCGTTCCTGCAATACCACACTACTTATATCGCACCGCGCGGTCGGACGCGCGTCTCAAACCGCGCGGTGCGACGCTACCATGTGTACATAGCCTGATCGTTGTTGATGAGAGTTTATTCTGAGAAAAGGCTTATCCGATTTGTCTTATTGCTGTGTGAAAATGTTTAAAATATTCAAATTGAATCGCTGAAAGCGTATTTTGAGAATTTCCGGTTTAAATTTGTTTGTAGTTTATGACTCATGACAGGTGTGAGATCACTTTTGGTGTGTTCTCACAATATCAGAGCTTCCTGCTAATGGGAATGTTGTATTAATGTGAAGTTATATGTGAGTCACTCTTTAAAAAACTCGATAGAATCGATGATGTGTTCAATTCTATGGAGTTGTTGATTTTTAAAGAGAAAGTTGTCAATTGAAATTCAAATCTTAAGCATTGGACTCACTGCTAAATTTTAGAATTTTCCTTGCAAGAAGTAAGTGGTTCGGAGCCTACCTGAAACTGTAGGTCCAACTCATCAATCACCATCATCCAACTCATTGCCCCGGTCCATTGCCCATAGGTGTCAGACCTATGTAAGCTTAGCTGTCAGAAAAAAGTGTATTGTTTCAATTTCTTTGGTTGTTGGACATTTCAATTCAAATTACCTCCAAGTTATATGAATACTACTATACGATTACTGTACAGGAATAGATTTGAGTTTAATAGTTATGTAGGAATTGATAAGAAAGGAAGGAGTAGAAGGCCAGTAGAAGGAAGTAGAAGAAGGGCAGAAAAAAGAGAAGAAGTGTAGGAAAAGGACAAGAAGGGCAGAAGATTGAGAAGAAGGGCAGCTTTTACTGGTCAATCCAATCGGTCACCCTTACAGTGAGGGCCGAAGAGAGCGTTGCTTATCTCTATCTAGGCTATTCTACCCTAATTCCGCCTTTTTGTGTAAATGCATCACCTGGACATTATACTCTCAATATTCATTTATTATGCAAACATTCTTTTTAATGTCAGAAATCAAATTTTCAAAACAGTGTAATAGTAACAGTGTAAACGTATTGTTTTTGTATAAATTTTATGAATATTTTTGATCAATCTAGTTGATGTCATTCATTGTAAGGTTATAGCCATTAGACATAATTTATAAACTGTATACTTTTACTCAAATGAAGCTAACTGAATCTGATTGAAAAAAAAAATACCTGCTACAATTCTCGGCTATCACTTCCCTTCCTTATGGAGGTAAGATATGATTACTCTATTTACATAAGTATACAGAAATATGAGTGAGTACTTTACCTTCCTGATTTGATCTTAAAAACTAAGTAGAACAAAACTCTAGATATGTAGCATAGAACAACCATCAAGTTGGCTAGTCTATGATTGTAGAAACAGAATAAAGATTTTCTCTTCATATAATGCATATATTATTAAGTTTTTAAGAAAGGAAATTATGCTACCACACCCTGTATTCATCGAAGGTTTTCGCAAACTCTCCATTAAATCACCAGGAAGAATGTTCTCCAGCCAATTAATTCTTCAGTGTTTATTCATTTTTCACGAAATTTTGCGCAAACTCCACATTAAATCACAAGAAAATGTTCCCGAACCAATTAATCCTACAATATCAATGTACTCTCTCCGGATTGAATAACAAATCATAACAAAAGTGGATTTATCGGGGTTGTGAAAGTGTATTAAACCCATCATACTCAAGCAAGACTTGAAGAAATTCCGTTCACCTGACATTGAAACAGTAATATTTCATAGCGTTCAATTCCAAGTAAAGTTCAATTATAATTGTTGGCAGTTGTAATTAATCGTTGACCTAGCACAATTACAATAATAATTCCAGCTAGCAGAAAAAGTACTAACGGACGTTTTTGGTAGAAAACAACTTTTCCAGAAATCACGAACAGTGATTAAAAGTTGAATGTTGGCGATTCTAATTGAGTCATTAATCTTGGGACCTCATTGACAACGATCGACAAGCGATTTCATCACGATTATAAGTCGGTTATTAACTGGGGAATCGTGATCGAATCGCTGTTCGCTATCTTGATCACATTTTGCCAAGAAAATCGCTGAGTGCACTCTTGGATCGTGAATTAGTGAGATGTACTGAAGGCATCTAAGCTTTCACACAACTTATCCGAGAAATAATTGGCAAGGTATTGTGTGTAAAGCAACAACTATTCATTGTACTTGATCGGGATATATATTTTTTTAATTGCGGATTATGCCCACATAAGTCCGGAGACTTGTACGTGGGTAATGAGGTGAATATTGTGCTCAAAGCTGAACATTACTGGAATTTGACTGTGGTTGTTAGGGTTGTATCAACTGTCTATCGTGATTTTCAATAGTCAGGTTTTTTAATACAACAGTTTTATTTGAGGATGAAGCCCACACAGATCTGAGACCTGTGCGTGGGTAATGAGTAGGATGATAATGATTGATGAGTTGGACCTACAGTTTTAGGTGGGTTCCGAACCACCGGGAAGGGATTTTACAGTTGATAACAGTGTTTTTTTTTGCTGGCCAATCTAATCGGTCACCATTACAAACAGGACCTACGAGAACGCAACTTATCTCTATCTGATTGAACAGATACCTGCTACGGCTCGCGGCTATCACTTCCCAAGTTGTTGTATGAAATTCGAAGAGTTCCTTTCACATCAAAATAAGCCTCACCTCAACTTACTAGATAAAGTGATATCATGGTAACTAGTGTATAAGATTGTATAATTGTTGATCTATTGTGTATATGGAAGTTGACGAACTTAGCCAAGAGCTCTTTTGTTTTCATGTTTATCATTCTTTTGGAAATTACAATGAATATTCAATTTAACAAAACAAACTGCAAATAATTTTCACATAAATGACATTTTTATCGTAAACATAACTAACAAGATAATAAAAAATAAGAGAATATTAGAAAAACTGGAAATTTTCCGACTTTACTGTATAGGAGAATAATTTAGAATCGGTAGGTGGGTTGAACAATTCAATTACATATACATGAGCCTCATCCTGTCAGGTGTAATAAAACATAAAGAATAATAAATTAATAAACTTCAATAGAAACTATTCCAACATTAAAAATTACTCAATAAATAATTATAGTATATAAAAAATATTATCAATAAATACATAATAATATTATATGCTACTTTCTCACTATAATGACTACTTAGTTTGAAGTAACTGACAATTTAACAAAGTAACAAATATACAGAAACATAATTTATTGATTTACTTTGGAGAATTTGAAATTAATAATCACTGTTTATCCACCTCCTCAAATGCCCCTTGATGATATCAAGTTAGATAATAATAATAATAATAATAATAATAATAATAATAATAATAATAATAATAATAATAATAATAATAATAATAATAATAATAATAATAATAATAATAATAATAATAATAATAATAATAATAATAATAATAATAATAATAATAATAATAATAATAATAATAATAATAATAATAATAATAATAATAATAATTTTTTTTTTTTAATTTTCTTTTATTAAGGCGTTTTGCCATTTGACATGTACATGAGCATGAACTATTGGCTAAAACCACCTCCAAACCTAGAGACCGCCTGGAACTGTTTATCACATTACTTCAGAACGGCCTCTCATTCCTTTAGCTTATTCAAGCTACCCTGCTGCAACAAGATCTCTCTTCTTTGTCTGTAGTATGGTGATTATATAGTTAGCCATCTTCACCCATTGTCACCCAATAATAATAATAATAATAATAATAATAATAATAATAATAATAATAACAATAATAATAAAGATATCAAAGATTATTAACATCAGAACTGTGAAAGATACTAGAACTGCAAATATTACTTAGTATTATTTTTCACAGTTATGATGCGGCGTATGACATAGATTTATTTTTTATTAGCTTTAAAAGGGAGTTGTTTCAAAAAACTAGAATTATAGTTAAATATTAAGAAATGCCTTGCTAATTCTATTAAATTATTGGTGACCTTTCACCAAAATACTAATAACAAATATACTATTATACCCACTCTACATCCACTCTACTCTTTACTCTTTACTCACTCACTTTACATTCAACATAATTGATGAAAACCTGGACAAAAACTAGAAATAGATTAAGTTGAATGTTTGAGAGTGACAACTATTCACTTCAATTGCGACAAAATCAATCGCTCGAGAAGTTAGCGGTGATTGAAACGCAGAAAGTCGTTCGTTGACCCAAAATTTGTAGTCTCGGCTGCTGTAATCTGGGGTCTTGACGACCGAACGCGGTTCAAAACAATTTGCAATTTGCGGTCACAGATTCGACCCCAAAATCGCCCCTCCAGTTGTCCCAAACACATTTCTACATCACTTCATTAATTGTGATTGAGCTGGTTGGACGACTTGGGGGTTGTTGGGGGATAGAAGGGGGTATATGGAGTGGTGAAGGGGAGTTGTTTGGGGACGGGGGTTATAGAGGAGGGGTCAGCAAAGGAGTATTTGTTGGGGGGTGTTGTGGGGTTAGTTGGAATCTTAGCAAATCTTAGTATGGCGTCACTGTAGATAACCAGCCATCAGCCAACCCACCCCAAGATGCCATATAAACGCAATTCAATTATATCCCCAGTGAACAATGCAATGCCAGGCAACACTCTCACACTCCCACGCCTTCAAATCTTCTATTTTCTTTTCTTATTATTATTAATTTTTTGTATTTGCTGTTCTTCTCTTGTTTTATGTGTTCTACAAGCCGACGTTTAGTCAAATAATGGTTTTTTCCTACAGTGACCCGAAAAAGTGCCTATTTTTTTACTAACTGAAGCATGCAAAATAGTCTATTCCTGCACCAGTGCGGGAAAGTAAATTGCAGTGCGGGAATGTACTTTTCCGCACTCCAAATTTGCAACCTAACAACACAAAATAGTGAGCATGTAATACGCAGGTTCCCTATTCTGCATTCAAAAATAGGTTGGCTACTCTGCTTCAGCTGTGAATAGTTGTTGTAGTTGTTGTTGATGAAATCGATTTGATTCGAAGATAGGTTATGTGAGGAATTTTCAGGTTATGTATGCCCTGTTTTGTTCTGTTTGAATTACTTTATACATTACTGTAGGAAAAATTTAATGTGTAATACGAGTGCAAAGTATTGTTTCTGCACTCGAGAAACTTTTTTCACTCGCCTTTGGCTCGTGAAAAAAACTGTTTCTCTCGATGCAGAAAAACGCTATTTTGCACTCTAGTTACACAAATAGCTATTTCCTACAACTGCTCGTAAAGCAGTTCTTTACGTACTGAAAACTAATTGTAAAATACCTCTTTACTGCTCAGCAAGCGGTAAAGTACTTTACGCTCGCCAGCTGTTTTCTTTACGCTTCTGTTTTGATTTTGGTGCATCACAGAATCCGTGATATTGACATAACCTCAACAATGGCGAACGCTAACCAAATCCGCGCACGGTCTGTGATGTTACAAACTACAAGCTTTTATTGTGTTGGAATCCAGAACTTCAGTTGTAGGAAAAATATTGTATGTAATTCGCGCGTGAAGCTTCTTTATTGCTCTCGCAAAATTACTGCGCTCCGCTGTGCGTCACGCAGTAAATGCTTTGGCTCGAGCAATAGAGTCGCGCTTCACGCTCTTAATACATAAATAACTATTCTAGCTTCAGGTACAAAACTAACACATTGTAACTGACACATTGTTATGCTTTTGATGACTTCTTCACCAAAAATATTTTCGAATCGAATATTTTTTGCATTGTCTTGAAAGCAATTTAAATGTTTCACAATATTTCCATTTATGCATCCATAACTACTCAACCCTGAAATTGACTCAATGTAAGAGCTGGATTAATGTTTTGGAAGGAGATGCATAGAATGTTTCTTCATTATTTTCAAGTCTATCACTTTTGTCATTTGGGTTATGTATATTATGATTTTCTTTTTGAGGATGAAGCCCACATAGGTCATACATAGGTCATAGCCACTGAGTTTTAAACCATTTAAGCTCATTTTATTTCATTTCTAGTTGTTTAATTTTCTTCTACGGTTGTCCCTCATTACCTATGATTCATCTATTTCTATCAATTTTACTTTTTTAGTTATTTTTCATCTTTCTCTATCACTTTTATTTTTTTACTTATTTTTCCTCCTCCCACTTCGTCTTCCTCTTCTAATCTTTACTTTTCGCTCTCTTCTTCTTTCTCCAATTATTATTACTTTTATTAAATTCTTACTCTTCTCATTTTCTTCTTCTTCTTCTCCTTGTTCTGCTTCTTTTTCTTCATGCTCATCATTCTTCTCCTACTCCTCCTATTCCTCCTACTCCTGCTACTCCTCCTACTCCTCCTATTCTCCTCCTTCTCCATTATCTTCTTCTTCTACCAATTTTTCTTCTTCATCTTCTTTTTCTCTTCCTCCTCCTACTCCTCCTCCTCCTCCTACTCCCTCTTCTCCTCCTCTTCTCTTCATTTCATTTCACTCCCATATTCTACTCCATTCTTTCTATAACTCCATTTTCATTATTTGTCTATCCATATTCAATTTACTGCAATAAATTTCTCTTGGTCCCTGATACGTCTTTCTCCATCGTTTGCAAGACTTTTATCCCATATTTATTTACCTTTTTTCTTATCTTCTTCGCTGTTTTATATTCTTTATTCTGGTGATCCATTTCTCTACACTCACCTTTGCATCTTCCTCCATGTTAACAAAATTCTACTAAATATTTTTTCAGCTCTTCTTCTTGCATCCACAGTTTCTATAAATCTTCCTCCTTTCACCACTCCAATTTATTGGTCTTTCTCTTCTTCTCCTTCTTTCTCTTCTCCTTCTTTCTCTTCTCCTTCTTTCTCTTCTCTTTCTTCATTCTTCTAAGTCTTCTTCCTCTTTGTCCTCTTATTTTGTCTACTCACACTCCAACAAGCATCTGTCTCTCCTATCCTAGTTTTCATTCACCCTCTATTCATGTTTCACCTTCGTTTCTTTCTATTCATCTTCTACCTGAATACCCGTAAGGGTCTCCCCACCACGAAAAGCCATACGAATTTACTTTACTTCTACCTGAATGAATGAATGAATGAATAATATTTTTATTAGTCAAAAGCACAAATCATTTCTTACATAATAAAACTCCCTTACAACCAATAAAAAGGTTCGCATGACCCCGTGTGGGATGGTACACATGAAGATAATAATAAACCTTCACCTCATTACAGACGCACAAGCCTCAGACTCATGTGGGCATCATACGATCATAGACCTTCTAATATTCTATTGTAACTGCTGAGTTGTATTTTATTTTCTCCCCGCCTCCTTCTCTATATTTCCCCTTCCAAATGAATACAATCGATTTCCATTTCCCCGTCATAATACCGAAAACCATTTCCCCGGAAAAACTAACCGTTGCTTGTCATCGGAGTTTATCATTCCCATGAGGCAATTAGCTCAGCTTTATAACATCACCAACAACAACAAGGATAAGAAGAACAAGAACAACAAGAGGGGGACACCAAGAAGAAGCTCTCAAATTCTTCCTCCTTCTCTTTACCCTCAAATTCCTCTTCAGCCACCACAATAATTCCTTTTCTTTTCATTTCTGTCCTGACGCCATCCTTCCCTCTTTATAATGTGCCATCATAATAAGGAAGTCGGGTTGGGGTTTTATAGCCTGCGAAAATGCTGCCAACGACTCTAGACCCCGTCAAGAAAGTGTCAAGTAGGGGGTTCACACGGCAGCTCTCTTAATGCGAACTGTCTAGACACTACAAATAGCCGAATGGGGTCTCCACTAATGAATCTATGGTATAAAATGGAAATGTGCTCCCTCCATGCAGATAAACTGCGATTTTCGCCATCTTGGAATGTCTTGTTCATTGTGGCTGCTAGCAGACATTCGCAAGTTGAGTGCTTAGTGTCATTATGGGGTCTGCTATTAATAGGAAGATTTTGAGTACCGTTATCACCTCATAAATTGATAGTATCATCTCTGTATTAGGAAATAGAATATCTTAGGAAATATAGTATCTTAGGAAATATAATATGAAGGATCTTATATAATTATATTATGAGGAAGATATTTTTTATAATAGCTGCTTTGGGTAGACCTAGGCTCTTCTCCAGTAGGCTCATTTTCAAGGAACTACATGTCTTAACTTTAAGGCAGTTGTACGTAAAAATATTGATATTGTTTATAAATTGCAATAGAGATTTATTCAGAATAAGACAATTTACTTACAACATGAGACCGTTAACAAATAACATACTCATACCTAACTGGAATAAAAGTATTTGCAGGCACCAAACACATCATATTTGCTGTAAACTATTCAATATCTTACCAACTGAACTATTATCATTTAATAATAAAAATCATCTATTTTTAAAATTGTAGAATGGGTCAAAGAGAATATCTTCTTTAAAATAGAACATTTAATCTAGTTTCTTGTGTTATTGTATTTATTATCTGTCCTTATTTTTTACTTATGCTTATTTTATTATTTCTTATATTGTAGCTGTAGTGATTTTTACTATTTTATGTTTCCTTGGTCGGTCTCGCGCTCAAGCTATGCTTTGCTGGGTCGAAATATGAGTAACTAAATAGTCTAGAATCTTAGTTAATATCTTTATTTAAATTTATGTATTTTTGTTTAATTGGGAAATAAATCTTATTCTTATTATTATTCTTTGTAGTGGCGAAGGTGATATTGTGGAAGGTATCCATAATGAATAATAAGACGAAATTGTCACAACCACATTTATTGAAAACAGTGAGATACTAGTTTTGGTTATTATAGCATTATCAATCTCAATCAAACTTCTTGATTGTTTGATTGAGATTGATAATGGTATAATAACCAAAACTAGTTTCTTAAAGTTTTAATAAATGTGGTTGTGACAATTTCGTCTTATTATCCATAATATGAAGGAAATAAGATGTTTGTGCATTAGCAAACGATTTATATGTTGTGCTATGTGCTATAAGTTTTATATGCTGTATCCTATATGTTTTGAATTATTGCCACATGAAGATTTATTCTGTGAGGGGTTAATAGTGAGTATTTAAATGCGGGTTATTAATATAATAATCAGTTGTCAACAATTTTTTGATAAGACTCATTCTTGCACACAGGCTTTTTGCCAATGCAAGAATTACTTATTTCGTTATTGTTAATTTGTTTACCATTTTTAGAGTATCAATATGAACTACTTATATAATGTAAAGAGTATGTAAAAGAATGTAAAAGTTTATTTATAACCTCAAGTTCATTTTGTACCATTTATATTTTTCTTGATGACGAATAAATAAAATTGAATTGAATTGAAATATTATTACATTACACAACATTGTACACAAGTGAAAAAGGCTACTTACTATCGAAAAAAATCTGTTAGCAAAAGACTTTTGGTAAGACTCAGCAAAAAAATCTGGCTATAAGTTGGAAATACAAATGCTACTTGCTAGTAAAATGTAATCACGCTTTTCAAACATAGTTTACAGACTGCTTATTGCAAACTCAGAGATAATAGTAACAAGTAATAATAGTAACCTGAGTAACAAGTGAATAGAAAAAAATGTGAAAAATAGTCATTATTATTACTGTAAATGACACAAATTTAAATATAACACTTTCTAATAGTTGTATCTATGCTATGTAACAAAAAGAAAATAAAAATTTTCCAACAAAGAGTTGAATAAAAACATTAATGCACATTTAAAGGATTTAGACTAGGCCGTCCGCAAACAGAGCTTTCGCCAAGCGTCACAGGCGTCATGAATAAATGGATGTTATTGACTGAGCGTCACAGTCATGATACTCAGGCTATAGATCAGGGGCACCATTTGGGAACGCTCACGCCCCCCCCCCCCCAGATTTGCCAAAAATAACAAAAATGCATGTATCCATATTCATATATTGAACAAAATTTGGAATAAAATATATTGACATAATTGAGCAAAATTTCACACCGCTTCCAACTTTTTAAAATCATATTTTTCCCCCTTTTTTCTGAGGATGAAGCCCACATAGGTCTGAGACCTGTGCTTGGGTAATGAGTTGGATGATGGTGATTGATGAGTTGGACCTACAGTTTTAGGTGGGCTCCGAACCACCGGGAAGTGATTTTTACAGCAGAAAACAGTGTCTTTTTGCTGGCCTATCTAATCGGTCACCATTACAAACAGGACCTACGAGAACGCAGCTTATCTCTATCTGATTGAACAGATACCTGCTACGGCTCGCGGCTATCACTCCCCTATCATCATTATCAATTTCAAATAGGAGTGGCCGTAGCCGAGTGGGTTAAGTGCTGGTTTGTTAGCCCAAAGGTCCCGGGTTCGATCCCAGTTCAGACCAAAAGTTTTTACCTTGGGCCACTCCCGTGTTTCGGAGGCCACGTTAAGCTGTCGGTCCCGGCTGCCTAAAAAGCAGTCGTTAAGTCACGTCAGAGGCCCTGAACTTATTCAGGTGCGACCTGATAACTCTGACACCAGACCTGAGCCAGCCAGGTCACACGATATTATTATTATTATTTATAATTTCAAATAAAACTCCAATAAGGTTGACACCCAATTTTTAAATGAAATCAATAATTTGTTAAATATTAACTCTTAATTCCCATTTTAAATTTGAAAACCCAATTTCTTTATCTACTGTGTTTTATTTAGGCTCAAACTCCCATCAAATACTCTTACAAACCGAATGAATCCGATAATTGATTACAGCTATGAACAGCGCGCTATATAAACGTAATAAACTGCTTCTCAAAGTCAGACATAATTATCGACTCATGTTTTAGGGGCTCGGGGGTTGTGGTGGGGGGGGGCGTTGGGGGGGAGTTGTGCGTGGTTGTTGCTAACAAGCTAATTACGGTAATTAAAATTAATTGACGGTCCGGATTGCAGTATTTTGATTAATTGTGTCGGGCTTTCTTTATAATCCATTGGCTACCGACCGAAAGCTATAAACATAATATAGCCGGGGCACCAGACACTAACAAGCCTTCTATATCTATATACTTGTGTATCTATCCATATTATAGCCTTCCTTAAACTAAGCAATAATATTCTATCATCCGATGAAGATGGAGCTCATCTTTTATCCTTATCCTTTACTACTAAAATGCACCCCGTCGATATTGTTTTGTAGAAACAAGGAAACTTGATACCATTACTCCTTTTTTCTAATATTCTTGTTTGATAGATTATGTTGCTTGTAACTTGTAAAAACTGCAGGAGAAACATTGAACAAGTTTTGGTTTGGTCAGAATAAAATTACGATTAGCCCGAAAATAATGTTAATATTTGGCCAGAAATTGGATAGTTGTTTTACACGTAATGAGTTGCCTACAAGTCTCTTTTTTATTAAATCGTATCTTCAACTTCCTTTCTTTCTTCTCTGTTTTCTTCATCTTTTCGTCATAGTCTTCTTGTCACCTTCCACCTCCTCCCTCTTTTCCATCACCTCTACCACTTCTTACTCCTCATCATCATTATTTCTTCTTTTTTTCTTCTTCTATTTCACCTCCTCTCCTTCCTTCCTTCCTTCTCTTCTTCCTTCCACCTCTTCTCCCTTCTCTTCCTTTTACTCCCCCTTCTCTCACTCTTTTTGTTTTTCTTCTTTTCTTCTTTTTTTCGTCTTCTACTTCTCATATTTTTGTCTTCTTCTCTTCCTCACTCCTCTCCTTCATTCTCCTCCTGCTTTTCTACCTCTTTCTACTTCCAACCCCCTCCTCCAGCTCTCCATTTTTTTTTCTTTGTTTTAGATTTGCACTTTGCGTTGTTCATCTTTTTTCCTGCTTCTTCTTCTTCTCATTTCAATAGTTTGATAACCGAAACTTTTTTAAATAACCAAGCCTCAATATCACATTTATCGAAAGGTCCCTCATTTTGGGTGGCCTTCCGTATTAGTTGTAGTTATATGAGCTCCAAACTGCATCAACCACCTGCAAATACAAATATAAGTTAGACTGGAAGTTTTCTTCTAAACCTTCTACAACTTCTACACTGATTCATGGCCCCACTACACATCTGAGGCGATATATAGTGAGGCCTCGAGTGAATGCAGCCTTTTTCCAGCTGGCTCCATTAGCCTGATTAGTGTACATCTTTCATCAAAGATTGAACCAAATTTCAAGAGCACAAGTTGTTTCACATCGAGTACGCGTCAGTAACTGACGACCTCAACGTACAGAGTTGGTCTCGATATCTTTTTACAAATTCTTTTCAAAAGTTACAACATTTGAAGCTATCGTGGTGCATTCTGGGTATCATCGACGAAAAGAAAAGTACTTGGTTGAATTGGTTCGTTCCTGTATGTGAATTACATCCTGAAGATAACAGCTGGGCCTTGACCATTACTTAAATTGAAGTACAACTTGGTTGAATTTGTACAAAGTAGCTCATGTGAGTGGCTTTCAAAAGTTTCCAGTCTTAGCCGTGCAGTGATTCCTTAATTAAACGGTTCGTTTGATATTGATTGATGATATTGCACCGTAAATTGGTTTCCAAAAGTTTCAAGTTTTGAACGAATATTCAAAGAACATTCAACAGCAATCAAAGAAGCATTGAAACAGAATATAATACCTATAGCCTACTTACTACTAGATTCCTCAAGCCTATAAGCATTACTTCAATTGCAGAGAATTTACTTCAAATAGTTCATTATATTGTTGTACCGTCTGGCAGCTATATAGTTTAATAAGTACATATTCAATATCAATTATTTATTAAATATTGAATGATTTTAATTTAGTTAATCTATATATATAAAAATGAATGTCTGTCTGTATGTATGTATGTATGTATGTATGTATGTTCCCTATGGACTTCAAAACCACTTGACAGATTAGTATGAAACTTTGGGAATATGTTGTGTGGATATTGAGGATGGTTTCTGACCACAAATTTTAATAGAAGAGCTAATAGCTACTATTAATTAATCCATTTTATAAACCTAACCCAATGAACTTGCCGGCCAAACAGCTTAAAGGAACAGCTGATAGAAGTCAACAGTTTTTAATCATATGGCAGGCCCCTTAGCGGCGTTATTTACTGTCTTTGAACAGTGAGACTTTGCATTTTGCATGTAGGCTACCGTGCAGTCAGAGCCTTGCAATATGAAGGAAACATACGACTGGGTATGATGAAATGTAATTATGCCGGGTTGATGACATCTGTTAACCAATGAAGTGCTAGCTAGAAATTTGAAATGCAGCCTCAGCGAGAGGTGGCGAATAATAAAATCAAAAACCTAGCTTCTATCCTTATAGTTGTAGGAGGTTTAAATTTGAAATGTTTCTTCATTCAGAGGTGATGATTAAGAAAACAAAGAAGCCTCTATGATCAGCTGGAAGAGCCCTAGGACTAACTTCTTTCCTAATTTGAAATGTTACCTCAGCGGGAGGTGGAGAATAATAAAATCAAGGAGAATTTTTATGAGAACGCAGCAACGCGCGTCGAGCCAGCTAGTATTAAATAAATGAGACTGAATATTAAATAATGTTTATTAAATAATAAATATATAATATTATTCACTTATAAATTCTCCAATATGAAATTCTTATTAAAAGTAGGAATAAATCAAGTTATACCTTTTCAATTGAAGTTTTTCAGTGTGACTTTGAACTAATATTGAAAATAGGAATCAATTAAGCTATACTTATTTGATTGAAGTTTTCCTGTGAGTCTTTGATTATGATTCTATGGCACTCTAGTTGAAATTTAGAGAAGGATGAAGATTGTTCATGAAAGCCTTTTGTTTCCTAATAATCCCCTATCATCAATATTATGTTTGGTTTTCTGCTTTTTATTGCGTACTATTGCATAGAATTTAATTTGTTTGTATTTTATTTTGTTTATTTGACAATAAATTCATTTCTTTTTCTACGTTCAAATGTATTAATTTAGTGTTGCGCTCTGGTAGCGCAGTTGGTTGCAGCGCTTGTCTGTGATTGTATAAGACTCTTGCTGGCTTCGTATTTCTGGAGTCTCGCGTTCGAATCTCGTTCAGCCTTGGATGTTCCACATCATTCATTCCATTACCCACGCACAACTCTCGAAGCTAATGTGGGTATCATCCGAGAAAAGTTCAAATAAATAGATAAGTAAATGAATCTTCCTAGAAGTCATAGTGTCACTCTTGGACATTATTCATTATCAGGCTCTTTGAACTTTCAAGCCTATTAGTAGGCTCTTTAGTTGAGAGTATTAAGACTCTAGCTAGTCCATTCACTACTCTAATGTGTCACCCCACATTTTGCCTCAAACTACTCCATTTTGAATCAGTTTTTGGTTTCATGCAATCAATTATTCAGTTACACTAATAGGCGAGGGTGAAGAGCCGAAAGAAAAATGGGTCCTCAAAGAATAATGAGACAAAAACTTTGTGACTCACAACAATAACTCATTGCTACTTCTTTATGTCTTCTGTCTTTGTTAGTTTTTCTTATCCTAAATGAGATCAAAAGAGAGGGCCCGATGATTTTTAGGCGAAGGGGAAACTGATACTTATTGGGGGTGAAACAGACCATGTCGGAAAAGAAATATATGTTCAAATGTAAGGCTCAAGGTGGGCCTTTTTCGGAAGTTATCTCCTTGTCTTTTTTTGGTTTCTCCTTGTTTTATTTGTGTTTTTTCGGGGTATAAGTATGAAAAGGGGGTGAGAATATGAGTTATATGAGATATTGTGTAATGCAGTTTCTGTGTCAAATGGGAGTCCTCTGCTGAAACCGACTGATAGCTTTGGGGGAGGTCCCTTGGTTCACTGTAGTTAGACGTACTCATATCTTCACTGATATTACTTTTTCCCAAGTTGAAGAGTTTGTTTGGGAGTGAATAAAGAGTAGGATAACGTTGAAGAGAAAAAGGGATAGATGAAGAAGGAGGATAAATAGTCATTGAGGATGGGAGGGAGTGATATGGCTTATTTTAATTCTGTAACTTTTCTCTTGGTTTGGGATGAGAGTAAGAAGGTGTTGTCAGGGTTGGAAAAAGGATTGTGGTTGAAATTATAAAAGAGGGAGAGAAAATAAAAAGAGGAAGAGTGAGTGAGAAAAAAAGTGAAAGAGAAAGAAGATAATAAGGCATTAATATTATTAACAGTTTCCTCTTTCATTCCCAAGATTTGAGCGTTAAATAAATATCAATACAGAATTTTTTTTTTGCTGATGATGCCCACATGCGTCTCGACTTGTGCGTGGGTAATGAGGTGAATGATTACACATAAATGCCAGACGGAGGAGCGGGATTCGAACCCACGACCGCTGAAACAACAGCAAGCTGAAGTTGTGACACCCCAACCAACTGCGCTAAGCGGCACACAACAAAAAAATAAACATTAGGATTTATTAAGCAATACAATTTATTGAAAAATAAAACAAGAAAGAAGATGACGGTATAGATTTAATAGGCATTGATTGAAATAATTTTTATAATTTTTTTTTTTGCTGAAGTTATTCTAGCACCTAGTCTGAGACTAATAAGCTATTTTATTTTAACCTAAATTGCTAATTATTTACTATGGAAAGGATTAACCCATTGGCTTGACCTCCTCTATTTTAACAATAAACAATATTTTAAATCACTTTCATGCACACTTCTGCTTTTACACTTTCATACACACTTTTGCTTTTAACTTTTGCACATTAAAAAACTCTGCTTTTGCACTTCACACTACACTAATTCGTGTGGCTTCTTCCGCTTTAGCCTTCGTATCATCCCATGGAAGTTGAGCAGCTCGATTGCCTCTACGTTCTGGTGTTGATGCAATCTATCTTCATGTTTATTGGCAAATCTCTTGATTTCACTGGCTACTGTCTCCACTCCTAGGTCGCGGTGAAGATCAGTGTTTCTGACATACCATGGAGCATCAGCAATATTCCTAAGTACCTTATTCTGGAATTGGATGGCCGAGTGCAGCCCCATAGTTGTATTCCATAGGTCCACACTGGCTTTAGAATCTGCTTGTAGAGGAGCAATTTATTGTAGGTTGTCAATTGTGATGTCCTCCCAAGCAGCCAGTATATTTTCTTATATTTGATACCAAGTTCTTCTCTCTTCTTCTTCACATGCACTTTCCATCTAAGCTTAACATCCAGCGTCATGCCCAGATACTTTGCGGTGTTTGAGTGTGGAACTATATTCCCATTGAATTTTTATAATGACATTAATATTTAACAGTTTACTCTTTCATTCCCAATATTTGAGGGATCAATGGCCAACAGTACAGAATTCACAACAAAATAATAAACATTAGAATTTATTAAACAAAATTTTTTGTGTAAATAGTGCAGTTACTTATTCATAGAATAATAATCAATCTGGTATGAAGAAATAACAGGCTGCCAGCTCAATACCGCCTCTATAATTAAATTGTAGCTAGAGTTCTGAATTCTGAGAGGTATCTTCACATTTTCATTTGACAGATAAAATCATTATTTAAATCTTTTTGGCCTTGACAATTTCATGGTTGTTGATGAATTTTTGAAATGCTCCTTGTAGAACCAATCTGAATAAAAATAAGAAGGAATAGGGAAGTGATGCCGTAGCAGGTATCTGTTCAATCAGAGATAAGCTACGGAGCTCCTAGGCCATCTTTGTAAGGGTGACCGATTGGATTAGCTAGTAAAAACGACTATGTTCTCTGCTGTAAAATCACTTCCCGGTGGTTCGTAACCCACCTAAAACTGTAGGTCCAACTCATCAATCACTATCATCCAATCAATACATTACCCACGCACAGGTCTCAGACCTATGTGGGCTTCATCCTCCAAAAAAAATGATTATAGTAACTGAATCAGGATATGTCAGCAATCCCAATTAATAATATCATATATTAACAAGCATATAAAACACATTAATACAAATAATATAGGAAATAATAGCCATTGAAATTTTATAGTCAATTTCATACAGCTAATGAGCTCTTGAAATGTTAAAGAAAATGGAAAGAATCCCAAATGGAATATGCCTATAGAGTTATGAATGAATAATAAATTTCAGTACTAGAATTCTAGAAATACGAACACGAAATTTTAAGGGAATGCAAATTAAAAGAATAGTCTATTCAAGATTGTCACAAAACGATCGAACAATTCACATAAAAAAATAACAGACTCCAAAAAATTGAGATAATATATAACATAATATAATATAATATATAATGGAGATAAATAACAGACTCCAAAATTTTACATTGTCACAAAACGATCGAACAATTCATATAAAAAAACAAAAAATAACAGATTCCAAAAAATGATATTTTTGAGTTTGAATTAACTGACAATTTAAAAGACTGACAAATAAACAGAAACAGAATTTAATAATTTCAAATTCCTTAAAGTGCTATTAATTGAAGACTTCCACAATGGTAAATAATCTCAATAGCATGGAATAGCTGATGGAAATCGATGAATGCTACTGTACAAAAATATTCCCGGCGGTGACAGATATTTTTGTACAGTAGTATTCATCGATTTCCATTAGCTATTCAATGCTATTGTCATCATCCATCATTGTAGCACTCTCAATTAATCAGTCATCATCAATTAATAGCACTTTGAGAAATTCAAAATTAATAAATTATAGTTTTTATTACAAACTGATAGAGTAGGATAGCATGTGATGAAGAGGAAGAAAGAAAGAACTCATAGAATTTAAAAGTAAGAGGAAAATGATGTGATGAGGAATGACATAAATCTGAAAAAGGAGCAAAGAATTTAAGCAGGAAAATAAATAAATAATAATAATAATAAAGGATAGAAAAGGATAGAAAATGAGAGGAAAAGAAACTGAGAGCAAAAAAATGAAAGGTGGAAAACAGAGAAAGTGAGTAAAATGAGGGACAGAGATATAAAAAGCATTCAGATATTCCCTGTTGACACAGCGTGACTACAAAGCACCGTATTACCATGATTACTCTGTGAGAAGAAGGTGGAAGGCATAAACATAGGGAAAGGGAAGCACAATAATGATAAGACGAAAAACATATAATATCTGGGAAAGTGCGTGTTTTCCAGCTGCTTTTTCACGGGAAAACTCCCTAACTGAGTTGCACTCTCAAGTAGAATCATCCTTGCAAAAGGTTGTTTGAGAGATTCAAAATGTTTTAACAGAGGATGAAATTTTCACATAGTTTTGAAATTTGAGATCTGTATTATATTGCTGAGCGTTAGAAGACGGTTCTTGTATTTTGTTTTTCGTGTTTCACATGCTAACAAACAGAATATGGCTGCAAAAACTTCAATACCTATCTCTTATTTTGGGCTCCATCCGCCATTTTGTATTTTTTGTCTCATCTGCAATTTTTTAATTTTTTTCCTCGTCCGCCATTTTGTATTTGTCAAAGCTTGTACTATCCTACGATTTTGTTCATGAATATCAGAGTGTAGAGAGGATTTGTTAAAGTGAGAGTGAAGAATTTCACCACACAAGAAGCGACTAAATTTTAAACTTTATCCAATTGTAATATTTTCATTTTCATATTCATATTGCAAGATTTTTATTATGTTGAAAATGTTTTGTAATTTTAACTAATAATATTAACTTTTTTCTTATTTTTTTGCTAAATTGCAGAAGGCATCTTGGAATGCAGTCATCTGTGAGACTTCTTTGTGTATCCCAGAATACAATTTTCTTAGACACTACAATTATTTAATGTACTAATTTATGCTATTTTATTGTGCTAATATCAGGGGAGTGGCAGGCCTCTTGCTGAGCGCAGTGTCATGGCGATCTTGATGCTCATTCACGAGCGCTTGGGACTGCACATGGAAGGGTGATTGGCTGGATGACATGATGTTTTCAGCTTTATTATCACTTACCAGGTTTAAGAGATAAGTATAATGTATTAGTAGTACGGAATCCATCTAAACCTCCACCAATCATTGTAACCATCATTCACCTCATTCACCAACTTACAAGTCTCAGACCCCATGTGAGCTTCATCAGCCACAAAACATTCATATTATTTATTCTGTTTGATTTATTTCAACATATGGCACTTAAACAAACCGTTTACCAAGCGTGGAGTGGACTCCACGCTTCAAATAAATGGCTACCATTGTCAGTGACTGTGAGAACCAATGACAGCTGAGTAATTGAATCGTGGAGTCGACTCTACGCTTGGAAAACGCTCCATCACGAACTGCCTAATTGATCAGTTCTACCTACAATCATCTATCAACAATGAAAAAGACAGTGTACTCTGTATTAATAATATTTAGAGAAGTGGGGCCGTAAGCCAATATCTATTCAATCAGATGAAGATAAGATGCGAACTCCTGGGCCCTCTTTGTGAGGGTGACCGATTCGACTGGCCATCGAAAAGGCTCTGTTTTCTGCTATAAAATCACTTTCACTATAGTGATTTTAGAGTAGAGAACAGAGTCACAACCACCCCACCCACCCAAAGCTGTAGGTCCAATCACTATTATCAAATAAATTACAAGGTCTTAGACCTATGTGGACTTCATCCTCCGGTAAAAAGATGTAGAAATAAATAATCAAGTATTCAATTCCTTGCTCTGTATCTGTATCGTATGTGACTGCTATCCATGAGTGCACTATCATAAAAATAAGATTACTTTAGAGAGGGAACACACACAGATATCTGGAGGCATCACGTGATAGAACGAATCTAAAACTAATAAATCTTAGAGGATTTGGATTTTGAGGGCCCCAAAAAGCCGCCCACCCCCCATTGTTACCAACTTACAAGCGTTTTTAACAAACCACGACATTTTCTATTAGGGATGTTCCAGTCCGTTTTGTAGCGGTTCACTTTTGTTGGCAAAATGTCGGCTAAAAAGGGCGACATTTGTTAAGATTCTTGTTTACAATACGAAAAGAATTCGGCATCTATCTCTTTGAAAAGGTGAGAACTCAAGGTTTGGAGGTGTGGTTCAAGGATAATGGACATGGAGTCAAAACATGGCTATTGTTAGGTGGGATGCCACACACCTAACAGAGCCTAAGTCCTGCGGAGTGATGCACCTTTTTGAAAAGGCAAAAGAGGGGAGGGTATCACACAGGAACATATTAGCAGAAGAGGGGAGGATGTCACACAATAGCGTGATGTGACACGCCACCAGGTGGGTGATACCCTCTGTCACCCCTGACACCCCAATGAGTTACCGGCCAACTAAAGAATGTGGCACCGATTGCGACTATATACGCTTAGTTACAGCGGATTTATATCAGATGCATGACTGTGCAGATGGTGTCTTCCTATTGTGAAAGCTTCAGTATTAGATTGGAAATTGTGTCTTTAGATTTTGAAAAAGCAACATTTTTAAACAACATTTGAGAACGGAAAAGTGAATAATAGATTACTAATCACATCACATGTACTGGAAAAATGTTACACAGTAGTGGAAAAATTGCATGTTTTCGCAGATTCATTAAGTTATAGCCCTCACATGCAATTTCAGAACTTAATTTTATTTAATCCAATATTAAAACTGGCACTGTATTCCAATGTAATATATTGTCTTTACTCACTTGTATTAGAGATGCTAGAGGGATGCATTTCAATTCTGAAAAGAAGCTTCGTCAGCCTAATTTTATTCTCATCTTTTCAAGCACTAAGACAAGGCTCATGTGCTTTTGAGTTCTGTAAATAATGATGTTATATTCATTTATCATCTCCGTACATCATCACATTGCAGTAGAATAAAGAGGAATCAACAGGCTTTACATCCCAAAACTGCTTCCTCTTCTAAATTTCAATACAGAAATGTCCAAATAAAGGTTATGTCTGAAAGTCACAGTTTCATTATTACTTTCTACTATGAAAAAATATTACCCATTTATTTTTGAAAAAAAAAATTGTACATGGAAATACCTTGCACTCTCTCTTCTCAATGAAGTTTAAAAGAGTTTCAAAAAAGTGTTTTCTGCAAAGAAATTGTAGCACTGCATGCTCATAGAAAGATCGTGATAGTGTGTTTCTGTTATAAACTCATATTATTCTAGCTACATGTAAAACACTGAATCAAACCTTATTAATGAAATAAAAGATAATTCACGTAATCATTATCATAATCTGTATATGACTATACAGAGTGTCCCACGAGTAACCCGACAAACTTCTAAGGTGGTTTCCTCTCATCAAAATAATGAGAAAAAGTTCATGTAAACATGTGTCCGGAAATGCTTTGTTAGGTTAGGTTAGGTTAGGTTAGGTTAGGATAAGGTTAAGTTCAGGAATCAAACCTTATTAATGAAATAAAAGATAATTCACGTAATCATTATCATAATCTGTATATGACTATATATATAAGATTGTTTAATAATTATTGATCTGACTTGTCTTACATGCCATAACTGGAGTCTCCAAGACGTAATCTAGGAAAAAATCAATAATCGGGGCTTAAAACACCAATGTACGTTGTATAGTATATGAAAAGTGTTGAACTTGGTCACAATTAATAATTTGATGGTTCGAAACCCACCTAAAATAGTAGGTCCGCCATGTTCCCCATAACAAGGCTCAAAAAGAAAGATGGGTCTCCTCGCCATTGGAAGCCATATTATTATATTATAATAATAACTGTTATTAGTCATATTATTATCATTATTATTATCATTATTATTATTATTATTATTATTATTTTTATTATTACTATTATTATTAATATTATTATTATTATTATTATTATTATTATTATTATTATTATTATTATTATTATTTTTATCATTATCAGCCATGATGATTGAATTCAATAGCTTCTCTTATCCAATAAATTTATTTTATTTTTTAATACAGTCAAAATACAACTTATTGTAAAGAAACAACAGGCTTTTAGCCCAAATCTGTCTCTATTACTAAATTTTTACAGAAGTCCAAATATTTGTAAGCATAGGTTATGTTTACGTTTTGATTAAAATATAACTTGAATTTTCTGGAAAACACAATTACCAGGCTCAATTTAAACGATGAAGCACTTTGATTCTATTTGATACACTCCAAAATATTTCTGATTTTTTAAAAATTGAATCACTGAAATTCAGACTACATTATCAGAAACGTTCATTCACTTTCAATGTTAAACAGAAATATGACATTCTTTTATTCTTAATTAAAATTAAGTTAATTGAAATAAATTAAATAACACTTGAAATTGACACATTTAGTCCCTCAACCTAGGCACAAGTTTTGATCTCGTGTAGAATTTCCAGAACACAAAATAATGATGTAGACAAATCTCCAGTTTCCAGAAATCCTAAAACTTTCAATAATTCCTTGATGTACTGCACTTCACTTTGGCAAGTCCATCCATTTTTACCACTTCAAGTTCCTCATTTTACTCTTCCTCTTTACGACAGTCTACTTTCAACCAGAGGTTTTGTGGAATGAAATATTCAACATTGAACTTGCGGCAAGGCGAAGTGTAATCAAGGCTTAAAAAACAAACTGACTAGCTGTACCCAGACATAGGTGGGAGTCAGTCATCAAAGTTGTTGCAATGTTTATGGTGTTTGAGTACGAGAGCTCTCCCTGGTCCTCCCTGGTCCCCTCTGTCTCTCCCTGACCCTCCCCGTTTCACCCTGGCTCTCCCTGACCCTCCCCGTTTCACCCTGGCTCTCCCTGACCCTCCCTGGCTCTCCCTGACCCTCCCTGGCCCTGTCTGATGGTCATACGTTTTTTCTCCAGTTCGTGATTTTGGGAGGCAAGTCACGAAGGGTTGGTTTACCTTCTAAGGGAGATGGATGTTTTCCCGATGGCAAACCTATTTACTATCGAAACAGCCTCCAGTCCCTGTGCTCCTGCTTTTTCTTATTTTGCTTCTTATTCATCTTCTTTTCGTCTTCTCCTCATGCTTCTTCTTTTTAATCTTCTTCTTTACCTTATTCTTCTTCTTTTTCTTCTCCTTCACCTTTATCCTCTTCTCCTTTCTGCTCCTGCTTCCACTCCTGCACCTCTTCCACCTCCTCCTTCTACTACTCTTCTTTTTTCTCTTCTTCTATTCATTCTTTCTTCTCATTCTGCTCAACCTCCTGCTATCTCTCTCTCACTCTCTCTCTCTCTCTCTCTCTCTCTCTCTCTCTCTATCTATCTCTCTATCTCTTTCTCTCTCTCTCTCTCTCTCTCTCTCTCTCTCTCTTCCTCCTCCTCTTCTTTCTCTCCTCTTTTCGTCTTTCACTTCTGCTTCTTCATCTTTTTCTTCTCATTTTTCTTCTAATTCTTCATCCCCTTCTCCTTCCTCTTCTTCTCCTTCTTCTCCCTTTTGTTCTGCTTCTTATTCTGCACCTTCCACTCCTCCTCTTCTTTTTGCTTTTTTCTTCTTGTCCTTCTCCCTCCCTCCTTATTTTCCTACTTCTTCTCATCCTGCTCTTCCTCTTCCTGTTCGTCCTCCTCCTGATCCTCCTCCTCTGCCTCCTCCTTCTAATAATTTTTTCTTCATCTCCTTCTTTCTGTCTTTTTCGTCTTTCCTCCGACTTCTGTTCCACCGTTTTCGGTTCTTCTTTCTCTCTTTCTTCCCCTTCTCATCCTTCTCCTTTTTTCCTTCTTCTCCTGCTTCTCATCCTGCTTTTAATCCTCCTCTTTCCCACTTATTCTTCTCCCTTTTCTATCACTTCTTCCTCTTTTCCTTTTCCCTTTTCTTCTTTTTTATCTCTCTTATTTTTCGTCTTCATTACCTACTTCTAATTTTTCTTCCTTTTCTACTACTTCTTTCTCTTTTCCTCCACCCTTTTCCTTCACCCTTTTCTTCTCCTTAATCTCTCTCTCTCATTTTTCTTCTTCATTACCTACTTCTAATTTTTTTCTCTTCCATCTGCTCCATTCTCCTTTTTTTCTCTGTTTCTCCTATTTCCTCTTCCACTTCCTCTCAGTCATTCTTCTTCATTTTCTTTCCTCTGCACTGATTACTGGCGTCCCTTTTCTAATTTGATGGTGAAGAATGGTTTTTCGGTAATGCCTTTGAGAGAAGAAACAGAGCCAGTGAGTGAATTAAGCAAAGCCAACAGGTTTGACGGTTTTTTTTCTGTGTGGGGGGAGACATGAGAAGTTAGAAATAGTAAGAAAGAGGGTGTTTGATGTTTTTTGGAGCAGGGGGCACCCGGGGAGGGGTTCGTTTGTGGTAAGGGGCAGTCATAGGGGGCCTCTCATCTCCAGGGGCTTCTTTTCAGTCCTAAACCACTTCAGCCACCACTGCTGGGGAACAAAGTGCCGTAAAAAAGAGTGATATAAATCAAAACTTTAACCTACCTAATTGTAATACACAAAGCCGAGGAAATTATCACATGTTGAGTCACAGCAATAGGTTATTCGCACAGAAATTTAGTTATGTTGGCAGGACATTTAGTTATGTTGGCAATAGCTTATTCAAACAAAACCTAGTGATATTGGTAGGAAATTCTACAATAAGCTACCGCAGTTTTTAAAGAGTCTTGAAAATATAGAAATATTTAAAAAACAATTGAAAAAATGTTTGGTTGATAAAGCTTTTTATAGTGTACAAGAGTTCCTTTCATATAAAAATTAAGCCTCACCTCAACTAATTGATATAGTAATTAAGGTATCTAGTGTATAATATTGTTGATCTGACTTATCTTATACTCCTTAACTGGAGTCTCCAAGACGTAATCTAAAAAAAAAAAAAAGAAATTCTATAGCAAGCTAACTTTGTTTCTAAATAGTCTTGAAATATTAAGAGAAAAAAATTGAGAAAAAAGAGTAGAATAGAATAGAATGACTGCCCTTATTTTTGGTGGGTGAAGTTAGGACGCAGCCGGTCCTCTCTTACACATAACCCTCAAAATATGTAGCCCAGTTGATAAAGCTTATTTTAGTGTACAAGAGTTCCTTTCACATCAAAATTGAGTGTTACCTCAACTAATTGTGTTTGTAAATTGTGGTAACTAGTGGATGAGAATAGTAATATTGATTATTATTATTTATAATCTGACTCGACTCGTCTTAAACTTCATAACTGGAGTCTTCAAGACGTATTCTTGAAAAAAATATCATAATTCACCCTATCAGCTTCGTTTCAATTAAATTTAGATTTACCCAGCGCTGTTTTAGAGAAAATATAGATTTCGGTTCCGCCATGTTTGAAAGGGTTGAGGATATGATTCTATTGAAGATTTCGGAATAAAATTCGTCCCGAACCAATTTTATAGCATTATATTTGGGAACCTATATTGTAAGGAACCTATATTGTAAGGAACCTATATTTTTACTAGACTATTTTCCTTTTGAGAGGTACCGGTACGCCGTACTAGCTCGTACCGTCACAAATTCAGCCCTGGGTTTAGTGAAGTCAATTCAATTAATAAAAGACATCTTATTTATTCTTTATATCATAAGTCCAGTTTTTTTCTCAAATCTATATAATTTTTGGGCATTATTTCCGGTTTAGATTGATTCATTTGAAGCCGACTGTTGTTTTATCCTAACTGTTCTGTGATTGTCAATCATCAAGGATTAATAAGTGGTATTATAAAGTTAGGTGGTTGAATTTATAACTTTACATTGTCCTTTTTTGTAAAAAGATTGGTTATTTAGGAAGGTCTTGCTGTCTTCAAGCTATTTAGCATTGATTGTTATAGATATACCAGTAATGAGAATCATTAATGATTAATAAACATTTGTTACTTCAGATTATAAAGTGTTCAGTATTTTCTCATCACTTAGGGACGTACAGAATATCTGACATCACACAAATATTTTTGTAGTTCTCAATTTTTACCACAGATGTCGTAAATAATTCCAACTGTCACAACAGTATGACGGCCGAAAAAAGACGGAAAAATATTATTGGTAGGATATTATTGCCCCAAAAAAATCAGATATATCTAACCGTTACTTTCTATATCTATATTGTCGGTTGTGTGGTATATCTATATAGAGTTAGGAATGACGTCACGGTTCGGCTATTTTCGGTAATGCGCGACAACACGGTCACAGTGTGGAGGCTATTTGCGACAAGGGGCTAGAATAGGGTGGGTCTGGGGCTGGGGGGGTTTGGGGGTCAGTTTTTGATTTTGGGGACACCGAAATAACAGGAGGCGGTAATTTTGACAACGACTAAAGGGCAGGTTCCATCTCACACACACATACACACACAAACTGTATTGAATGGTGTCTCATCAAGGTGAAGGATGTTATAGTGAAAAGGGAGTTGCTCGAAATGAGAGAAAGCGGGAGGGAGAAAGAGGGATGAAGATAGAGATAGCGTGAGAGAGAAAAATGGAGAAAGAGTAACTGAGAAAGTGAACGAGAAAGAGATAGAGTGTGAGTGATGGAGAATAGAAGAGAGAGATTTAGCGAGAGAGAAACAGAGAGAGAGTGAGTTGAAAAGATAGAAGTGAGTGAGTACGAGAGACAATGAGAGAAAAGTGCGAGAGAGTGAGGGAGAGAGTGATAGAATGTGTGTCTAAGAGGAAATGAAAGAAAAGGTGAAAGAGAGTGAGTAAGAGAGGAAGTGAGACAGAGTGAGAGCGATGGAGAATAGGAGAGAGAGTGTGAGTGATAGAGAATAGGAGAGAGAGTTTGTGAGAGAGAGCGTGTGATGAGTGAGGAAGGAGTGAGAGAGAGTGACTGAGAGAAAAAAAATGAGTGGGAGAGAGAAAAAGGGGGATTGAGTAAGAGAGAGTTTGAGAGTGGAGTGAGAGAGTGAGTGAGAGAGAACGAAGAAAGAGAAAGAAAAGAGTAGTAGTTGTTAGGAGGTAGCTCAAAATCAGTTGGGAAGAGGGAATGAGAAAGAGGGAGTGAGGGAGAAGAGTGATAAAAAGAGAGAAGAGTGACAAAGAGAGAAAGATGAATGAGAAGTAAGTGTAATAGTGTTCCCTTGTCAAAACATTGGCAATATCCCTTTGTGATAACGAATCAGCTGCTATATCCCGCTGATATGGTCTCCTTTAGAGAATGCCCACACTCTACAGCTTGCCCAAGCCTGATAGGCATAATGCAGTAGACCACAACGTATCACGTTACGAAATTTAGAAGATACTTTTTGAGGATAATAGGCTACTAATAGTTCTGTAGACCTCAGAACAGTAGACCTCACGCCCAAGAATAAGTTGCTTGCACAGAGCAACAAACTCCATGAACTCAATGATAATCTCAATCACCATTGCAAAATTGAAAACAGTCATCAGACCTAACCATTGATAAAATTCGCGTAGTCTTTCATGTCTGTTTTTCACAAAAATCACTCTGTTTCACATCAACAAGACTGTGTTTTCAATTTGCGAGAACCCACCTAAAACTGTAGGTCAAACTCATCAATCACCATCATCCAACTCATTACCCACGCACAGGTCTAAGACCTATGTGGGCTTCATCCTCAAAGAAAGAAAAAGCTGATTGCTCAAATTAGATTTCAGATGTCTGATTAATCAGTTTATAAAACAATATTAATAAAATTTTTATATCATTTACCTAGTTATCACTTGTTTTTTCGAATCACCCACTTTGGAGTACGTTGAATCAATTATTTCATCATTAATGCTTATTTCCGCTTTTTCCAGTACTCCTCAATTCTTTCCGATGTTGTCTTTCTTTTCTCTTCTGATACTACAGTACCTATTCGACCTCTCCTTATAACTTGTTATTATATTCAATTGAAATATTAGAAATGTAACAAACCAACATGAATGATAACATTGTTCACATGAATATGGCTCAACCAGATGAATGAGAGGACCTATTGCATATCATGGAGAAGCTCTTTTTAAAAAACATATAAAATTCCGTATAGAAAAAGGCCCAATTACCTTTGTACTTTCTTCTTTTAAATATTCTTCAAATGTAAGCAAATTTCGAAAATCCTTACGAATACATCGCTGCGCATTACTAAAAGGAGCATTGAAGCCAAATTTCAAAGAAATCGGTTCATGCATTCAGCCGTAAATGCGTTACAAACAGACGAACAAAGAGACAAATGCGAAACGGTCGACTAGAAACAGCGTCATCTTTTTGTTCGGTCAACTAATAACTTCGTTTAATAAATGACCACCTTAGGCATACCATACCGTTGATTCTGGATGAAAATATGTTTGTATAGAAACTATAGCGTCTTGTCATGAAGTGAATGTTAAGACTTTCACGCTAATAAAAGTAAACCAAAACGATCTTACACAATAATAGACCACAATGTACATAGATGTAGAGGATACCCCAAATAATCAGAAGATACTAGGATTATAAGCCATTAAGTTACTGACATTGGGTGATGTTAATAGAGCTGAGTCTGTTGAGTAAAGCTGGGCATTCACGTTCCGATTTGCAGTACGACTTGCAGTCCAACCTCCAAGGTTGGATCCGAAAACGGGACGTGAATGGGCTTGTTGGATGGTTGGAATTGTAGATGGACGACTAGAGGGACGACTTCAGACTGTCGACGGTGTTGGAGCGTGTGTGGGGGAGTCGGATCAAAGTCGTCCAACTTATTTCAGTCAGTGCTTGACCTTCGGGCAACTTCGGTTACATTTTTCGGCTCGAGAGCGATGCTGACAGCTGACTAGGAATAAAGTTGGATTGCAAGTAGGAGCGTGAGTGGAATCGACTATCCATCTAGCAGTACAACTAGCAGTACTGCAAGTCGTACTACAAGTTGGAACGTGAATGCTCAGCTTAATTCATATTAATTTTTGACTCGGCGCTTGAGATTCTTGTAATTTGATGTGAATCGATTCGAGTCAATCACAGCTGTTTCTCACGCCTTTCTATAGGACTCCCGTCGACTCAACAGTCGACTCCAGTCACTCAACAGAGTCGACCCACTCAACATTCACAACTTTATTCACACCGCCCATTGTTCAAGTTTCACACTTATAAATAATACAATGGAAAATTTATTCGATGTGTTAACACTTGAAAAAACAAGTTCAATGTGAGAAAATGTCCTAAGTTTTATAATGTTTCAGCTATAAAATTCTATAAGCCTACACTGAGAAGACCACAAAGTAAACTAGAGTTCAATTCTAAATCTGCCATTCGTTATAAAAAATCGAGATCAATGCAACGTTTCAAGCATTGAGTTTCTGGTACGAGTATAACATAGAGCAGTGATTTCATTACAGTATAAAAACGGCTCTATTTGGACTTTAATAGCTTTTCAAGTTGAACACAAGACTTAGCAAGAGACTAGAACATGGCTCAAGTATAAGAATTTTATTGGGATAATGTCAGGCCATCTGGAAAATGTAAGGAAGTAGTACGATTGAATGGAAAGAGAGGGGAATGGGATATTAAGGTTAAAAGTGAGTTTAGAAAGAGAAGGAGGAAGAGAGAAATCGATCCAGACGTTTCAATTACATATGAAAGAATGTTTTACAGCGAAGCCCCATTCATAGTGATGCTGGTGCCAAACAAAGGTCGCATTTGAAGATGTGCGCTGCAATGTATACATATACAAACTTTAAAAAATGATTCTATACAGATAAAAAATGCATTCTATCGATACAGATTATTTTGTGTATAAATCAATACGATTAGGTTAACAGACTAGACAACAAAGGACTTTAAATGCAACATGGCTAGGCAGAAAATCACTTGTGGCTTTCTGTAGACACGCATATTGACGTATCAATTATTGACCGAACAAAGAGAGGTCTCTGTTTCAAATCGACCGTTTTGCATTTGTCTGTCTATCTGTAACGCATTCACGGCTAAATGCGTGGACTAAATTCTATAACATTTTGCATGAAACTTCCCATAAGGAATGCCCAGCGACGTATGTCGATAGGATTTTCAAAATTTGTTGAGTTTAAAGGATATTAAAAAGGAAAAAAGGGAAGCCACTCAGGCAACATATGATTTTTTAAATCATATGCAATCAGAAACAGATCTCAAAATATCCCTTGGGTCCTCTTATTCATTTGGTCGAAATATTAATGAATTAAGCTATCATTCATGAGAATAACATCATTGTTTGAGAGGAGCAAATCCTTTATAATATTTCATTCAATTATAATAACAAGTGATTACTATCGGATTGATAATTATACAAATTTAATTGATGGTGTTCTATAAATTAATTTTATCAAAAATTTGTCACTCAGGGGAGTGATAGCCGAGTGCCGTAGCAGGTATCTGCTACGTAGTAGGTATCTAATCAGAGATAAGCTACGACTCCTGGTCATCTTTGTAATGGTGACCGATTGGATTGGCCAGCAAAAAAGACTCTGTTCTCTGCTGTAAAATCACTTCCCGGTGGCTCGGAACCCACCTAAAACTGTAGGTCCAACTCATCAATCACCATCATCCAATTCATTACCCACGCTCAGGTTTATCCTCCATGGGGCTTTATCCTCCGAAAAAAAATTTATAATGTGATAAAAACACATAAAATCTTATTTGATTGCAATCAGCTGTCTGAAACAACACAAGTATAAACTGGATGTATAGAAACGCAGCCTTGTTGAAGTGATATAGAGTGATTTTTGTGGTAAACAGATATGAAATAGACTTTGGAAATTGAATCAAGGGTTAGGTTCGATTACTGAGTTTTATTTTGCAATGGTGGTCATCATTGACAACATCGAGTATGCTCCACTGTGCTAGCACCCTATTTTTTGAGCGTGAGTTTTACTTTTCAAAGAGCTACTAGTGACCCGGGTTATCATTCTTATAGGTAATATAGGTAATTTTTTCTGAAAATGATTCCCACATTAGCTAGAAATTCATGCTTGAGTAAGGAGTTTTAAAACTGGTGCTTGGAGCTCTAATGAAACGTATTATGAAGTGGCACTAAAGCTCTATCATAAAGCATATTTCAAAGAAATCAACGGAATCTTGAGAGTGATCATGTTGTAAGAAGTCTCGAAAATGATCTCAAGGAAAGTCTCAAAAATAGTATCGAGAAAAGTCTCGAAAGTGTATCGAAACTTCTCTCGAGATTTCTCTAGAGGAATTTCGAGACTACTCTTATCTCGACACTTTGTTGAGATCACTTTCGAGATTTCTCTCGAGACATATTCCTAGACCTCTTTCGAGACGAATTTTGAATAAAATGAAATAAAATGGGAAATAAATAAAACCACTATTAACTATAGACTCTGGCTCTGACCTTGGGTGAGAATCTCATTCAGCTACGGATGTTTATCATCATTCACCTAATCACCCACGCACAAGTCTCCACACTCATGTGGCCATCATCTGCCATAAAAGTAAAAAATTCATAATCATACAATCAACTCACTCCGATATTGCAGTTACGATCTAACTATTGATGGGAGATCTATCTCCACCTATGTTTTTCTGAGGATTTTTTTTTCTTTATTTATTTACACACATAATTTTCTAATTACAATTTTTGTACACATATAAATTCTATATAGTGTTATATAAAAATGTATAATTATTTTGTAGTCAGTGCTTTGTATAAGGGTTCAGTATAGGGTTAGTTCAGTGAAGGTTACTGTACCTTGCTACTGCAAGAGGTTTGAGGGGTTGGAAAGACACCGAATTTAGGGTTGTTGGGGGGGGGGAATGATCAACACACACCTGAATTAATTAGCCTTAGACGAGTCTGCTCGGCTAGTGATGAATCATTTATGTGTTAGCCGATTAGACAATCTGTTTTACTAATTGAGAGAGCTGCTGCCAAGCCTGTGTTGGGGTTTGAGGTGAGGGTTGGCACGATAGACCGCACAGAAACCCTCAGACAGACTCCTCACCTCACCTCATCTGGTCACAGATTTAGTGCAGCGATTGTCACTCAGTAGTAAATGTTTCTGTGGCAGTCTGTTGAGTATCCTGTTCGGGTTTTTGTTATCCTTGAACTTCGAAATCAATTATTGATCTATTATCACTTATCCGTTGGCTGGGATGTCATAGAATACAATTATTTTAATTTTTCTGTTTGTGCAATAATCAATTTATACACTTTTAATGAAAAATAAGACGAAATTGTCACAACCACATTTATTAAAACTTCGAGAAACTAGTTTCGGTTGTTACACCATTATCAATCTCAATCAGAGAAACAATTTCGTCTTATTTTTCATTATGGATACCTTCCACAATATCACCTTCGCCATTACTAAGAAAGTTATACACAGTAATATAAGTTTATTTTCTTATTTATTACTATTATCATTCTTGTTTAGTATTATTTGTTTATTTGATATAGATCCCAAATTGACGGAAGTTTCAGAAATTTAGTACTTATGGTTGCTGGATTGATCTGTGAATTTCAATGGAATTGACGCTATCTACAACATTTAAAATTATTATTCCTCTAAAAAACATTTGAATCAAAATGAGAAGTGATAGCCGTATCTGTTCAATCAGATAGAGATAAGCTGCGTTCTCGTAGGTCCCGTTTGTAACGGTGACCGATTAGATTGGCCAGCAAAAAAGACACTGTTCTCTGCTGTAAAATCACTTCCCGGTGGTTCGGAACCCACCTAAAACTGTAGGTCCAACTCATAAATCACCATCATTCAACTCATTACCCACGCACAGGTCTCAGACCTATGTGGGCTTCATCCTCAAAAAAAAAAACAACTTATGGATGCTGGATTGATTAGTGAATTTCATTGGAATTGACGATATCTACAACATTTAAATTTATTAAAAAACATTTGAATCAAAATCTATTTAAACTCAAAAATTTGCCTGAAAAACTATTAGCTTTGAACTCTTATTATCTCTTTGATCATTGATCACTAATTGATTTCACTCTAATCATCAGATTATACTATTGTAATCAGTAAGGTAGTTTGTTTGAGATTGTTAATGGTGTACCAAACGAAACTAGTATCTCAATGTTTTCAATGAATGTGGTTGTGACAACTTCAAGTCTTTTTATTCAATATGTATATCTTCCACAATATCAGCTTCGCCTCTACGAAGAAAGTAGTAAGTTCAACTCAATTTTAATTTTTGTAACCCTACAACTACAAAAACACAGATGAAGTACTGTAAGTTATAACAAATATAAAGTATCACGATTTCTTGGTGTTTGTGCCTTTGCCTGGTAAAATAATAGGCCCAATTCATGTTTAACAGAATTGTAAACTGTATTCAATCAAATAATTACAGTAAAACCTCGATTATCCGTCACTCTTTCAACCGTAACATTCAGTTATCCGCAATTGTATTAGTGAGAGTTTTATGATTTATTTGGTTTTTTATTGCATATAACGCAATTTTCATTTCCAAATCTGATCGTAGTAACTTATATTTCTGATGGCATGGAAATTCATATAAAATTGAAATATCCTTTTTAACTCTGTCTTATTTCCTCAACTTTCTGTAAAATACATCAAATTTAGAGACAGTACTGTGCACGTTTATATGATGGCATTGCTTATCCGACAATTCAGTTATCCGTCACGGCCCCGGTTCCAAAGGTAACGGTTAAAATAGATTTTTTTTCTGAGGATGAAGCCCACATAGGTTGGAGACCTGTGCGTGGGTAATGAGTTGGATGATAGTGATTGATGAGTTGGACCTACAGTTTTAGGTGGGTTCCGAACCACCGGACTGTATTGAACCACCGAGCCATTCTACTGTCTGGATGAAGTCATTGTTCAACAGAATGGTAAACCATATTCAATACTGAACAAGGGTTCCAAGCTAGTGCTGCGCTCTGCCCTAGTTTCTGACAACTATTGACCTAAAGGTACTGTGTATAGTAGGCCAATATATACATATACAGTAAGGTATATGAGCAGTACAGATCAAATAGTAGGAGCTAGGTAGGCACCAGTGAATACAACAACTATGTAACAATACAACACTAAACAGAGTGGAGTAGCCTATTACTATTGCAATGTATGTACTGTATTTACTATGCAAGTCATCAAGCATAAATACAATTGGTACACAGTTTACGGAAGCCACATGCACATGCGCGCGCGCGTGTGTGTGTGTATATATATATATATATATATATATGCGGGTTTTATGTAGTGTTGCAGGATCCACCTGTATGTTGTGTTGTATCCCCGTTATATAATTATTATTGTCACGCTTGATACACTGCAATGAATGAGGTTCACTAACCTCCCACAACAAAGCTTCTGTTTACTTACCTTCTCTCTCTTCTCTCTATCTTTCTTCTCTCTCTTCTCTCTCTTCTCTCTATTCTCTCTCTTCTCTCTCTTCTCTCTCTTCTCTCTATTCTCTCTCTTCTCTCTCTTCTCTCTCTTCTCTCTCTTCTCTTTCTTCTCTTTCTTCTATCTCTTCTCTCTCTTCTCTCTCTTCTCTCTCTTCTTTCTCTTCCTTTCTCCCACCTTCTCTGTCACAACTGGGAATAATTTTGTTACCAATGACAGAGCTAATACACTGGAATCAAGATTTCTCTTGGATGGGCGACCAAGCTGCAATGAGCTAATTCTATCTGCTTTATGATCATTTATCTAAAGTTTCGGAACCCACCTGAATATATACGCTCGAAGTCTATTCATGAACTCAAAAACAAATTTATTTATTCATTTAATTGAATCATCTGCTCAAAATTAAATAATACTAAAGGAATAAATTGGTCACCTTGTATCCTCTAAGAGATAAAATCGTGTATTGATATTATAATCATGTCATAATAATATAGTATTAGAGACTATAAAATAAAAAAAAATAATAATTCACAACAGTTGAACATAACGTTCTTACTTCACGTTGTATACTTATTTCTGCCCTCGTATGTGTACCTTACGAATTTTTACGTGCTAGGAGCTGCAAACCCAAAAATTAGTTTCGAAAGTACATTAAACCAGAAAGAAAAAGCCCAGAGAGTGAGAGAAGATGAGTGAGAGAGATAAGAAGAAAGAGAGAGATTGTGGGGGAGTGTGAACAAGAAAAAGCGAGAGATATTTGGTGTGATAGGGGGAAGAGAGTATTAGGGAAGGGTGAAACTGGAAGGAAAGGAAGATGGGTGAGAGAGAGAGATGGGAAAGAAGAAAGAGAAAGACTAAGAGAGAGAGAGAGTGAGAGTGAGAGAGCGAAAGAGAGTGAGGGAACAAGACAGACGTTTGAACAAGTTGTCTTAAATTGCAGACCGGATAAAACAAAAGCGTCTAGCGAATCTAATTTCTCCCAAAGCAGACAAGTTGCACTTCCTACTCGACCAGAATGTTTTTTGGATGGCAGAAAAAGAAGAATAAGGGGAAGAAGAAGATGATGAGGAGGGGGAAAACAGTAATAAAAAAGGGTATAAAAAGTAGAAATGCAAAAAACAATTCAAGGAAGTGGATAATAGACTTTGTATTGCACATTTTCTGTACGTAGTGAGGGGAGATAGAATTTTGGCAGTATTTACTCTCGGATGAGCTGCACGCAGTTAAATACCCGAGCATGAACAACAACTGTTTGTAAAGAAATTAAGGATAATTCCACCGTCGTAGCAATGCATGGGAATTTCGGGCCCGCACTTTGTGCAGTCAATTATCTCTACTTTTTCGGTTTATTTTTGGGACTCCACCACTTCCTCTCCTCTTATTATCACTTCCTCCTTTCGTTCTTTCTGCTATCTCATGTAATCTGCATACACGTCTTGTCTAGAACATTTCGCACATGCAATTCTAGCAGAAAGGCAAACAGTGTAGAGTTTCCTATACATCTATTTTATTGTCTTTTTCATCTTCCTGATCATCAAATTGTATCCTCTTGGTGATTAAATCGATTCATATATCATTAAAAATTCATATAATATCAGGTTATAAAAACTTTGAGAACTTTAAATAAAGTACATTTTATTGCAGTACACAAAATGGGGGAAAACATATTTAAATGGAACGTTGTTTTTCTTCAATTGATTTCTCATCATAAAAAATCCAATAGCCAATGAGATTCAAAAGGAAATAATAACATCAAAGCCAAAAAGACAACATTTATTTTTAATAGAAAATCGATGAGATTATACTAAAAAAGTGTGGAATGAATCTTATTTCTCAAATTTTTGCAAATATTGCCGCATATTTGTTTCTAACTTTGATATTTTTTTCAAGTTTGTGTGTGTCTGTGATGTTTTCCATGACGAAATACATGATGAACAATCTAATATCAAAACTGACACTGTATTTATCAATACTCAATACTCATCAATACAAAGAAGATAAACGATACTATGTTTTTCAATTCATTATTATTAATTTTCCTTTTTTGTAATGTTACTCCCATAGTCAACAGTATCGCAAGGAAATGGTACAATAAAACTGCTCCATAAAAATCGGTCATTTCCTACCCCCACTAAAATACAATTCCATAAACAATAGTGGTCGCAAATTAGGTTGGCAATCGTGTGCTATAACATAATATCTTTGCTGCGTAAATAATTGAACCGGTCAGTGCAATACAGGAATTTAATACAGGATAGCCAACTGTAGACGCATAAATTGTGGTCGAAGCCTGCTGCGATTACTCCCTAATTGTGACTGGTACCTTTCACCACACAACTCTAGGGATCTCACAATTTGGGGGGTTTAATTCCTCGCCTCAAAGGGTATTACCCCCCCACCCATTCCACTAGAAACGGGTACAACCCCCCGGGGACCACTACTCCCCCCTCCCGAACAAGGGTTGCTTAACCACAATGTCCAACACAGGTCATTCGGGTAGGGGTGTGTCCAGCATATATAGTGAATCTATTTCTGGTTATTTACAACCCTTAAACACCTCCAACTTCCCATAAACGCCTCCTTCAGCAATTACTTAGATTGCTCACGCGTGTTATGTGCACATCAAATTTATTATTAATTCATTTCTGACCACTGGCTATAGATTTTCTTGATGGCTAGAGGGTGCAACGTAATTTATATTTAAATAAAACAATAAATGGACCTTGTTCGGCTATCGCTTACATTAAAATTTACACTTGATAAGGTTAGCATGTCATCATAGATGGAATGAATTATTTTGAAAAAATATATCAAAGAGTTAATTTTAATTTTTTTTCCTGTCCAAATTAAACAAAATAAGGGAATGGTTGAAGAGTAGAAACCAGTAACTCTTATAATACAAATACCGCAGGAATTTTTTCTGCCCACTCTCAATAAAGTGTATAACACATTTTTTTTGGCACAGCCAGCAAAGTAAATACTTGAGTGCTACCTGTGAGTTCATTCAATAATATTACTAGTAAACATAGAAAGCTCGTGAAATGAGAGAAATCAATAATGAATTTAAAGGTAGAGTAATAAAGATCTTAAAGTATCTCCATGAGGTGACAAAACTAAAAAACACACAATTATCATCCTTTCATTGTAAAACAATCGAAAAACACAGCAAAAAATATATATTCACCGAAATACAATTCAATAACATACTCTTTGAAATATATAAAAACAAAATGAACAGATATAATTCTTCCATAACTTAAGAACAGAGACAATCAAAATATTAAAACAATACCCATAATTACAAAAAGAACAATGTTAATTACAGGTTTTTGTTTTGTTCAAACCCTGTATTATTATACCGTGAAATAACAAAAAAGAATTAGCTTGTGACACAAATTCAGTGCCTGCAATCGATTTTACTGAAAAACTAAGTCTATAATAATTAAAATAATGATAATATTAAAATTTAGGTAGTATGGAATAAATATTCTGTTGAACTATAAATATTCAATAATATCAATGTATGTTTTCTGATCAGGTGACCAAACATTTATCCCATACAGTCTTTTAGAATATCACTAGACTTTATTATCAATACTAAGAACGTCCATTTGTTTTTTATGTAAATTTTTCATATTTCTTGCTCTAGTTACTATATAGTACATCAATGATAAACCATAAAAGTCAATATTGCTGTAGTTCAATGATATTCCTGTGGTATAGTTTCAGTTGAATGAGAAAACACCAAGTGTACAAATTCATGTTTTGCCAATAGCTAGGGTAAGTATGGCTTGTTACTGTTAAGGAGATGAACTAATAAGGCAGAGTAACGAAGAGCCTGGAGCATTTTCCGATGGAAAAGGAATTGGAAAACAAAAGGACATGATTCAAAAAGGAAGAAAAATGATTTGGGTAAGTGGGAGGGGAATTACTCTCTAGGAAACAACTAGAGCAGAACACAAATAATATTGAACTCATCCGTTGCAAAACATTTTTGGTATTGTAACACTATAAGGATATTTCTCAAAAAATGGCTATAGATTGATTAACGTTTTGCAGTATGCTATTTTGTCATGATGAAAATCATTCAATCAATCCAAAATAAGAGATTCGATATCCATTTACTTGGATAATTTCACGAATACTTATTGATATTTTTACAAAAAATATCGGCTACTTGCTGTTATCTGTCGGCGAAACTCTAACGCTGGAGAATGAGGGTTTTGTAGAGGAAGAGGAGAAGAAGGAGGAGATAAATGGGTGGATAAGAAGGAGGAGAAGACGGAGTAGAAGAAGAAGGAGGAGAAGTAGAATAAGAATAGGGAGACGATTGATGGCAAGGGGAACAATAAGAATTAGAGGAGGAAGAAGAAAACGAAGATAAAAGAACAAGAAGGAGAAAAATATGAAGAAATAATATAAGATGGAAAATAGAAGTAGAAGAAAGGAAAAAGGGAGAAAGAGGATAACATTGGTAAGGTTTTTAAAAGGACAGTTAGGAATAAAAGTAAGATATAAACCGCATAAAAAGAAATAAAAATCAAAAGGAGAGGAAGAAAAAAGAAGGAGAAGGAAAACTGGAGGAACTTCTGTATTATTTTCGTATTTTGCCTATATAAATGGATTTATAAACAACTATTGTAGTTCACGTCTTATTCTAGATACCCTCATTCATTTTTAAAATCAATACATTATCAACAATAAAATTAGAATAAAATAGATTAAAATAAAATCAATAAAATAAAATAAAATTAATGAAATGAGTGAAATAAGATTAATAAAATAAAATGAAATAAATAAAAAATGAACATAATGAAAAAAATAAAATAAAATTAAATACAAAAGTAGAATAACTAAAATGAAATAGAGTAGGACAGAATGAAATAAAGTAGAATAAAATAGAATGGGACATAAAAGTAGAATAAAATAGAATAGAATTAAATGCTATAAAGTTTAATAAAATTAAGACAATAAAATGATAAAATGAAATCAAATTAATTTAAAAAATTAAAGAAAATAGAAGAAAATAAAAATGAATAAAATAAAATAGAATAAAAATGGAACAAAATAAAATGAAATTGAATAGAATGAAATAAAATAGAACACAGTGTCATTAACAATAGATTGAAACAATCAGAAATGCTTTGTCTGTACGTTGTAGGTGAATATAATATTGGCAGAGTATTATGCTGCAAGTTAATTGAAATTTGTCGAAGCAGAACTTCTCAGCGGCTATTTTATTGCTCATTAAAATTGAGTAGCAAGTCGTTGCTGGAAGAAAGAACGTCTTAATTAGTTTTTCAAGATGGCGGCGGGAGAATCAAACCTCAGGCGCGGTTTTGTTCTTTGCCCTGTTTTCTCAACTTTTTCGCATGGTGTTAAAACTTTTTTAGACATAGCGATGTGCTTATTTAGAATTTTATGAGGGAATGCAACGCTCTACAGTTCTAGACTGTGCTTTCAGACAGTTCAACTACTGGTTTTAGCTCCAATGTTAATTTATGAATGGTTATTCATAGATAATTATTATTTGTTAATGGTACTGTTAAAATAATAGTTGCACAGAAGCTCTGGAATAATGATTAATTTTATGCTGCAATCTTAAGGCTGTGCGCAGGGTTTTTGGTCATATTTTTTTTTAAGTTCATTGAACTGGATTTTATTAAGTTATTGAAATGCTAACTATTGCCATGAGAAACTATTTTCTTCATCAAATATTTTATGGAATATGGAAGTTCAAAGTTGAAATTTTCCGGTTTTTGGGGGCAATTGAACTCACCTACAAGTTATTTTAAACATTTGATAATTTTTTATAACTGGAAGACACCTTGGGGAAAAGAATGTCACATTTTTTATTTCAATTCAACAATTGGTTTTTTCAAAATATTTTTTTGAAAAATTGAAATGTTTTGCATGTTTTAGAAAATTCATTTCGAGAAAACTAATTGTTTGATTGGAATGAAAATTATGTAATTTTATTCCTCAATGTGTCTTTTAGTTATAGAAAAATTATCAAAAGTTTAAAATAACTTATAGGGGAGATCAATTGCACCCAAAAACCGAAAAATTTCAACTTTGAACTCCCATATTTCATGAAAAGAATAATTTATCATAGCAATAGTCAACATTCCAATATCTTAATAATATCCAATACAATAAACTTCGAAAAAAATTATGACAAAAAAACCCTGCACAGCCTTAAAGACCAATCAACTTTTCAATGAAGAAAGTTTGGATTCTGGAATAAACCTGAATAGAGTTTATATTAACATTTAAAAGACTTATATCCTTGAACTTCTTGTTTCGTAATGATCTGCGTTGTTAATATTGACTTTTTATTGTAAATTCAACGACTTGCAGCCAATTTCAATTGTGAATAAATAATATTTCTACTCACTTTTCGTCAAACTTTTTCTAGTCATAGAGTCGTTGATTCACAATAAAAAGTTGAAATTGCTTTATTTTAGCATTGAAATTGTACATTTCAATTAAGGCAATCGTCAAAATTAACATAGCTAAAACTAACGCAACAAAATTCAACAATTAACGCAATACATACAGTAAATATGTTGTCAAAGATGAAAATATCATTACAAAGTCCTAATGTGTGTTTGTAATTTCCACTTACATTAAAACAGCCATTACAATAAATTATGCTTTACGCATATGCATATGCTTATGCATACGCTTATGCATAAGAATGTAATAAGGTAGTCTTCAATTGAATAAATAATCATCAACTTTAAGTTTAAACTTTACGTGTATTCGATATAGGCCTACTCCTTCACTGAATAAAATCTAATAATACTTAATAAATATTTTTTAATTTCCACTTTCAATTTAGTCTTGCTTGTCTTAATAGATTTTATTCTGTCTGGGAGCTTATTTTTTCTTTTTTTTGGAGGATGAAGCTCTCATAGGTCTGTGCGTGGGTAATGAATTGGATGATGGTGATTGATGAGTTGGACCTACAGTTTTAGGCCGGTGTCAGACGAGGCGACCCGGGTGGCGCTACCCAGGACGCGCCTCCCAGTCATCAAGTATTTTCTGATTGAGTGTTCACACGGCGTGGCGCGATTTCTCAGGTCGCGCCACCCGGTCGACCATCGGCGACTCAGCCGACCACCTCTGAGTGGTGCCACCCAGTCGGCAGTGGTAACGTTATGAGAACGCTTGTCAGTCTGTCACACGCTGCAGCGAGAAGCGCTGACATCAGACATGGATTCGCTAGATGTGGAAGCATTCATCATTGAAATTCAAGGTCGCCCTGCTATATGGGATATTAAGTTCAGTGATTACTCGAATCGGGAGAAGAAAAATCATGCTTGGGAAGAAAATGTCAATATTTTTATTAGTAAAGAAGATGCAACAGTTACAGAAAAAAGGATATTTTTTGATTAAAAATATAATTTTGTTTATTGAAATATATGAACCACCTATGTAAAATGACTTCCTACATTTCTTAAATATCTCAATGAAAAACTAAGATACTACACATAGTCTACTGCAAAGTATTGTTTTGGGTTCTACATCTAAAATAACGCTGGCAACACTTTAATTTATCACTCAGAAAAATTTATCAGGATTTTCTCAGAGTTGTGGATACAATGTATAAAACAAACTAGTTTTCACTTTATCTCTTAATAAGGGATGGACCCAAAAACGTCTTTTCTTTTTTCCGTCTCATAAAATGAATGTACGTTATTGCTGCTAACTCGTCAACTTCCATATTTCAACTGTGAGGAGTAGTCGTCGCGAGTAGTGATCCCATTGTTAGTAGTGATCTCATAGTTGTTTAGTTGTTGTTTTTGCAAGTAGCGCTTCCCAGGTCGCGCATCAAGTGGCGATGAAATTAGGTGGCGCTTCCCGGAACGCGCCACCTAGGAAGCCTCGTCTGACAGAGCCCTTAGGTGGGTTCCGAACCACTGGGAAGTGATTTTACAGCAGAGAACAGAGTCCTTTTTGCTGGCCAATCTAATCGGTCACCCTTACAATGAACGCCCAGGAGCTTTGTAGCTCATCTCTGATTGAACACATGCCTGCTACGGCACCCGACTATCACTCCCCAAGTCATATTAATGGTAAATACTGTCACTATTTTATAGTTCTAAGAGTGTTAAAAATTATGAATCATCATAATGATAATTTATGCAACTAGTAATTTATGAATCATCATAATGAAAATTTGTGCAACTCTGCAAAAGGGGAGTGTCAACTCTGCAAAAACGTTTTTTCTTCTTACTGAGAAAGTTTTGCCAATAGAGCTGGAATTTGCTAGCTATGAACAAATTCGCTGAACAGAGTGACGTCATGACTTTCATATTTCGTTTATTTGAACAAGTTATGGATAACCTTTTTTCTATTAACGTTGGTCAATAAGAATATCCCATAACTACATGAAATTAAATATACTATAAAAATTTATTTAAATGTAGAATGTGTCGAACATCCATTTAATAGAGTTGATGTCCTTTCTTATATAGAAAAATTGTCATTAAATCAATTTAGCTCTCGAAAAAATTGGTAAACCATGGGTGCTAGCACAGTGGAGCATCTAAACTCGATGATGATTAAAACACATGCTGTCAAATGGTGATATTCATGCTGCCTCTATCTGTAATACACCATTCTGCGGCTTATGCTCCAGAATAAGGAGAAGAAGGAGAAGAAAATCAATAGAAAGAAGAAAAAGAAGAAGTGAGAAGACACGCTTCAGTTTCAGCTTGCTGCCTGCCAGCCCTCAGCTTTCGAGATATGTAATGAGCGAATTAGCAGCAAGTGACAGAAACAAATGAGAGGGCGAATGGGATTTGGAAGGGAGAGGAAAAGGAAAAAGAAAAGGGAAGAGCCGACAAATGAGTTGCAGCTGTGAAGGAAAGTAAGACGAAGAGAGCAAAGGATGGAGCGAGTGAGAAAAAGAGGGATTAGTTGGTAAGAGGAAGTGTAATGAAGGGAAGATGTGAGGGTGGAGAAAAATAAGAAAAACGAAAGGAAGAAGTAAAAGTGGAAGAATATCATGGAAAAAGAGCAACTGACGGAGAGAGAAAGAAGATAGATTGATTGATTTTATTAACACGCCAGGTCTTGAAATTTTTTTTTGCTTTGTAGTGGCGACCATTGATAATGATTTAACAACTGAAACTAGTATCTCACTGTTTATTGTGTATCCCACAATAGATGTGGCTGTGACAACTTCAAATCTTATTATTCAAAATTGAGTTTTCTACCATTGATAATGATTTAACAACTGAAACTAGTATCTCACTGTTTTCAATAAATGTGGCTGTGACAACTTCAAGTCTTATTATTCAAAATTGAGTCTTCTTAACATGGAGAAGAGAAAAACTATTACTATTGGAAATGTAGGATCTCTCCGTTCTAGAGGGCAGGAGAGAAATAAAATGAAGGAGAATATAGAAAAGAAAAGGAGAGAAGAGGAACTAGTTGAAAAATTATCGAAGATGAGGGGTTTTTGGAGAATGATAGAGAAAAAGATATACGAGGTGAAAAAATTGAAGGATGACGAGGGAGAAATAAAGAAGAAAAAAGGTGGAAGATGGAGGAAATGAGAATCATAAAGAGGCTCGATGAGGAGGAGTGAAGGGGGAGAAGGAGGAGGAGAAGGAGGATGAGAAGAAGGAGGAGAAGAAAGTGAAGGAGGAGAAGGAGGAGGCGATGGAAAAGGAGGAGAAAGATGAGAAGGAGGAGAAGGAGGAGAAGGAGGAGAAGGAGGAGAAGGAGGAGAAGGAGGAGAAGGAGGAGAAGGAGGAGAAGGAGGAGAAGGAGGAGATGGATTGGAAGGAGGAAAAGGAGGAAAAGGAGGAGGAGGAGAAAGAGGTAAAGGAAGAGAAGAAGGTGTAGGAGGAGAAGGAGGAGAAGGAGGTGAAGGAGGTGAAGGAGTAGAAAGAGATGGAGGAGATATAGAGGAGAAGGAGTAGAAGGAGGAGAAGGAGGAGTAGGAGGAGAAAGAGGAGAAGGAGGAGAGTGGTGAAGTAGGATGAGGCGGAGGAGGAAAAGGAGGAGGAGGAGGAGGAGAAGGAGGAGGAGGAGGGGGAGTAGGAGGAGGAGGATGAGGAGGAGAAGGAAAAAGAAAGATAGGACGATGAGGAGGTAACGAAGAATAAGAAAAAATAGAAGAGAGAAGAAGTAAAAGAAAATGAAGAAGGATGGAAAAAAGAAGAGAAGAAGGACAAGATATAGAATAAGAGGAGGAGGAGGAGGAAGAAGAAAAAGGATGAGGAAAAGAAGATTTGGAAGGAAATTAAGGATGCCGGAACCAGCTTCCTTTTCTTTGGTCGCACGTCTGCATCCTCATTCCCTTTTAGGGAGAGACGACGTTTTGGGAAGATCTTACCCCCTATACCTTCCCCCTCATCCAACCATGGCCACTCCTACCCCCCCCCCCCCCTCCACCAGCAACCATTTGCCAACAGTTTGTTAACAATTTGACAACCAGAATAGGTCTCTCTGCAGCGCACGATGAATTGGTTTTGGAGCTCGTTCGCTCACTCATTTACGCACTCCTGTCTCCAGCAAGCTTACAGAAATTTCCTGTAGGCGAAGCGAGGGCTGTACTGCATTCTGCTTAAAAGGTACAGGAGAACCCCCACAGTGAAAGTGAAACACTACGTGCGTAAAAAATCTTGTCAAAAACGATTTGAGATTTCTGTGGGATGTACGCACGTCTGACTGATTTGCACTCTTGTAAAATAAAGGGATTCCATGTTGGAAGTTGTATTCACGTTATGACTGATTTTTACTGTAAGTTTGTTTCAAAGAGCGGAAAGCAAGGTTTTGTTCGTGTCATTACAGCCTGACCGTTGATTGATCTTGAAATCATGTCACAGAAACTAGAAATACTTATTAATATTAAAGTAATGTTACGGGTTCTAATGGCTAAAATAAGGCTGGCAACACTAAGTTCACATATGCACTTTACACAAATTTGTCTATTTACACACACACACACTAATTGTAAGTTCAATTAATAAAGAAAAACAGATCAACAAAAGACAAGCTAATAATTATTTTCAATGATTATTTACAAGAATTAATGAATAAATAATTACAGGCTGATCAATAATAAAAGAAACAAGAGTCCAAACTGTACAATAATGTAGAAAGAAATAATAAAAAAGCAACTAATCACTTACAAAACATAGTCCAATTCTTTATTTGATAGTCCCAAATAATATCACTTAACACAACGTCTTCAAAACTATTGGTAAGCTGCACAAACAGTAAACCCTTGCACTTGACATTGGAATCAAGAACTGTTTACTCAACGGCACGAGATCTGTAACACAATATGATACGCGGGCTTTAAGACTGACTAGCTTGGTCACATGGACTTCTTTATATACGGGATAGTTGTCATAATTCCAAGAAGTATCAGCTTCTAGATGAATCAAGGATGCCGTAGAAGGTCACAGAATATGACCTCGATTGCTCAAGAAGTCTGTAGAAATCTCGAGAAATTCAATTGAGTGAGAGAGTTGCATATTTGAAGAATAAGAGTGACAAAGGCATGTGAAAAGCAAGAGAATGAAGATCGGATGTCAAGTCACATCCGACCTTGAAAACAATGGAACAATCTACGTAGAACAAGTGCATAAAAACTGCTCCATTCGTTTTTGTAACAGTAATTTATTTCATCTGAAAATATGAACTTTTCACATCTACGAAATGCTCTCGCTCCTGCAGCCATATAAAAACCTCTCACCAAGAATCGTCTTATTCCAGAAGTACATTCACACACACACCAAATGCACTTTTATGATTTAATCAAACAAATGCCCAATCAATTAAATTTTTCTTCTGATAAATTGGGACCACTTTGGAAAAACTTCAACCCAATGGTTGCCTTTCATGTTGCGATGCACTTTTTCAATGCATGGCATTTTTAGTGGTGATTAAATGGTTGAGTGGAGGTGGGCCTACTTTTCATCACAATAAAACTCTCAAAACTGTCTCTCTGTCTCCTCTCCCGCATACTCTCTCTCACACCTCATGCTCTCTTCCCTCTTGCTGCCTCCCTCACTCATTCATACTTACTCTCTTTCTTCCCTCGCGCTTCCTCTCACTATCATTCACACAATCACACTCTCTTCCCTCACGTATCCTCTCTCACTTCCACTCAATCTTTTTCCCTCTTTTTTCTCTCTTGCCAACATCCCACTTTCCGACGCCACAACAATTTGGCAAAGTGAAAGTCTCAAGACTTGTGTCTCGTAGCACGCTGCATGGTATAGTACTGTGCACCCTTTTAAATACAAATGGCCATTTCTTGGTAATCTCTCCTCCCCCTTTTTTTTTGGGTCCCCCAATCACCCTTTCCTGTCCCATCGTATTCGCTTACTGCCTCTCTGTGCCAGATTTGAGTACTCGCAAAAAACGGCCCCCATCACGCAGAAGTTGGGAGGGTTATAAGTGATTGGACATTGAAGGAAAAACTTTCATGACGAATTATTATGGTATTGAAAATATTGAGTCCTATTCCTATTCTATTCCCAACGGTCATCTTCCATATTTTATCATATTCATGGTGATATTTATGGTAACAATATTTATAGTTGGGAGAAAATTTAATTTTTTATACAAAGTAGGTATGAAGTTTGAAACTACTTGTTTGCACCAGCATGTCACTCTGTAAAGCGAGCTTGAAATACTTTTAAGTTCAAGGTTTATTTTCCGTTAAATTTTAGTTCAAGCTCAAGTTCAAAATATTTCTTCAGTTTAGGTTCAAGTTTCAGACTCAGTTTCAGTTCAAGTTCAAGTTAAAATTCTTGAACAGCTGATAACGTGGTACGTTGTGTTTAACAACCCATCTCTATACTTCGGGGACTAGTAAAGCACATAATAAATAATTTAAAAAAAAGAAACCTACTTCATTTAAATAATAACTAACTTGGAAATTGATTACTCATGTACCGGTACTAAAACGTTTTTACTTTAAACAAATAGAATATTTCTTCATTAGAAATTATCGTATCTGCTATAAACATACAAATTACTTTTTAATTTAATGCAAACAACTTCTTTAGGCAACATTTGTTGCTACAATTTTTGACCGAACGAAGAGAGGTCTCTGTTTTAAGTCAACCGTTTTGCATTTTGTCTGCTTGTTTGTAACGCACCTACGGCTAAACGCGTGAACCGATTTCTTTGAAATTTTGCATGAATGTTCGTTCCAGTAATGCGCAGCAATGTATGTGTAAGGATCTTCGAAATATACTTGCATTTAAAGGATATTTAAAAGCAAAAAAGTAATACAATAGCCTTCGTTTTTAGGAACATTATGCTTTTTAAAATGAACTTCTCCATCATATGCAATTGGAATCCCATTTATAGATAGCCCTCGGACCCCCTTTCCATCTGGTTGAGCCTTATTCATATAAATAAAGTTATAATTCATAAGAATAACATATTTGTTTGAGAGAGACACATGAAATCTCATCTGATTTGAACAATCAGCTGTATGGAAAATAGAAACACAGTCTAGGTGATGAAAAACAGTTACTTTTTGTGGAAGATAGACATGAAATAGACTACGCAAATTAAATTAAGGGTCAGGTCTCATGATCTGAAACTATTCGAGGTAGTTCACTATTATTAACAATACAAATAAAATCTCCGGATAGAGATTGAGTTCGAAAGACTTCGGGAGTCCAAGAGGCTTGGATGAGGTTGAAGGGGCTTAAGGAGGTCCTGGGGATTCAGGAGGATTTGAGGATGTCTATGGGGGTTCAAGGGGGTCAAAGAAGGTTATAAAAGGTCTAAAGAGGTCTGGGGGATTCTGAGAAGATCTGATTTCGGCTAAATTGCTGACTACTGAAGCTTAAAAGAACAGTTGCTGTTCGCTCCCAGGAAATTGGACAGCCGGCCCGAAAATATTGCGCCTCATAAATAATTAATGGAACACGCTCCCTTAAACCACAATTGGGAACCCCGTGTCGTGTGCCGTATTTGCCCCTTAACATCCCCCCCCTCGCCACCCAAAGCACGGGAAATAATAGGGATGTTGTGTAGGTGGGACGGTTAGTTGGGGAGGGGGGTTGGGGAAACGAATGGACGCTAGACTGGAGGTAGTTTGTAGTCTAATGAGAAAGATTCCCGAACAACTTCGTGAATAAGGGCTAAACTGACCTGGATGCACGCTGGCAAAGTTTGTGTCGGAGTTCAACTACGAACTGTTGTTGATAGGAAATATAAAATATAAGTAACTTATTATGAATTTATTATTATTGATAACTTATTAAATAAACTTAGAAATGTATCGAAATACTTTTATGATTGTCTTGTCTATGTGTAAGTAGCTGTTGTTAATAGCATGTATAAGATAGCATCTTATTATTATTGTTATTGTAAGTAGTTTATTATTATATTGTTACGGGTTCTATCACTAAACTAATGCTGGCAACACTTTAAATTAACACTTGAGCTTTATTTACACAAATTAATTACAACACGCACTAATCAGTTGTATCACAGAGGAGACCAATAAGAAACAAATAGATCAATAACGTTCAACTAACGATGAGTTTTTTATATTACTGTACAAAAACTAATTACAGGCCGATCAATAATTATTTAATAAATAACTAATGTATCCAATTACCCGTTCAATGTTGTAAGAAGAAATGTCCAAAAAACCAGTTAAACACTTAACGAGGAAATGGAGAACTTATAAAGCAAAGTCTTTCATTGTATTTGATATGCGTAATCACCATTCATAGAAATAGCACTACGTACTAAAAAAAGTGTACTAGTATTTATGTACACTGTGAAGGAAGTCTGCCACTGTCACTTTGTCACATTAAGACGTTAGTTTTTACAATATTTCATGCCAGATGAAGCCCACATGAGTCTTGAGACTTGCGCGTGGGCAATTAGGTGAATGATGACAAGGTGGAAACATCCAAGCCTGAACGTGATTCGAGCTGGAGACTGCGAGGAACAGCAGCCAGTCAGAGTCCTATCTAATATCAGAGTCAAGCGTCCAACTGGTTAAACCACCGAGGGCGACAACAAATCATGTTGTAATTGAATTGAAAAGAGGCTGATTTCACTTATTATATTAGACGGAAAACATTTTTTTTTTTTAATCAGACGGGATAGGTTCACTTGGACCTATTATCTTATTAGTTAGCGAGTTCGTCCAGTTTGAATAAACTTTTAGTAGATCTCCAGGGTCAAGCAGCATTTATTTAATTTTGTTTCCTGTTTTGGCAATGAAGATATCATCGCTAGTGAAAAAAGGTGCACAGTTTCAGGGAATCAGCTGTTGTCAGTCCTCCAATCACTCAGCCGTTTTGTGACGGTTACTTCCTGTGGTTTTCATGGTCAGGTCACCTCTGCACGCACGCGTAGGGGCGCTAGCGAGCGAATATATGTGCGCCAGAGCCATGATAAACGTTCATGTTGAACGGATGAGGGGGATGAACGAGTAAGGGTAGAGGAAGGGGATGGTTTGCGGCATGTTTCTACAAATGTCAGTGGAATGGGAAAACAGTGAAACTGTGCAGACTGTGTGGAAGGAGCAAACGAATTACAACCCTGGTGGAGAATAAAATTGAAAGAAAAAAACAACTTTCGAAAAAGATCTGACTAACGCATTTTCGAAATGTCAGTCTGGGAGTGTAATGAATTTGTTCGTGAAAACAACCCCTCCCCCTACCCTTCACGACCTCATCAACAGATACCGCCCTAATAAATAATGTGCCAGGTTGAGGGTTGATGATGATGATGATGATGATGTTGAGCATACCACCCTCATAACCTACAACAAATTGCTTTTCAACATTCTCACACCTGCTTCATAGATATATTTATTATGTTGTAACGATCTTGGCCTGTGAATGCTGGTAGATTTATTATTATTGGTAACATAACTATCAATAGGCAATAATGCCTATGCGAGAATTTATATTTCATATATTTAGAAGTGAAAGGAACGAATGTATGTTTATAATTATTTTCTCTATAATTATACTGTATTGATTATTTTCTACAGTGTATATAATTTTATAGAAATAAAGATGATTGATGATAGTGAGACAGGTTCAGGTTTTTCGATTGCTTTATACATTTCTGGGATCTTCTGATGTTGAAAAAAAAATGTAAATGTTGGGTGAGTAAATGAAAATGAAATTTGATGAAAAGTGAAGATTATTCTTTTCTATTTTTGATATTGTCAGATTGTGATATTATTCATTTGAAAAAATGTGGTCAGGGGATGCTGTTTGGTTGGCAGGATAAAGGTGATCTCTAACTTCTCGTATGAATACGTACTTTTATTGATACCAGAACATTTTCTGAAAATATCTACATGGGTACGAGACTTTGGCGTGTGTAATAAGGTTAATTATTGAAAAAAATACAAAATTCTTCCTTCAACAAAGAATTGCCAGTAATTACGGAAATACTTCGAAATGTTCAAAAGAGCTGAACATTAAACATCTGTTCAACATCCCCTGATCACATGTTTTATGAATATTACAATCTGACAATATCAAAAATGTTCAACTCTGTTCAACAGAGTGTAAGGAATCATTTCTCAGGAATCAAGGTTATAAAAAGTCCTTGAAAAATGCTAGAAGGTTCATTTTATTTATTATAAAGTTAACACATTAGGCATAGTTACTCAGTTTAATGTATGATAAAGTATATTTTTGTAATACAAGTTCATGGTTTTTAAATAGAAGTGCAAGTTCTTCATAAATTTGAAGCTGTAAGAAAGTAACGTTGTCTTTGTTTTAAATGTGAAAGAAGAAATATTGATAATATAAGTTCTGTTTAAAATTGTTATACACCATAGTAATTTATATCTTGTTTTCCAGTAATTGTTTTTGTTTAATCAAAACTAATTTTTTTTTTCAATTTCTGACTGAATCCTATAATAAATCCTAGACTGGATTGTCTTTTGAATTATTTTTAAAATTTAACGTGAATCCTACCGTGTTTTCCAGTTATTTTCTTTTTTGTTTAACATAAATTGTTTTTAAAAAACTGTTAACTGAATTCTGCATTTTGTCAACAAATTTCGAACTAAATTGTTTTCAAAATTTGAAAACTAGCGTAATATCTTTATTGTTTCCCAGTGATTTATTTGTTCAGTCCAAACTAAATTGTTAACTAAATTCTACAATTTCTTGAACAAATCATGAACTACATTTTTCCAAAATATAACGTAATTTCTACCCTGTGTCCAGTGATTCCATTCTCTTCATTCTAAATTCCAGATTACTTTTTAAAGAAGATGAGAACAATATCTACATTGTTTTACAGTAATTTTTTATTTAGTCTAAACTAAATTGTTTTTCAAACGTTGTCAACTGAATTCTACAATAGAAAGTGGTTTCATTTTTTGTTCGATTACTATAATGTTATGATTAAGCATGTATGATCACTGATTATCTTCAGTTTGTTGTTACAACGTTTAAATTAAAATCTATTTGAATTGAATCGAATTAAGTTCTAAACTGAATATTTTTTCAAATTATTATTAAAAACCAATGTAATTTCCACCTTGTTTCCAGTGGCTTCTTTCTCTTTATTCTTAAAAACTTTTCATTCTCTATAACTCCAGATTACTTTTCTAGGAAGATGGGAATATCTAACTATAATTGCTACAAATTCCTGAAACTGATGTCGAGAATAAATGTCTAAGTCTTCTAAGTAACATACAAACGATCTGACCCACTTTCATGTAATCAAACGTACTCACAACAATCATGCTCCAAGTTAATCGGCTAGATTAATTGAGTTGTTGGTACAGAATGCCGGATAGCGTGATAAATTTCTAGAGGGCCTCAAAAGGAAATGGGTGATTACAGCCGAAATTTCAAACCGGTATCTGGTACATGTTCATGTGGTAGTCGCTTCCTCCATAAATAAGTCCCAGTAGTGATCCTCATGACCGCATTGTTATTGCAGTCTCCAATTACCGTAATCCTCGTGATGATTCTAACAACTGGCCTACTGATCCGCGGGTGAAGTCTGGTGATGCATCAACTATTTACAACGGAACCTGGCGTACAGGTTGCGGATCAAGTACCGTTTGTGACTAACGAGAAGGCTGGTCTACTTAAATAGTGATATAATGTTGCACACAGTAATAATATGACACATCACATACAACATAAATAGACTTTTTTTTTGAGGATGAAGCCCACATAGGTCTGAGACCTGTGCGTGGGTAATGAGTTGGATGATGGTGATTGATGAGTTGGACCTACAGTTTTAGGTGGGTTCCGAACCACCGGGAAGTGATTTTCAGCAGAGAACAGTGTCTTTTTTGCTGGCCAGCTGGATAACGTGATCAACTTATCATAGCCTATTTTAATAATTATAATAGTAGCTTACTCAAACAAAAACCTAGTTATATTGGTTGAAAACCCTACAACAAGCTACTGCAGTTCTTAAAGAGTCTCGAAAATATATAAATATTTAAAAAAAACAATTGAAAAGATATTTAGTTCATAAATATTTTTACAGAGTACAAGAGTGCCTTTCATATCAATATTAAGCCTCACCTCAACTAATTAATACAGTAAATATTATAGTTAACTAGTGTATAAGGTTTTATAATATTTATTGTTGATCTGACTTGTCTTATACTCCTTAAGTGGTGTCTCCAAGACGTAATCTACATAATAATAATAATAATGATGATGATGATAAAACTAGTTATTCTTTCATTATTTGAAGGCATAAGGCTGAATTTTGGCATAATTTTATATAGGCATAACTTTAATTAAGGCATAATTTTGATGTATCTTGTCGTGAGCTTCAGGATTCTTTTATTCAAAATCATATTGTGATAGATGGTATGAATTTAAAATGTTTTTTATTTTAATATACAAAGTCAAATACCACTGTGAACATTCCTTCAGTGAGCTTTCAGGATTCATTTATTCAAAATCATATTGAGATATATGGAATGAATTTTAAATATTTTTTAATTTATTTTATAAAGTCAAATACCACTGACTGTATGGGTCGTATGATCTTATGAGCCTTCTTTCAGTTTCTCTTGACTCGAGGGACTCTTGAAATGTCTATAGGCTATAAAGAATTCCTCGATGCAAGAGACACTGAAGGAACATTCTTAAATACGGGCATTCATCTGTTTATTGAGAGTCACTCTGCCAAAAATGTTGAAATTTGTAACAACTATTCAATTGAAGGCCTAGGCGCGTGCTAAACAAGTGTTCAGTTTCCAGAAATACGCCCTTAATTGATGGTTTTTAAAAACTAAGCGTTTTTTCAACGTATCTTGGCACCTAGGTTCTACAACGTTCTGCCCCTTAGTCTAAAGCAGACAATAGGAACACCGTGTTGTCGATGTTTTTTGAGAAGGAAACTTAAGGCTTGGCTGTTAACTCTCTCCCCTGAATATGTAGAAGGCTTGTTTCGAGTGCTTGGTTGAGTAGCCTACATCCTACAATATAATATGATACAAATTATTAATTTGAAATTTCACATGATTAATTTTTCCTTTAAAAACCTTGTAATTCATCCTTTTTTCATTTTTTCTGATCTCTGATGATTCGTTTCCATCCGACTCCCTCCAGCAGTCCAAAAGTACTTATATCTTGTGTGCTGGACTGTACTTTCTCAAGATACTTATTATTATTGTATAATTCATCTGAGTTGCAGCGTGGTTTATATTATCTTGTAATTCTTATGTATTTTTATTTTTAGTTTATTTTTTTTCTTTTGTATACTGGATTGACTTCTTTTGCTTTTGATTATTAGTTGCAAGTTCTGTAATTTTTGTTGCTGATGTTGTTGTTCTGTTCGTATTGTAATTTTGTATCTTGAGAATAAACTTTATTATTATTATTATTATTATCTCAGTAACTAGATGGCTGGAAAAAGTTATATTCAGATGTGAGTTTAGAACCTAAAGGCGTGCTATGTAAAACATTTGGAAATTTCTTCAAAATACGCCAAAAATTCACGGTTAAGATTTTTTAGAGCTTTTCAAAAATGACAGCCAAATTTGTAATTTGGTGGTTTGAGGAGTTGGACGAATAATATAGAAGTTTTTTGGAATCTTTGCTCAAAATCAAAAATTTAGTATTTCCAAAATTAACTTCTTCTGTTTATTTAGTTAATCACTGTATCTCAAGAACCTCGGAGCCAAAATAATTTAATTCAGATTCCGTTCAGCCCTTAGACGATAGTTTCATATACTCTCCAAGATGCACCCAAAACTGACATCTTTTTATACTTGGCGCTTGGGTTCAAAAGAATTGAAGATTTGAGTTAATCACCGTTTCTCAAGAGCTTCATGGCTTCAGAGGTTAAGTAACCTACGATAACTTAGTAAAGTGTAAAGCTCTCAAAACTTTTGTTGGAGAACGCGAAAATTGATAACTTTTTGATTATTTTATAAACTTCCCCCTCCCATAACTTGAGGTTAAGTGCTCGAATGGACGAAGTACCAAGTGTGAATCTCTTCAAATTTTTGTAGGAGGGCGCGAAAATTGATAACTTTTTGACTATTTTATAAACTTCCTCTCCCAAAACTTGAGGTTAAGTGCTCGAATGGACGAATTTTTGTCCAAACTTTGCCTTTTCAGGTAAATGGATCACTTAGAATTTAATTTCATCAGCTCTTCCCATTAGATCACTAATTATCATTATATTATCACTAATTATCATTAATTATCATTATTAAAAATCATTATATTTCCAACAAAATGTAAATAGTATCAACCAGGTCTACTTTACATGTGATGTACAAATATTGTATGTAAGCATACATTTGAAAAAATTGTGAATCTATCATGAATGAAGTAATCTTATCTAATCTAATAACTAATAGGGAAGTGATAGCTGTGAGCCGTAGCAGGTGCCTGTTCAATCAGATAGAGATAAGCTGTGTTCTCCTGGGCACTCTTTGTAAGGGTGACCGATTAGATTGGCCAGCAAAAAAGACACTGTTCTCTGCTGTAAAATCACTTCCCGGTGGTTCGGAACCCACCTAAAACTATAGGTCCAGCTCATCCATCACCATCATCCAACTCATTAACCAAGCACAGGTCTCAGACCTATGTGGGCTTCATCCTCAAAAAAAGTCCAGTCGGACGGCTAAGTCGAGCGAAGCGAGCCTGCCGGCTAGTTCATCATGAAAAAACAAGAACAGCATAGACTCGTCTTCTCGTTAGTCACGTATTCCGTATTTCGTACAGATTTCCCAAACTAGCAAGACATTGAGAGCAACAACAGCTATAATTTCCAAACATCTGAACGGGTTAGGACATGGAGCGAGCACAGAGGAGTGAGAGGCCTTGAATAATCCAATACAATGCAGTTGGTGCTAGAGCTCAAGTCGAGCTCAATACCGACCTAGGTACACAACAAGGAATTCGGTTATTGGGTGCGGGACTGCGGGTGCGGGTGCAGTATTCATATACGACACAATCGAGATACAGATTCACTAGTGCTGAGTGCGCAGGCATGGGCGTGCGTGCGTCCTTGAAGGGCACATATGCATATACATGTATGTGTTGAAGGGCTGAAAGGGCCTTGAAGAAACGGAGTAGCTGAGATTTCTTGTCCCGAGTACTGTCGTATTCAGTTGAGAAGGGACTGGCTTCTGAACTATGTATAGGTTATCGACGTACCCGGCCTGCTATTCCAGTAAATATAGATATATTCTCACTGTGTGCACAATCAGAAGATACAGTCAAGACGGCTATATACAGATATATTCTCACTGTGTATACAATCAGAAAATACAGCCAAGACGCCAAGACAGCAACCTGCATTAGCAAAGATGTTGTGTGTCACAAGAGTAGCATACTAGATGTCTGACAACTGACAACTCTATTATTTTTGAATAAAGCTCCTGACGGAATTGCCATAAGCTGCTGAGTGCGCTATGATTTGCGAGAGGACTTTGTGATGTAGAGAGTGATAAAAGGACTTTGTGATGTAGTGAGAAGGTGTTGTTGGCTGATCGGACAGGCTGTGCACAGGGTTTTTTGTCATAATGTATTTATATTTATATCAAGTTCCTTGTATTGGATATTATTAAGTTATTGAGATGTTATATAATGTCATGAGAAATGTTTTTTCATCAATTATTTTGTGGAATTTGGAGGTTCAAAGTTGAAATTTTTCGGTTGTTGACGGCGTGCGACTTTGACGTTAGCCCAGCTTGTCGGCAGCCTATTTTGACGGCGTCCCATTGGTCTCACCTGAGAGCTATTTTAAACTACTGATAATAGTTTTTCTAATAAATGGAAGACACATTAAGAAATAATTTATGTACCGTATCTTTTAGTTCGATCAAACTATGATTTTTTTAAATATTGTTTTAAAAATATGAAGAAATTTAATTTTTCGAAAAAAAAATTGTTTTATTGGAATTTTATTCTCTAATGTTTCTTTTAGTTATAAAAGATTGTCTAAAGTTTATGTTAACTCAAAGGTGAGATCAATTGCCTCCAAAAATCGAAAAATTTGAGCTCTAAACCCCCATTTTCCACAAAATAAGGTTCTAGGCACTATATAGTACATCATAAGAGGAGAAGGAACGCTTTTCTAACAGTAATAATTACAGTTATAACAGTTATAATTATTAGTTTATTCAAAAAGAAGGTTCGGGGGACACCCCCAGGAAAAGTTTTGAAAAATAATCCAAAACAGAATTTTTATTAATTTCGAATTCACTCAAGTGCTATTAATTTATACTGAAGACTTTCGCAATGGCGGAGGAAATTGACAACAGAATTGATTATCTGATCATTATGATGATTGATTAACGCTATTTTACAAAAATTTCAGGAATTTTAATTAATATAAATATTAATAAATTCTCTTTCTGTATATTTGTCAGTTTGTTAAAATTGTCTGTTCCTTCAAACTTACTTGAAAAAGAATCCCTTTAAGCGATTCTAGACATAGTTTCATCCATTCTAACATTATTCTGACCCAAATCTTGTTTCAAATTTTCATCTTATTTGTCAGTGGGGGATCCTAACTCTTATTCTGAAAATTTATTGTCCAAGTAGTCAATCTTTAAAGCAGGCCTACTTAAAACTATTTTTACTTGCTATTTTTGATCCCCCACCGCACGTGATTGGGGTACAGTATAATATTATCGTACTTAACAATGTATTTTTAATGGAGAAGGAGAGGTTTTCTAACAGCAATTTGGGATTTATGTGGCATGTTCATTCAAAATGGGGGTCCGTATAACCATAGACGAACCATCAAGGTAGTACTCCCTACGGTAGGACGAACCCTAATCTATGGTAGTACTCCCTCGGAAATTCTTCTGAAAATAATCACTCTAAACCACACTTTGAGCTATCCAAGACGTCTTTTTTGACTCTTGTCAAAAATTATTGTCTCTCAGGGCTTGTTAAAATTCCAAAATTAATTTTATTTCCTGGTCTGTGGGGAGAACTATCCATCTGACCCCCCTCCCACCCCAAATAGTTACGCCACTGCCATGATGCTTTCTATCAAGTTTCGCACAGGCTTTCTCTATTTCGCAGCAAAGCTGTGGCTAGAAAAGAGCGAGACTTGCTAAGACTCGAGAGCAATAACAGTCTATTAGAGATAAGATGAGCGAGCGGGCGTCTGAGTTGCACTTGAGCCCTTTTTAGGGGTGGGAGGGAGCCCTTCCAGGGGTGTTTGAGGGTCCCGAGCCGTCGTTTCCCCCGAGGACTGGCTTTACAGGTCTGCAACTTACTCTGGGTCTTGCCCTACAGTATATTTCTTCATCATGCGTTCCCAGTGATCGTGTAATGAATGCCATATTGCTACTTTCTTGCTTCCTTCTTGATACAGATGATAGGCTACCAGGCTATCAGGCTACCAGGAGTATGGAATTGAATGCTGCTACTTGAAATTAGTTCACAGATATATAGAGGAACATAATAATTATAATAATAATAATAATAGTAATAATAATAATAATAAAATTAAAAATAATAATGACAATAATAATAAAATTAATAACAAAAATAATTATAAAAATAATAATAATAATAGTAACAGTTTTTTTCTAGTTGTGAGTAAACAATTAGTGAGTACATAATTTCCACATCACTTGAGAAATAATAATTTGGAAAATTAAAATTTTGAATACTTTTCAAAGTGCTACATCCGTAATTCGTGAATCGAAAAATTTCTGTACATTTTTTGTGCTAAGTGGGATGCATGTAATAAAAGAACCCCAATTATATAATGAAATATCTTACTGTTGGACAGTTTATTTAAATAATCACAAAATAAGGTTAATTTCATTGTTATATTGAATCGAAGAAGATATCAAAGTTGTGCAACCCAATTTCTCTGTTTATTCGTCCTTGAATTTCCGAAGGAGCCATCATCTGTCAGAAACGACATCTCATTTCATTTTATTTCGACTTATGGCTGAATCTGTGCAGAGCGACAAGGAGAGAAGATGACGTCTCATATTCGTTGACAGCTGACTAGCGTCACGTGATGGTTGGATGCGTTGGAGATTCATGGAACATAGAAAAAGGATATGGGAGAATTGAGAGACGGGTTTGAGGAAGATGTATGAGAGAGAGAGAGAGAGAGAGAGAGAGTGTGTGTGAGTGAGTGAGCGTGTGAGGGTGTGAGGGAGGGAGAGAGGGAGAGAGAGTTAGCAAGTGAGTCAAAGGGAATGTGAGAAATTTGAAACAGAAGTAGAAATAGAGAGAATGTGGAGAGACAGGAGGAAAAGGAGATGGGAAAGGAGAAAAAGGAGAAGAAGAGGGAGAAGAAGATGAAGAAGAATGACAAAAAAGGAAAATAAAGAATTAATTGAAAGGATGGAAAAGAAATAAAAAGGAGAATGAGAAAATTATGAAGAAAATGGAGAAGAGGGGAAACAATCGAAGAGAAGATGAAGGATAAGGAGGAGAAGGAAAATGAGAAGGAGGAAGAGAAAGAGAAAGAGAGGGAGAAAAAGGATAAGAAGGTGAAGGAGAAGGAAAAGGAGATGAAAAAGAAGAAGAAAAATAGAATGAGAAAAAAAAGAAAATGAAGAATTAAGGGGATGAAAAAAGGAAGAAGAATGAAAAGATTATGAAAAAAATTGAGAAGAAGAGAAGAAAGAACCGAAGAGAAGAAGGAGGATGAAGAGGGAAAGAAAAAGGAGAAAGAGAAGGATAAGAATGAGAAGGAAAAAGAGAAGAAAAAGAAGCGGAGAAGGAGGAGAATAAGAATGAAAAGAAAATGAGAAAATGAATAATTAAGAGGATGGAAAAAGAGAAGGAAAAGTGAAAAAGACTGAGATAATGATAAAGAAAAATTGAGAAGAAGAAGGATGAGGAGGAGAAGGAGAAGGATAAGAAGGAGAAGGAGGAGAAGGATAAGAACAAGGATGAGAAGGAGAAGAAGGATAAGAACAAGGATGAGAAGGAGAAGGAAAAGGAGATGTAAAAGGAGAAGGAGGAGAAGAAAAAGAGAATGAGAAGATGAAGAATAATGAGAAAAAATGAAAATGGAGAATAATAATTATTGAGAAGGAAGAGGAGAAAGAAAAATTTATGAAGAAAAATTGGAGAAAGAGAAGAATCGAAGAGAAGAAGGGGGATGAGGCGAAGGAGAAGGAATGGAGAAGGAGAAGTAGAAGCAAAAGGAGAAGGAGGAGGAGAAAGAGGAAGATAATGGTGGTTAACAAGAATAGAAAGAAGAAGAAGAAGATGAGGAAAACAAACAGAACAAGGAGAAGAGCCTGATAAGTAGGTAAGGAAGACAGGATACAATGTGAAGAGGTTTGTAGATTGCACAGAGTGACAAAATTGGTTAAATAAAATAAGTAAATTACCCTAAAGGAAACAGGAGAATAATTGAGAGGAGGTCTTGAGAAAGTTACGAAAGAGAGATAACAAATAAGTGAGGAAATGTGAGAGATTAAAAAAAGGAGAAGTATGAAGTTGGAGAAGAATAGGGGAAGTAGAAGAAGGAGGAGAAGGTGAACGGGAATCCGTAAGAGGAAGAAGTAGAAGGTGGAAATGGAGGAGAATTGTTGGAGAAGGAAAACAGGAAGAAGAAGAAGTAGAAGAAGATGAGAAGAAACAAAGAACAGCCAGAGAAAGAAACAGATGAGGAGAAAACAGTGATAGCTGAATCTGAAGTACAGCAGGCTCGCCCAGAGGAATATAAACAGGACTTTGTCGACGTCTTATTCCCCGGAGAATTTTGTACAGGTACAGGTAAGGTGTGGGACGAGGGGGGGGGGCAAGGATGCACAGAAATATCTTTCCAAGTCGTATAGGGTGGGTGGGGGTACCATCGTTACTTGTGGATAGGGGGCGAGGGGGAGTGTAAGGGAAGAATTTGGAAAGGCTTTATGTCTCAAGAGCTCGACATAACCCGAAGGAATGGTTGTGCAAGTGTCTTGTAGTTGGTTGGGGGGGGGGGGGGGGGGTTCGAGGGTGAAGTGCTTAAGGGGTTTTTCTTTGGGGGTGGGTGGGTTTAGGGGGTTTTCTTGTGGGGGGAGTGTTTAGGGGGTTTAGGGGGCAGGTTTGACCGAACAGAGAAGCTTATCATTGTTGGATGACCTTCTCAACGATTCCTCATGTGAAACGAGCTTTGTGTGCTCTATATATACATGTTGGACACCTTATATATAAATATACAACTAGTCTTTCCTAAAAGAGCTGCTCACAGCAAAAGACGAACGCACGCACTGACACGTACAAGCACGAGCCCTTCATATAACCCCATATTGCTGCAACATCACTGGAGTTCTGGATTTTGGATGTGTGTGTTCCTTGGGCGACTGTTGGCTGAAGATAGTGTGTTTGCAAGCGTCCGAGGAAAAAGTATTTTTTTTTTTTAATCGAGAATTTCCGATTTTGAAGGTAGTAGGATGCGGAAATATGCGAGCTATGTTGTTGAAAAATGCTTGGATCACAATGGAATTGCAGTTGAAACTCTGAATCAATAATCCAGGCATTTCGTTATAAAGGAATAAGAAAATCCAAATCTATGTGCTTGAGAAAACGAAAAAATTGTGCCAAAACTTTCTTAATTTTATTGTGAGAAAGGCTTCGTTAATGAGAAGTCGTCTTGTAGAAACTGCAATGTCTAGTCGTCTAGTGACACCATAAAAATTGTTTATTTGAGGTCAAAATTTGGGTGATTTTCATCCAACGTTTTGTTTTATTAAATGCTGATTTTTTTACCAGAAATTCATCAATCGAATCAAATCAGAATTCATCGATCAAAACTATGAGTCTAGTTACTATTGTTTCAAAATTTGCAATATACAAAAATTAAAATTATTTATAATTATGATGTTGATGATCCATCTTGTTTCCACTAATATGTAATAAGAACTTTTTCACTCTGTTATCAAAAGCATCGTCACTACGACGCTGTTTTAAGGCATGAGTTGGAGGTTTATGGATGTTGGAAGGGTGAAGGGGTGGGGGGATGATTAGGCGGGATGTTTGAAATTGGGATTATTTTGTCAAAGAGGGTATGTGAGAAGAAGTTAAGTTGATCATTAAAAATGTTGTCAGGTTGCTGCTTTGCGTGTTTGTAGATCTCATATTGTTCTAAAACATGGAGTGAAAGGGCCGTCACGCTATAACGTTGGTTAATAAAAGTGTTTTTTAAGTTTTTATTATTTAATTGTATCAAAACAAATACTGCTATTTTCGTTCGAAAAACAGCAAGTTTAAGTTATTTGCCGTCACAGCCAGTCTTCAGTACGAACATCGTGATTTGCAATCAAGTCCAAAACTTCAATTTTTGATTTGACTTTATCTGATCAGTGACATGAGGTTTGGCAAAGGAATCAATTATTAAGAAATTTTTTATTTTAGTTCAATTGCAAGAAATTCAGGCAAATATCAATATGTGTTGATATGTAACCCTACTTTGGTTGTTACAAATTTTAATTGATACAAACAATCTACTCTCAATTTTGAAAGATAAAAAATATATTAAATTAAGCAATTTCCTCTATAAAGCACAGTAGATATGAGGTTCTTTCGAGACTCGTGGAATATGAATTCAATCCTCGCCTGTTCCGATGCAATAAAGCCAGCAAAGCTTATTTTAATCAAACAATATTTTGGCTATATTCGAATATTCCTTAAGGTCAACGTACTTTTTATTAGTATTTCAAGTACTGTCCCCGACCTTTCCATATTGTTTGTAATAAATGGAATATTCTGGAAATTCCTGATGAAATCAAGACAGAATATAAATTGGTGATTGTCTGTGAAACGTTATTCAATCGATCATAGCTTTCAATTTTATTGGGCTGCAGGATGTTGGAAACAAACAAATGGAAAAATGACAAATCTGATTTCAAGGTTATTTGAGGTCAAGTACTTTGTAAAATGTTAATCAAACCGCTTGAGTAAATTAAAGGTATTTTGATGTCCTTTTACTGTACAACATGTCCCTTTACTATAGATTCAAAAGGAATTAATTTGACCATCTATAATTCTATTATTTGAGCTTTCTTAGCTTTGAATTTTAATTTGAGCTTCTACTGATTGTCACCGAAACCTATATTTTCTTGCTATTAACATCAGTTGAACCATTTCAAACCTGTAATTAAAACATGAAGTGATATTAAGACTTAGCTTTCTATAGCTTACAAGAGTTCCTTTCAAATCAAAATTAAGCCTCACCTCAACTAATTGATATAGTTATTATGGTAACTAGTGTATAAGATTGTATAATTATTTATTATTGATCTGACTTGTCTTCTACTCCGTAACTGGAGTCTACAAGACGTAATCTACAAAAAAATTCATATACTATTACTTACTAATAGTTAGTAAACTATATAGTTACAATTACCATCATACCGTAATGCTGCTGAAATAAAAATTTTGTTTGGATAATAAGTCATTCAATGAACATTTATTTAATTTGATAAGAGACCATTTCTCCATCTAAATAATATTCGACTAATAATAATGACAAAGAAATCTTCTTACCCCCATTTTTCATTTTTTTTTATTAATGACAGAAAAAAATAGATGTACTGTATCAAAGTAATAAACAGTTCATTATGTTTTATGATGACCCTCTTTTTATCCTCCATTATTTTTTGTTGTAATGTATTCTGTTGTACAACAGGATAAATACATTAAGGTGGCATAAAATTAATTATTTTTCTTGACAATCTTTTTAATTCCATCATTTTTCTTTGTGTATGATTCAACAGAATAAATCTACTAACTTACAATGTTTTTCATCTACTGGAAAAGTTTAAAAAAAGTATACTTTCAGTAACGGTCAGTGATTTCATTTGTAATCACATCTATGCTATTCGCAACATAACAGCGTAATACTGAATTGAAGGGACAACATATGCACAACATCTACATGTTGGTCCCAAATTGCTTTCGGTTACACCCATGAATTTTGCAGCACATAACCAAGCTGCATTGAATATTGCGTCAGCGGGTACGAAAAAGTTGTTGGAGCAATTTTCATGGGACAGTGCTAATATTTGCTGAAATACATCGTGCAACGTTGACGTTTCTAGTGCAAATACAATTGAAAACTGATAGAAAGTTCTTTTTTCACAAATTCTCTCCTCCCATTCCTCCCATTCCTCTCAACATCAGTTTTCCATTTTGTTCGTAGTCGTTCTGTCCCTCTCCTCTCCTTGTGATTCTACTCTCAATATTGTTTTTTAGATTGTACAAATTTGTTCAGTAATAGCTGTTTTTATCTGTGACTGGAAAGGAATAATCTGTATTTCTTGTTCCATGACGAACTGCGTTGTTAATATTAACTTTTTATGTGAATTTAACGACTTGCAGTCAAATATTCATTAAGAATAAGTATAATTTACTTACTCTGTAGGCCGAGCACTTTCGAATCTTTGAGATCCATTTTCAGAGGCCTCTGTATTCAATAAGGCCTCTGAAAATGGATTTCAAAGATTCGAAAGCGCTCGGCCTACAGAGTAAGTAAATTATACTTATTCTTAATGAATATTTGACTGCAAGTCGTTAAATTCACATAAAAAGTTGATAATATTTATTATAATAACTGATAATTATTCAGTATTATATCACGCTGGTAATACAATAATTTGCTCTTTTTAACTATCCATTAATTATTAATTATTCAATACTTTTTCCCAGGACAGAACAAACATAACCAACTTGGAATCAGAAATTTTTTGTGGTGGAAGTGATAAGTTATTGTGGAGCTTGTTAATATGAATAAAAAGTCAGGTATTGTCAAACCATATCAAGAACTCGACAGGGCCTTATTGAAATCGTGCCGTTGTCCGTCCGTCTGTGTCCTACCGCTTGGAACAAATATTCTGGACTCTTGAAACATGCTTCAAGTTTTATTGCTTCAGAAAAAGGTATTAAGGGTCAGTGGCGAGGCGTCCGGTCATCGTTTGATCCGGCGATGAGTAGAGAAATTGGACTAATAATATTGAAATAATCTCAACTCTTTAATAATGGGCATTTGTAGGCTTCAAAGCCCAGAAATATGTTCAAAAACTGTGAAAATTGTATCAAAAACCAATAAGAATATCAGTGGCGTACCGAGGTTTCAAGCGCCCTGGAGCGCAAGTGTCTTACGATGCCCCCCCCTCAAAAAAAATCAGTCTCACACTCAACCACCCGATTGGGCTGATATTAATAAAGTGGTAATTTAATGAATCAGTGGTTTTTTCCCGCCTCTAACTACGCCGTATTTGTCAGAGATGCGAATCTCCGATGAATGATTTTTCGCCAGGCCAGATTTTTTCACTTTTCTATAAATTTGCAGTTATTTTTTTTAGCATTTTGCAAGTCATTCCTATAAATATTTTCTTATATTTCTTAAACGGGAAGTGTTTACTTTTGACTCGATCGTTTTGCATTGTTTGTTTGTAACGCATTTATGGCTAAACGCGAGAACCGATTTCTTTTAAATTTGACATGAATTTTCCTTTTAGTAATGTATACATACGATTTTTTTAAATTGTGTTGAATTTTACCCTTTTGGCCTTCATTATATTTTTGTAAGTAAAAGGCAATTTTCTCTCAACGGTGCGCCCCTCAGAGCCTTGCGCCCTGGAGCGACTGCTCCACTCGCTCCATTATCGGTACGCCACTGAAGAATATGACGAGTAGACGCTCGAAATGTATAATGAAGCGCAAAAGGTTTGCGAATCACACCAGTCCCCTCCCGCGCCTGGCTCGATTCCCCCTGCCATCAGTTTTTAAACCAATCAAGTAATGCTTGTGATACATCGCAACCGGCTGCTATGAACAAGGCTTCGTGCGTTCTCGGCCACTCTCGTGGGTTTTCGGTAGCTGCCTACTCATGCTTCCTCCTCACCAGTCCACACACAGCTTCTGAGCTTCAGTTACAGCGTTGTGTAAACAAAGGGAATTTCGTGTATGCTAAATTATTCAACTTTTACAATAGGCTTATTATTGTTTTGCAATTTAGTTAATCTTTTTTATATTTTTAGAGTGTGATCTATTATTGTACTATTTATTATTCATTAGATGGTTAAATTTATTTTAATAAATTAGATCGAGTGAGTGCATCATATCAGAGCCTATTATTTCGGCTGTTTTTGCGTTTTTTCCTATATTATCCATCGTCGGTCTATGGTAGTGGGGAAGATATATATTACGCAAGAGGTGCAATTGAATAAAATACTTTTTAGTTCTCTGCCTTTTGAATTGGGTCTTTGGCTTTTGTTAGGCTTATTCAGAGGAGAGATTTCAGAAGCTCAAAAGCTTCAAAAGTCACCAATTTGCCTCGAATTTTAAAACATTTTCCTGGGGAGGGCCTTTGGACCCCTTTTGGCGTTGGTGGGAGAATCCCCCTGCGATGACCGGTGAAGGATTCCACGCCTCGCCACTGCTGGGTCAGACTAATTGCTGGGTCAGACTACTATGCGCACTGTCGACCCCTTTTTGAATCACTTCAGATTATGACAGTTTTTAGCCTATATGTTATGCTTCTTGTCACTAAAGCAAAAAATGAGTTGGAGACTTTAGAATGTAGATCTGATATGCATAGGCACTTCACTAGACAGGGTAATCAATTGAATGTTCCTTACGTGAGATTAAAAAAGCTGCAGTGTCAATCAGAAATTGTATCCATTAAGGCGTTTAATAGATTGCCAATGGTCGCCAGAAGTCTTAGTGCATCTGTATTTAAATCAAAAGTGAAAAAGATGCTCCTACAGAACCCTCTATATAGTGTTAGGGAATTTTTTGAACTACCTAGTAATGTCATAAATTGTTATTTCTAAGCTGATTGATGTATTATGTTGTCTTAGTTGTAAGAACCATATATGATATTATGGAATTTATATTTGTTAATTTGTACAATTCAATGACGAGGCCCAATGTACTGATTGATGTATTTATTGGTCAATAAAATATTTCTATTTCAATTTCATGGTATATAGCTTCCTAATAGTCCAAGTGAGATCGCTAATGAATTTGGAGGAGTTTGGAAAATAATTATGATGTAGAACAGATTTCCACTACAAGATCTAGGTTAGTTTGGGCAAGTGGAAACCAAAAGATTGGCAGCTGTTCTTTACATTTTAAAATCAAAACATTTGAATTGGAGAAGGTTAATGTTAACCCCAATTATTGATTTTCAAATTGAAAATTGATAATTGGGTTGGACATCAGCCTTCTCAATTTTTTACAGTGCAAGCGTTTACGTTTTCATCTTTGATTTTGTTGAAATCTTTTCTTAAATATTATTTTACACCGTCGAATAAAAACAACAGAGAGAAAATATTCATGGACGATATATTATGAGAACAAGAAGAAAAATTGTAGCACTGGAAAATAAAGGATTGAAATAGGAGAGGAACAAGAGTGACGTGAAAAATGAAGGAAGTGATGATGATGAAAGAGAAGAAGGAGGAAGAAAGAAAGGGAGAAGATAAAAGGGGAGAAGAAGAAAAGTGAGATGAAAAAAGAGATGAAGGAGATATTCTGATTCAATGGAATCGGGCTACCTGCTAGTTTAATAATAAATAGTTCTATTTCTAAATGAAGAAGTTTATAGTCTACCTATTTTATTAATAAAAAGCCTTTATTGAAGTAGAATAATAATATAGAAATTCGTCAAATAAATTGTTGGATATTTCCCCATGGATTAAATACGTCTTGTTCTGTAGAAATCATAATTTTTCATTAAGTGAATTTTTTCGGAAGACGTAGTCTACATAGGTCTGGATAAAGTAATATTTATTCTAAATTATGAAAATATAAACATTATACAAATATATTATGGATGAAATAAATTGTTTCTATACGAACTAAATGTATTAAAAAATTTAAAACTCATTATTATACTAGTAGAAATTAATAATGAGACGAAATTGTCACATCCACATTTATTAGAACTTAGAGAAACTAGTTTCGGTTGTTACACCATTATCAATCTCTATCAAACTCCGAGTTTGATAGAGATTGATAAAGGTGTAACAGCCGAAACTAGTTTCTCTAAGTTTTAATAAATGGGGTTGTGACAATTTCGTTTCATTGTTCATTATGGATACCTTCCACAATATCACCTTCACCACTACAAAGAAAACTAGTAGAAATGATCATTGGTTGAGTTAATGGAAGCATTACCGTTCACCGGTAAATCGAATTTTAGTAGAAACTGAGGCATCTGATTGGTTATTCAAATTTGTAAACGTTTATGAATTTTAATAGACCAATTGGACGCTTTTCCATTCACTGGTAAAGGATGAATTATTGAAACTAAATGAAAACTAATAAAACTAGTAAAAACTCAGTTAAAATCATGACTCCCATTAGCTCAACTATTGTTAAAGCAATTATCTGCATGCAAACTTATTATTTCTATAACTCAAGCAGCTACCCCTACTACTTAATGGGATCATCTATATGAAAAAAGTTTCCTGATCATTTTTGAGACACAATTAAAATACCTAAAAGGTTGATTGAAAACAGAGCGTAAATCCCATCTAATGCTTTTCCCCTGTTTTATTCCTGGGATTTACCGAAAGACACTGCAGGAAAATTAGCTTTCCGACCGCAGGTTAATAAAAATATGCATTTCTTTGTTTTTTTTTCAAAGTTTGAGTTTTGTGGTGGGTGTGAGGGAGAGAAAAAAAAGAAAATGAAAATATTTTGGGGCTGAAAATGCGGCAAAGAAATATGTTTCAATTTTGAGGCGCAGGCTTACTATATACGACTGTTACGTAATTGTTAGAGAGGGGGAATAATACCGAGGCCTGTTTTCTGTCTAACTTAATTACTATTGTTCTCAAATTGCTTTTCTGCTATGCAATGATGATGGAAATGATGATGAGGGTGGTAGATAGTGGTGGAGGGGGGGGGGGGCGGTGAACTTCACCCCTCAACAAGGGATGAAACTGTGGAGGGTTGTGATGGCTTTGATGCAGATCCCACTGCTTTTGCTGGGTGAGAATGCAATGCAGATGTACACTGATTACCATGTTTATATCGGTGGGATGAGCTGTGCATCTTTCCCCTTCCTCTCCTAACCAGATTATAACCAGCTACTGCACTTTATAATGACTCTCTGCAAGAAGATGGCGGACTTCAATTGAGGAGAGGACTGCTTCGATTGAACTTCAATTGTAAATTGCAATTGAAGTTGTTATCTTTTTCATTGATGCATTGATGCAATCTTGGAATCCACAAAGGAGAACAAACTGAGTCAGTATATGTGGTGCATAAAGATTTGATCAGTGTTCATTATCAGCTCTAAAGTTATTCGATTTGAAAGAGAATCTAAAGGATGAGATTGAACGGTAGAATTGTAGGAGTGTTTCAGTTGCATGGGTCAAATAAGTCGCAAAAATATAATTTTTCAGGCTTATCTTTAAACAATTAATTTAATAACTATTAATATATAACTCATACATCAAAGTTACTACATCATTAACTTCTGAACATTTATATACTGTACTACATATTCCTTTGGATATGGTGGGAATGTAATCAATTCAATCGTTTAAAAGATTTATTTTTGTGTTACTGTATTCTCGCACAGAACGCTGTTCAAACGCGTTTCATCAAGATCATTCATTTTTGTCTCTAAGACGGATTTAAGGAGTTTAAGACAATTCAGATCAACATTTATATTTACTGTAGTTTTCATATAACTTGGCAGCAGTATGTTGGGTTCGGATGTAGCATGTTCCATCTGCTACACGCTGCCAAGTTATATGAATACTACAGTAATATTAACATTCTTATACACTAGTTACCATAATAAGAATTTCAAAAAGTTGAGGTGAGGCAAACTTTTGATCTGCAGGAACGTTTTAATGGTAGCGCATGCGTAAAACTAACCTGATTTGGTTTCACAGCATGGGAAAAGATAGCGGAGATTTGCTCAAACTCTCCTACGAGTCTATATTATCTGCAATATTCGACAGAGCAACTGAATCTTTTCTACTCTGTCTGATATTTCACTTTCGCAAGAATCTTATCACTAAGTTCTAGTCAAGATTGTAATAAGGAATTACATGGCAAATCCCCGCATCCTCGTATGTTATGATTACCGGGCAAGACTGCCTCAACAAAATCTGGCTCAATATCACTGGCGGTGCAGGAACAAAGCTTTTGCTTTAAAATTTAATTCAAAATTATTGGCGGTAGTTTCCTCAGCGCTCACTAGATGGCGCTAGTGGTGGTGGTGGTTGAATGCAATGAGAAAAGTTGTCAAGACCTGTCTGACTGATTGTAATATGCTTCTCTCTAGGATGAGAGTTTCTTGTGAGACTCAAGACTCCTGGGATGCCCCGAGAGTATGGATATGAGAAAGTAAATGGGGCAAGGAGAACAGTGGAGGAGGAGGAGGAGGAGGAAGAGAAAGAGGAGAAGGAGGAGGAGGAGGAGGAGAAGAAAAATAAGGCAGAGGAAACGCTGGGAGAACAATGAGGTGAAGGAGCAGAAGGATGAAGAAGAAGGGATGGATAAGAAGAAGAAAGAGAAAAAGTGGAAGTGGTTGAGGAAGAGGCATGCTGATGAGGAGGAGAAGAGGGGTAAGAAGGATGAGAATGAAAAGAAGGTTGAGAAGGATGAGAAAGAGGAGAAGAAGGTGAAGGAGGAGAAGGAGGAGAAGGAGGAGAAGAAGGAGAAAAGGGAGCAGGAGGAGAAGGAGGAGAAGGAGGAAAAGGAGGAGAGGGAGGAGAAAGAGGAGAAGAAGGATAAGGAGTAGAAGGAGGAGGAGGAGGAGGAGAAGGAGGAGAAGGAGGAGAAGAAGGAGTAGGAGGAGAAGGAGGAGAGGGAGGAGAAAGAGGAGAAGGAGAAGAAGGAAGAGATGGAGGAGAAGGAGGAGGAAAAGGATGAGAAGGAGGTGAAGGTAGAGACGGAGGAGAAGGAGGAGAAGGATGAGAAGGATGAGAAGGAGGAGGAAAAGGAGGAAAAGGAGGAGAAGGAGGAGAAGGAGGAGAAGGATGAGGAGGAGGAGAAGGAGGAAAAGAACGAAAAGGAGGAGAAGGAGGAGAGGGAGGAGATGGAGGAGAAGGAGGAGAAGGAGGAGAAGGAGGAGAAGGAGGAAAAGGAGGAAAAGGAGGAGATATTTGATATTTGATATTTATTTATAACATCTTACGTTGCCAGGTCTAGTAAGACCTATGGCAAACACTAATAAATATATCCTAAAATATAAAATATTACATTACATTAAGTAATTATAGTTGAAATAAACTAAAAAGATTAATTAAAAGAAAAAAATATATATTTGCTAATGATAAAACATAACTCATGAAATGTATGTAGCAAAAAAAAGTAAAAATAAAAATGAATAACTGGGAAACAAATTGTACAATGGACTTATGAAATAGAAAAGAAAAAAAAGAAAAGAGAATGATGATGAAGTTGAGATTGATGAGATTAAAAGCATCAAAGGGCGCAATAGCAAGGAGCAAGTAATTAAATTAGTAGAAAGTGTCCAGATGAATTGAGTAGAAACAAATTGGAAGAAAGAATTAGAAAAGGGAAGGAGGAGAATGAGAAGAAAAAGAAGAAGACAAGTAAAAGGAGTAAAAGACGGGAAGTTTATAGAACTGATATTCTGAAGTTGGACCTTGAAGGTAATTGAATTTCTTGAAATAAAGTTCTTCGACAAATAGAGATACTAGACATGCAAATCTAGAGTGAAACTGAACAAAGTCAATAAGTGAAACAGAAGAATATCAAATTTTGAACAAGCACTTCTTCACTAACAAAATCTTTTGAAACAAACTATCCTCGTCATATAATTCTGTAATTCACTCTCAACCACTTTCCATTTTCTCCTTTAACCTTCATCTCTTTGTTTCAATCGATCCTCTTATCCACCCTTTTTTCTTCCCCCGTGAGAAAAATCACCAGCGGTGCACTGACGTTTTCGATAGTCGACTATCGACCACAATCGATACTCAAATATCGACTTGTATCCTCTTCATTGTTCATCCCCTTCTGAATTCTCTTGTTTAAAGCTAAAATAACAACTATTCTATTGTAAGTGCTGCTCGAAGGAAAGTGGGGGGATTGAGTAGCTTGTAAAGAGAAGAATAAGGGGGAAAGAGAGAGTGAGTGAGAGAGAAATTCACATGGTCTGGCTTCTGGCTAGAATATCTTTTTGCCCACTTTGTCCATGAGTTGAGAGCCAGAGGGATTTCGTTAGGGGGATTTGTATAAAGCTGGAAAGGGTTTCGTTGTATACACTAGTAATGGACAAGTTATGTAGTCCAAGCCATGTTTGAAGGGTCAATTTTCGACTGAAGTGCAACTTTGAAGAAAAACCCGCGCGATTTTCGTGTGGCCGTAGTGGTAGCACTGGACCTTTGGAAATTTGCAAGGATTGATAGAGTGGATTTTGGCCTTACCATATTCAAGACTAGTTTCTAGAAAAGAGCTGAGAAGCAAGATGATTATACAAGTAAATAGATTTCATCTAGCATTCAGGAAAGATCTGGAGTGCTTGCACAATGGAGCATCGATGCTGGATTCAAAGATGGGAAATCAAACACATGCTGTTGAATGACGTATGACAGATTGGAGCTGTGTGAATGCTATCATCTCGTAGCATGTGTTTGATTTCGCATCTAATATCATCGAATATTGATACTCCACTGTGGAAGCACTGTTACTCAGACAAGCAACATAACTTTCTTATCAAACAAAGATTTCTTGAAATAAAATTTTTTTTATTGCCAAACTCTTGTAAATAACAATCAATCACACACAAATAATGAGGACATTTGAGCTGAATTAACACAGTATGGTTACACAAATATTGTCCAATATCAAATTTGACACTGTATTTCCATTTAATGTATGATTTTCCCTCACTTGTACTGGAGATACTTGAGAGATACATTTCACTTCTGAAGAGAAGCTTCATCAGCTTGATAAGGCTTCTCTTTAGAAGTGAAATGCATCCATCCAGTATCTCCAGTAAAAGTGAGTGGAAATCAAATATTAAATAGAAATACAGTGTCAGTTTTGATAGTAGATTGTTCATCAAGTATTCGGCCATGGAAAAAATATTGTACTCGCTTACTGAAATTCAACTCGTTTGTTTCATCAAGCTTGATTAACTTATAAATTTGGGTGAGCATAAAAGATTATTTATTTCAAGCAGTTGTTCTATTAATTAGTCTTATGATTTTGAATATATTTTATTGTTATAATCTGTGTTCCTTTATCTTGATTTTCCTTTTGTTTCTCATAAATAACTGAATTTTTAAACTCTCTTTCGCTGAATAGCATTTTCAAAAGAAAAGCTATGAACTCAACTCCCTACTAGAGCACAAGCTTTCCTTTTTTCGTGAGGGTATAGCGATAATGGTGGTAATAAATTCGAACAGGCATTCATTTTTTCATGATAATGTTTCATTATGATTAATAATTGTATAGTCTTGCAATCTGCTTAGAATGAAGTGTTTTTTATTTTGTATCAAAATGATAATAAATTGTATTGATTGATTGATAACTCTATTAATTTTCCTCCATGAAACAGTAATAGCCTTTGCCTTGGTGGTTACTGATGCATAAAATAGTTTACCAACTAGCTCTATTAGTAGTTTAATTTGAAACTATTGAGAAATCTCATGAATATCAGTTCGTAGCAGCATGAATAGCAGTTCTGGTTTGTGGATTTCTATGCAACAAGTCTCAGTAGGTCTATGTAATTTATCGGTTACCAACTTGATAAAAATTACTACAAATGGAATACCTTGTTACAATATTGATCATGAAAACGTTATCACAAAAGGAAAACCACAAGTAGGAGATGTTGTCTGCATAGTCTGTAAAGCAGAATCCATCATGAAGTGAGAATAACATCAACCTCATTTTAGAACTCATAAAATATTATAATAGAGTATTAGGGTGTGTCTGGGCTGAGTTAATGCTGTGCATTCTTTCACTGGTTGGGTGGTGGGGGGTGAGACATAAATGAGAGTAGAAGAGGAAAACGGAGGATGAGGGAGCGGAAAAGGGAGAATGAGGAGGTGAAAGACAAGGGAGGAGGAAGAGGAGGAGGAGAAGGAAAAGAAGAAAAAAGTAGAAAAAAAAGGAAGGAAAAGTAGGAGAAGAACAGGAAAAAGAAAACGTTGTGGAGGAGGAGATGAATGAAGGGGAAGATGAGGAAAATAAGGAGGAGGAGGAGGAAGAAGAGATGAATGAGAAGATCGACGAAAAGGAGGAGGAGGTGAAGGAGATGGTGGAGGAAGAGGTTGACGAGGAGGACGATGAGGAGGACGATAATAAGGAGAAGGAGGAAAATGACGAGGAAGAGGACGACGAGGAGGAGGAGGAGGAGGAGGAGGAGGAGGAGGAGGAGAAGGGCGACAGGAAAAGGAGTAGGAGAAGGAAAAGGATTAGAAGGAGAAGAAGGAAAGGAGAAGGAGGTGATGGAGGAAGAGATTAATGAGGACGAGGAGGAGAAGAAGAAGGAGGAGTAGGAGGACAAGAGGGTAAAGGAGAAGGGGGAAGAGGATGATTAGGAAGAGAAAGGAGAGAAGGATAGGCAATAAGATGGAGAAGAAGTGAAAGAAGATGAGAAAGAACTTTAAAAAAGAAAGGGAACTAGAAGTAGATGTGGGGAAGGAAGAAGCAGGAGATGATGGAGAAGGTGAAGAAGGAGGATGAGAGGAGAAGGATATGGTGAAGACGGATGACGAGGAGAAGGAGAGGATAAAAGGTGGAGGAGTAGGAGGAGGGATAGGAGGGGAATAAGAGGAGTAGGAAGAGAAGGAAAAGGAAGATAAACTAGAAGATGAAGGGTGATGATGATGAAAAAGAAGAATGAAAAGAAGAAAGAGAATAAGAAGTAGAAGTTGTCGTGTCAGAGGCAGGAGAAGAATGTGAAAGTGGTAAAAAGAAGGAGTTGAAGGAGGAATAGAAGGAGAGAGAGGAGGAGAAGGAGAAGAGGCGGATCAGGAGGAGGAGGAGAAGGAGGAGAAGTAGTAGGAGAAGGGATAATAGGAGAAAAAGGAGGATAAACTAGAAAATGAAGGGTGCTGATGAAGAAGAATAAAAAAGAAGAAAGAGAAGAACAAGTGGAAGTTGTAGGGGATGGAACATGAGAAGAAAGAGGTGGTGGTTGAGGTGAAGGAGAAGAAAACAAATAAGAAGAATGTGTAGGAGGTGTCAGAAGGGAAATGGAAAAATGCGGAAATGCTGAATGGAAAGGGGGGGGGGATGTTTTATGTTGTAATAATAAAATAGCGGTGCGGAGGTTCCATTAGATTCGGCTGATGTGACTTAGCCCGCATTCTCAGACTACTGCAATTCCATCTCCATCTTATTTACTGTTATGTCCTAAATCAACTGCACGCCAAAAAAATGCTTCATGTCTATTTTTCAGGAGTAATACTTCTCTTTGGAACGAATTTACTCACTATATGCTTGCAATTATCGCAGAGTCATGTGGAGGATTTTTGTTTCGAAGACGGAGTCCACAAAGGTCTGATTAAGGGACCTGTTCATGAGTAATGATGACTATTGATGAGTTGGATGATGGTGATTGTTCAGTTGAACCAACACTTTTAGGTGGGTTTCGAACCATCGGAAAGTGATTTTAAAGCAGATCAAGTACTCTTTTTACTGGCCAATCATTCAACCGTACAAAGAGGACCCAGGAGTTCATAGCTCATCCTATCAACTCAATGATGCATCTAGTTCATTTCTATCATGAAGCGCCAGTGTCATCAACAGAAGAAGGTGAAGGAGGAGAAGGAGGAGGAGGAGGAGAAGGAGGAGGAGGAGGAGAAGGAGGAGAAGGAGGAGAAGGAGGAGAAGGAGGAGAAGGAGGAGAAGGAGGAGAAGGAGGAGAAGGAGGAGAAGGAGGAGAAGGAGGAGAAGGAGGAGAAGGAGGAGAAGGGGGAGAAGGAGGAGAAGGAGGAGAAGGAGGAGGAGGAGGAGAAGGAGGAGAAGGAGGAGAAGGACGAAGAGGACGAGGAGGACGAGGAGGAGGAGAAGGACGAGGAGGACGAGGAGGACGAGGAGGACGAGGAGGAGGAGAAGGACGAGGAGGACGAGGAGGAGGAGAAGGAGGAGAAGGAGGAGAAGGAGGAGAAGGAGGAGAAGGAGGAGAAGGAGGAGAAGGAGGAGAAGGGGGAGAAGGAGAAGAAGGAGGAGAAGGAGGAGAAGTAGGAGAAGGAGGAGAAGGAGGAGGAGGACGAGGAGGAGGAGGAGGAGGAGGAGGACGAGGAGGACGAGGAGCAGGAGAGGGATAATAGGAGGAAAAAAGTTATAAACTGGAGGATGAAGAAGAATAATAAAAATAAGAAAGAGGAGAACTAGTGGAAGTTGTAGAGGGAGGAACAGGAGCAAGAAGCTATTTATTATATAAGATATTAAAACGTCTGATCAAAGATTAAATCTATTGATTCCTCTTATACAATAACCAGAACTGTACTTTAATTATTTTTATCTACGACCATGTCATAATGTATACATTACAGTTTCACAATTGATGCCAAAACAGCTGTCTTTTCGAAATGCCTTTTGAGACTTGTTGCATAAAGAGCTCATTATAGTACAGGTTCTACATTATAACACGGGTTCTGGACCAATCAAATGCATTTTTGATGGAATCAATATCGTAATTCAATATTGTGAAACTATCAGCTGATTTGTTCAAACTGCTACACCAGCTGCTTTAACCCAACAATCTACTATAACTTCTCATATTTGAGATGAGAGGTTAGGTATCTCTGACAGTCACAGGTAAAATGAAATTGTTTTAATTAAATGTCTACTAGTGGTCGTAGATAAAATAGTGTATGCAACGATTTTATTTGGCCATTAAAGCACTCGTGAGATATTTATAACACTCGCATTCGCTCGTGTTATAACTTACATCTAACTCGTGCTTTAATAAGGGTCAAAATAAAATTGTTGCATAAACTACTATAATATGATGCGACACACCATCCAATACACCAATTCCATCATTCCAATATACCTCTTCTTACATACGTATCTTGACCTCACAGCCTCTTGACATAACCTCTCCAGATGTTAGCAATACAGAATTATTGTGTAAACATAATCAGCATATAATCAATCGGCGAAAGGTTAAGTAACATGGTCACGCTGGGAAAGCGAACTAGTGATTGTATAGCAGGCAGTTTGTTTTGCATTTACTTGAAAAGACTGTAATTTTGTTAAACGCTTTAATAATAGAGACTGATGGTAATTGTAGGAGCCCATACACTACAATGGAATGTACTGTACAGTAATTGTTGGACACAAATGAATGTAGTTTGAGAGAGAGAGAGAGAGAGAGAGAAAAAGGAAGATAGAGAGAGTGTGTGAGAGAGGATGAGAGTGTGTGAGAGGCATTGAAAGAGGAAGGGAAGTTGCGAGAGAAAGTGATTGAGAGAATAATCAGTTGATGAAGCTGACAGATGAGCTCAGAAGCTCATAGGATGAATTGACCATCAAATGAATGTGACCACACTCATATCCGAGACACACATATCCACACCGCGCCAGCACCTCAAGCACCGTATGTTGGCCGAGTGTCGGTGAAGGTGATGCCGAACCACACATATCCAACACACTACCGTGCATCGGCGTGATGCATACTGTTCAGTTCAGTATGCACTTTGAAGCGATTGCAATAGATCATTTTTGTGGAGTTTTACTATCATTTTGTGTAGTTGGTACAGTTTGTGGACTGGTCATGTTTCTTTACTGATAAATTTAAAAGAGAAGCATGATGTACTTTTTTATTGCAATTTAAATGTTATAGCTAACTGTTCTCCTAATCACTTAGATCATTCGATTACTCCATTTATTCATTCATGGTAAAGTCCGTAGATAATAATTAATGAAATTAAAAATCTTGAAATTAGTAATTGACTTAATTCTATTAAATTTATTGAAATAATAATCGGAAGTATTAAACTTGATTCAACATCAAATATAAGGAAAATAATAACAATTAAGAAAAAGTGGATGATGGAAAATGATATTTGGGGTGATGGAAAATGATATTTGGGGTGATGGAGAATTTGAAAAACAACACTTAAATGGTGAAGTTTTATTTTTATCTAAAACTTATTTTTTGTAATAAAAATGAAATTAATATAATAATAAATAATAAAATAGTTGAAATTAAAATTGCTTCCTCATACGAATTTCTTTCTCCTTTTTAAAACTCCCCTTCTTTTTCATCTCCTATTTCACTTATCCTATACATGGCTTTGCCATAAATGGATGTTTCGTTTTCCCGCACACACCAAAATGAAGCCACTACACCGCACCGTGTCCGTCAAAAAGTATTCTGAACTAGTCGGGCTCGGTGCGGTGATGTAGTTGCGCTGACGGTGCGGAGTAGTGGGGACTAGCAGGTTCAATTCCTTTGTTCATATCGCAGGCCGTGCGATGGCCTACACACGGCCGTGGTCCTGTGCGGGCGCGGTGCGGATATGTGTGTCTCTAGCTTTATTGATGTTGCTTTATTTGGTATCAAGTATTGAGCAAAATGTGTTTTGCGAATAAAGGGTGAGTACGTTGATTGAGTGGGAGGACTCTGATGAGTGACTATCCTATCGGAAGGCGTAATAAAAAGCTGTGATCAGCGGCGTAACTATATTTGTTGGGAGGGGGGGGGGTCAGGTGGACAAGTCCCCCCCCCCTCCAGTGACCCGAACACAAGAAATTTTGAAATTTTAACAAGCAATGAGAGGCAATTTTTGACAAAAGTCAAAGAAGATGTCTTAAATCGCTAAAAGGTTGAGGATACAACAGCTGAACAATGGCAACTTCTCAATCAAAGAGAGTTGGATCAAGAAGTGGAGAGACCTAAGTGTCAAGAATAAGGATATCATAGCTGATCCAACTAAAAGGGTTGCCGGTTTTAGCGTGGAGAGAAGGGAGTGGGCCATCTTGAACCGACTAAGAAGTGACTGTGCCAGGACTGCAGCAAATAAGTGTAAGTGGACACCCCGTACTGTGACTGTGGCAATGATGTTCAAACCACCCAACACCTGATTAATGAATGTCCAGTACATAAATTCGATGGAGGGATTGAAGATTTGAATGTTTTGACAACTGAAGCCATTGAATGGCTCAGGCAACTTAATGTAAATCTATGACCATTTATGTATGTAAAATTTGTGTTTGAATGTGTTTTATCATGCTGACGTGCCATACGCATATATATATATATATATATATATATATATATATATATATATATATTTATATATATATATATATATATATCGCTAAAAAGTAAATGTGTCTGGCTTTCATTGGTGGGAAGACTCTTACGGGTAAGTTCCACCTCACCGCTTGGCTCTGTTATTAGAAACATGTAGGACCTACAATTTTAGGTGGGTTCCGAACCACCGGGAAGTGATTTTACAGAGAACAGGGTCTTTTTGCTGGTGGGTTGCTTGTTGCTCCTCCCACCAGTGGGCGTGACTTGTTATGGCCTTCAGCCAATCACAGACCTTCAATGAAGGTTAGCCTATCAGATGCACTTTCACCCTCAGCCAATAGTATCATTTTATGTTAGTATTTATATTGAGCTACTCTGTACTTTAGTTTTAGTTTGTTTGAGATTGTTAATGGTGTATCAACAAACCGAAACTAGTATCTCATGGTTTTCAATAAATAATGAGGTTATGACAAATTTAAGTCTTATTATTCATTATTATCATCACTCTTTCTGGAACCATAGATGATAAAATAATATATTATGACAATAGCTTGATAGCTGGTTCAATTTTTATTTAAAAGCAGAAGTGTCGAGATCTCCAAAACTCTCCATTTATGGGAGCAATGCAATGCAATTATCAGAAATAATTGAAGTACAATCCACTAATAAATAATTATTATCTGTTGAACCACACGCGTTTCATATCAGTAGTAGTATTAATGATTCTCGAAAATTCCAAAACCACGATTCTCAATCATCAGATAATGATTAACATTGTGGACTGCTTTTGACGATGAGTGTTTGATAAATTCGTCAATGACTTATTTTATACATTCTCGATTCGATTTGTCACATTGTTGAAATAATTGACTTTGATGATGGTCCTTGCAAAACGAAGGTTTTATAATCATGGTATCAAGTACTGCCTCTATGCAGTTTGCATTTCTTTATCCATCAATTAATTATATCAATCAAATAAATTTAAACAATTTAGTGGCTCTGGTAGCGCAGTTGTTTGGAGCACTTGTCCGTGATAAGATAAGGCTCTGGCTGGCTTCGTTTCCTGCAGCCTTGGGTTCAAATCTCATTCAGCTATGGATGTTTCTCATCATTTATCCATTCACCTCATTACCCACGCACAAGTCTCCAGACTCATGTGGGCATCATCTGCAATAAAAATAATCAAATGCTACCCAACCATACCAAGCGAAAAGAACAGTACAGTATTCTTAACACAACACTAAAACTCCAATGTTTTCCCCCTCAAGTCTTCAGTTGTAATAGTAGTTTATGCAACGATTTTATTTTGACCCTTATTAAGGCACGAGTTAGATGTAAGTTATAACACGAGCGAATGCGAGTGTTATAAATATCTCACGAGTGCTTTAATGGCCAAATAAAATCGTTGCATACACTATTTTATCTACGACCACTAGTATACATTTAAGTAAAACAATTTCATTTTACCTGTGACTGTTAGAGATACCTAACCTCTCATCTGAAATACGAGAAGTTATAGTAGATTGTTAGGTGAAAGCAGCTGGTGTAGCAGTTTGATCAAATCAGCTGATAGTTTCACAATATTGAATTATGATATTGATTCCATCAAAAATGCTTCTGATTGGTCCAGAACCCGTGTTATGAAGTAGAACCTGTACTATAATGAGCTCTTTATGCAACGGGTTTCAAAAGCATTTCGAAAAGACAGCTGTTTTGGCATCAATTGTGAAACTGTAATGTATACATTATGACATGGTCGTAGATAAAAATTGTTATGATCTTACTTATATTACTATTATTATAAATTTATTATCTGGTATTGCCAATTTTGCATTCTTTCTAAATGCGTGGTTTTGTTATTTTGAAGCTGCCCTGGGAGATATTTCAAGAATTCTCTAGAAGACAAAAGTTTTTAGGAATTTATCAGAGTTACCGGCAATATTTATTATTAGAACTACTGAATGCACTATTTATTCCAGTTTATTCTCGATAGTTATCATAATAAATCAGCTCCTAAACGAACAGTCTCAAGTTTATTGAGACTTCAAGCCATTCAGTCACCATCATCCAATTTATTACCCACGCACAGGTCTCAGAACTATGTGGGCTTCATCCTCCAAGAAAAAGGGATTGTACATCATTGGTTGAGCTGATATGAGCTCATACCTAACGTAACCTAACCTATACTGATAGGTGACAGTAGTGATAAAATAGCTCCATTATACAACTAAGGTGTATTGACATAGCTTTCTAACCTATTGCATCTACTTTATAACTTAGCTGTAGATGAGAAACTCTCACTCATTGTTTTTTTTTTTTTTTTTTTTGTAGATTACGTCTTGGAGACTCCAGTTAAGGAGTATAAGACAAGTCAGATCAACAATATTATACACTGGATACCATAATTACTATATCAATTAGTTGAGGTGAGGCTTAATTTTGATGTGAAAAGAACTCTTGTGCATTATAAAAAGCTTTATCAACTAAATATTTTCCCAATTATTTTTTAAATATTTCTAAATTTTCAAGACTCTTTAAAAACTACGGTATCTTGTTGTAGAGTTTCCTACCAATACAACTAGGTTTTTGCTTGAATAAGCTACAGTTGCGACTCACCAAGTGATAATATCCTCGGCTTCTTGTATTATAATAATGTACGTCAAGATTTTGGTTAATATCATTCGTTTTTACATATAAAGTAGCTTCATACACATATAAACAGGGTACAGTTAGGAGACCAAATCTCTTGAACAACGGCCTACATTAATCTAATTTATTTACTCTTTCTATACACCTAACTGCTTTCTTTTGGATCTTAAATACCCTATCAAGGTTTTGTTTTGATGAATTACCCCATACTAAGATAGCATACCTAATATGTGACAGTAAGAGCCCATGCTAAGCTGTAAAAAGTAACTTTTTGTCATTCAATCTAGCGAGCTGTCGCAGGACAAATACGGCAGATGAAATTTTACAACATATTTTCGCAATGTATGGAGCCCAGATCAACCGTCTATCCAACAAAACTCCTAGAAATGTAATTTTTTCTTCCCGGTCTAATTGATTACCGTTTAAAAACACGTTTATAGCCCTATCTTCATTTAAATTAAGTTTGTTTTTGAATTGAAGGTATTGGCACCTTTTACGCCAATTGTAAGCACAAAGCACGGTTTGTAAGCACAAAAATTACCAAGTGATACCAATCCATGTCATAGTGTCACAATATTCAAGTTTTCCAAGCAGTCGTGATAGGATGATAGGTGGGGGGGTGAATACGGACAATAGGGTGTTTAAGGGGGGAAAGGGACTGTTGAGAGGGGTCTAAGGGGGTGAGAAATGAGAGAAACGATTCTGGAAATGTAATTTCGTGTAATGGAAGAGCCGAAATCACGCGCCACTGATCTTGTTAAGGTTTCAGAAAGCCTAATTACATTTATCGTCGTCTAGTGGACGTTTGTCTGTTTTCATAAGCTTTTCTTTCTCTCATTTTTCTGCTCTTCCTCATCCTCGCCCTACTCCTCTACCAAATTCTTCTTTTTTTCTTCCTCTTTCTTCTTTTACTTCTCCTTCCTACTTCTTCTCATCCAAAAAACTGTTAAACAAAAATTATTTACTGATTCAGCATAAAATTCCCTGTAATTTGATACTACACAGGAAATAAGAAGAATTCAATTTTTTCAAGATGGCGGCCGAAAACTCATTTTTAGCTATTTCACGAATGAAACATTACTAGTACACTTTTGAGACGCGCATTACTCATCATTTGCAACAGTCTTTATTATTTGTTTACTAATTTTCAATCGATAAAACTGATTTATTGGTTATTAATAATATTTAAAGTACTTTAATATTTAAAGTACTTTTTTACATTTAAAGTAGCATCATACACATAGGTATAGGGAAATTTGCATAAATCATACGCAAGTATCATACAGTTGGGAGACCAAGCCTCTTGAATAACGGCCTACATGAATCTAACTTATTTACTCTTTCCATACACCCAACTTCTTTCATTTTGATCCTAAACGCCCTATCAAGGTTATGTTTTGATGAATTACCCCACACCAAGATAGCATACTTAATATGTGACAGTAAGAGCCCATAGTAAGCTGTAAAAAGGAAAACGTCTTATCATTTGATCTAGCAAGCTGTCGCAGTACAAATCCCCAGATGAAATTTTTTTTTTTTTTTTTTTTTTTTTTTTTTTTTTTTTAATTCAATTCAATTCAATTCAATTTATTATCCTCAAAATAATACAATATATTTTACAACATATTTTCTCAATGTATGGAGCCTATCCAACAAAACTATGGTCTAGTTGATTATCGTCTAGAATCACGTTTATACGTGATGTCCCTGTCTTCATTTGAATTATGTTTTTTTTTTATTTGAAAGTATTGACATTTTTTACTATTTATCGTTAATTACAAGTGATTTAAGAATTGGACAATGGACTGCACACTTATTATTTATTTCTGAATGATCTAGAACGGAATTATTGAAAATGAGTGATGTATCATCATTACCTGATACCTGAATACCTGAAACCTATGATTTACTCTCTCAGCTCTTGTCCCTTACACACTAATTATTGTGGGTTTGTGACAGTTTTCCAACAATTTTCAAGAATTTGCAATTCATCAATTTGAGACATTTTAGCCTCATTTTAAAGCTAAAGTAATGAGGAAGTTTTTCATGTAAAATTTTCATTATGTCACCCCGAAAACAAATCGAGAAAAATCGCGTTGAAATTTCATTGAGATTTCGGAAAATACACTTTTTTGTACTTTGACCTCTAACAAAACACCCTAAATAAAGGGGTTACATATTCAAAATACTTGTATCTTTAGCGCAATGCTGTGCTCTTACCAACAATGTCATCATAATTCCAATCCGATCACTAGTTTTTGAGTTAGTGAGCATTTAATGGCGGGTAGTGAGCATATCTCGAAAAAGTCAATAAATCGAGATATCTCGAAAACAAAGGCCCCATTTCAAAAACGTCACTGAAATTTTTTTGTCATAAATTTGATGTAGAATCTCTGGTAACCGGCTTTTACACCTTACATGGGACACCCTGTATATAGATTACTTTGTATTTACCGAATAAAGAGGCAAAATAAATGTCGAAAAATCAACAGTTTTACATGAGACAACATTTTCTGGTGTTGATTTGACTGATCAACTCTTCAATACATGAAACCTGAAATAATATTACGTTTTTCCACTTATTCTAGATAAGTGGGGGAAATATAAATTTCTTTTCATGATTGAAGGAACAAAACAAAAACGTTTGTCGAGCAAACGAACAGTTTCACACAAAAAATTTGTTGGCGTTGATTGAACAAATGAGATGCAGCGATGACAGATTGACAATCAGTGAAATTTGCATTCTCCACCGGACGTGTTCCATTCTTCTAAATTCGAATTTAGCGAAAAAAAGAAGATTTTTGCCAGTTTTCAGTGGCCGAAACAACATTTTCGCACACTTGCTCGAGAGATTGAATTTTTTTAGATTAAATTTGGAAACCGACCAAGTCAGCACATAATGAACAACACGAATAACTTCAAGCTGTCGCAAGTTTCCTTATAAAGAACAAAACCTATTTCGAATAATGGGTCAGTTTCTTGATTGGGTGGTTCCATATATGACATTATTCATAAGTTAGCAAAAACTCACTTTTCTTCGGTCGGTGTAATTTGAATAAATCGTTGATATTTTGGTACGAGTCTATTGATTTCATTCCGTAGTACAGCTTTATGGGACATTCGCCAACGAATATTATCGTTTTCAATTTTATAAGATATTCTGTTTGGAAAATATACCTTTTAACAAAAAAAACACACTTTTCAAATTACTTGAGTACACCATTTTACATCGAATATCATTTTGAATGTTATTAAAATTTCGGTTTGAATATTTTCAGATCTTCCTTTCAACAGAAAAAATTGATCACTCACCAAAACGGTGAGATCACTTCTGTACGATGATCATAGACATAGACTGATGATAATACAGATAATGATTGGATAATGGATATGAATCCCGCTCCGCCGTCTAGCATCTATGTGTGTAATTATTCACCTCATTACCCACGCACAAGTCTCGGACTTATGTAGGCATCATCAGCAATAAAAAATAGAAATAGATATGGAAATTGGATGCTTGTTTAAAAAAGTATATTAATAGGTGTAATATTAATAAAAAGTTTGTAAGGTTCAGGAAGATATGAGTTTTTAGTGATATTGTTGAAGTTGCTAGTTTCTGTGTGATTAGATAGTACTCTTTTTAATTATTATACTTCTTGAAGAGATTAACTAGGGCACGGACAGACGTAAGGCACGATTTCAATAAGGCTCTTTCAGGTCTTCAATAATCCTCCGACATTTTATCACCTGTTAACATTATTCACCTCATGTGGTGTGGCCTTTATTAGCAGGAAAATATAATGTAGCCTATCTCCTGGAGCGAGTTTTTGAAATGAATTGTATAAAATTACTTCCACTTTCTTTGCATCCGAATGTCTGCTACCGAAAATTGGACTTGTTTTGAAACAAAGTTGAAGTTCCCGTTAAGTCTGCGTTTGTCGACATAGTATACATATGATATTGAAAGCGAAAGAACAAAATTGCAAGTATCGAGGACGGTGATCATAAAATTTATTGCGGTGGCAGCAGAGGGCCATTGCTCTTTCTGAGGGTTGGAGAGGGCCGGCTGCTTCCCAACTTCGCCTTCCCACGAAAATAAAGACAGCCATCCTATTCTATTCTGCTGACTCAGGCATTATTATTCATTGCGACAGGATGAAGCATGGGCTACGACCTAGAACACCCAACAGAGAGAGACTCCACTCTGGCCTAGATATGCAAAGTTTTTAATGGCGGCCATAAAGAGCGCCATAAAAGAAAATGAAAATACCATCAAAACACTTTTTGGGAAGTAGCTGTTGAAGAAAAACAATCTAGCGGAAAATACCACTGGAATAAGAGGGAATTTCTCTATTCAAGTTGATATACAGAAATGTTGGTCTTAAAAATGCACCAAAATCAATTTGAATAATAAATAATATATTTTTTTTAAATTGTCAAATTGAAGTTTAAGCTTAAATTTTCGATCATGATGCTATATCTGTTAAAAAAACTGAATTTTCCCACGTGAATTTTTAAAATAGATAATTGAAATTTTGAAGTTGGATTGAAAAATGCAAAAATTAATATCTCACATTGAAACCAACACTTTTGGTTGGAGCGCTTGTCTGAGATAAAATAAGGCTCTAGCTGGCTTCGTTTCCTGCAGTCTTGGGTTCGAATCTCATTCAGCCATGGATGTTTCCCATCAATCACCCATGCACCTCATTACCCACGCACAAGTCTTCAGACTCATGTGGGCATCATCAGCAATAAAAAATTCATTTAAACAATTTTTCTTCACTTAAACTGGAGGAATGCATTTCGTCCCTAAGAGGAAGCTTCATCAGACAATCAGTGAATGCATTCCTCCAGTTCAAGTGGGCTAAAATCATAATTCATATTGAAATGTAGTGTCAGTTGTAATATTGGATTGTAATTTTTGCTTACTTCATTCCAAACTTCAACATTTCAAGTCTTTATCTTGAAAATTCAGATAAATTGAATTTGAATTTCATTTTGACAAATTTAAACAAACAGATTACATAATACATTATTTTGTTCAGGATATAGTGGAAGTGAAAGTGTAGAGAAAGAAGGAGCAGTGGTTCTCGGTGTTATCTGCTATGTAAATGTTTACTTCTAAGCAATTAATTACTCTTCTTTTGACACTTTTATGGTGTTTACTTGGTACTTTGTAGAATGTTCTAGTTGTTTGATTAGAGATTAATGGAATCTTATCGAATATTGTGGAAGGTGCGAGTGTCCTTTTTCTGTTTACTTAGAAGTTGATAGAAAAATCGAGAGATCTCTCCATTTATCTATCATTTATTTAACTTCTTTCTCTCCATTTTCACTTTCACTACACTATAATATAGCTTACATCATACACATCATAAAGTAAGTATAAATAAAAGTAATAACATAATAAGTTATACAAAAATAATAATTCATATGGGAAAATAATAAATAAATGTACAGCAATCATTATTTAAATGCTGTGCAGCAAACATATACCCCAATCAATAAAATATGAATTGCCCACATAGACCAAATATTAAATTGATCAGATTAATATCAAATTAAGATAATATTAGACTGCTTATTAAGTATTTCTTCATGGAAAGTATGGCAGAGCAGAAATCATATTAAATTTATGTGGTCCTTAAGCAGAGCGTAAGTTAAATGTGGGTTAAAATGTGCATAATTTGATTCTTCCCCTAAAATGGGACTACATTGATGGAAGGGAATAGGAGTGGAATGGGGGAAATAAAGTGATGAGCTGGAAAGTGTTTCAAAGAGAAAAAGGAGAGAAATACAGTGAGAGGAAAGAGCGTGGGAGTGTGAGAGAGGGTGTGAGAGAGCGGATGAGATATTTGATGACCGGATAAGGCTGTGAAAATTACTGTTTAAAGTCTGGCCAACCAACAGCCCCCACAAAATACAGCAATTGTGGCATTAAACACTTTATGCGTTTTTCGTGCCACGAGCATAAAACAGCACAAAAACAATGCTCTCCTTGCATACATTAAAACAACGCAAACTTCTTCCCTTCTACATTTTAAAAAGCTGCTCTATTTTGTGCTCTCTTTAGTGAATCGAGCTCACCTTTTATTTTGTCTTCATGTGATGCTTTACTTCATTTCTTTTGTAGATTACGTCTTGGAGACTACAGGTAAGGGATATAAGACAAGTCAGATCAACAATTATACAATCTTATACACTAGTTACCTGTTACTTTATCAATTAGTTAAGGTGAGGATTAATTTTGATGTGAAAGGAACTCTTGTATACTATAAAACGCTTTATCAACTGAATATTTTTTCGAATATTTCTATATTTGAAGACTTTAAAAACTACGGTAGCTTGATGTAGAGTTTCCAAACAATATAACTAGGTTTTTTTTCGAATAAATACATACTTCACTTACTTAACAGCCATTTCTGTGTGTGGAGATCGTTTCACACTGATGTTAGAGCATCTTCAGACACTGCTGATACTTGACAGTGGACTCTCAAACCCCTGCTTAAGTGTCAAGAATGGACGAATCTTTGTCCAAACTCCGCCATTTCATGTAATTGCATCACTTAGATTGTCATTACTGTAGTTAATATCATTAAGATCATACAAATGAGATCATTGTACATAATTTCTTGCACTATAAAAATAGCATTATCTAACTTTACTATTTTATCTATGTGATGTTGATAATTTTTTTTTTTGAGGATGAAACCCACATAGGTCTGAGACCTGTGCGTGGGTAATGAGTGTGATGATGGTGATTGATGAGTTGGACCTACAGTTTTAGGTGAGTTCCGAACCACCGGGAAGTGATTTTACAGCAGAGAACGTGTCTCTGGTTGTGTCTCTGAATAGTTTTTAACCATTTATATGCGTAATTTGTAAATTTACATGAACAAAGAAAGATAATCTAATTTAATCTACTCTAAACCCCCAACCATTCACTTTCACCCAGTTATAGTTCAAATTCATACCTTGATTCAGTTCGCTGAGTGTCTAATGATTAATTGGTTGATTGATCGATCGATTAACTGATTGATTTAGTCGATATAAGTTGCCAGGAAGAGGATGAGGATAAGAAAGAGGAGTACTAGGAGGTGGGGAGAAGATGGTGGATAAGGAAGAGGAGGTGGTTCAGGTGGTGAAAGAGGAAGAGGAAGAGAAAAAGGTTGATGAGGTTGAGGAGGTGTAGGAGGAGGAGAAGGTGTGGGAGGAGGAGAAGGTGTAGGAGGAGGAGAAGGTGTCGGAGGAGGAGAAGGTGGTGGAGTAGGTCAAGGAGGTGGAGGAGGTGAAGGAGGAGGAAGAGGAAGAGGAGATCAATGAGGAGAAAAAGGTGGTGGTGGAGGAGGAGGAGGAGGAGGAGGGGGGGAGGAGGAGGAGGAGGTGGAGGAGAAGGAGGTGGAGGAGGAGGAGGTGGAGGAGAAGGAGGTGGAGGAGGAGGAGGTGGAGGAGGAGGAGGAGGAGTTGAAGGCAGTGGAGGAGGAGGACGAAGATAAGGAGAAGGAGTAGAAGGATGAGAATGAAGATAAGGTGAAAGAGATGGAGAAGAAGGAGGAGGAGGAGGAGGAGGAGGAGGAGGAGGAGGATTGAGAGGTGAAGAAGAAAGAGGAGGATCACAAGGTGCCGAGAGTTCCCAAGAGTTGGATTTCATCCAATAGCACATGTTAGCTAGAAACGGACACATGGCTCAGCTGTTATAAACAATAGAGGCATCATTTGAAGTTACCATTGGAAACGGGGCGACCAAAATAAAAACGATTTGCAGCTAAAACACAAACACAAACTGAATTCAAATTTATTTTATTCGTTTTTAAGTAGACGTGTATTAGCAGCCAGCCAACGTTTGTGTAGCAATCGCATTTTGGCGGCAATTTGAATATGTTGACAACCTCTTGTTGGCAAGTCGTCTTTTTGTCGTATTTAGTCGTGTCGTGAGAGGCTATTTGGAGTGTCCGACATCTCGGACACCCAAGGTCAAATCGATAGACTGCTCTAGAGACGTCGTCACATTGAATTCGCTCGATCTAACGAGACATCGAAGTACAACAGAAGATTGTATTCAGCAGATCTGTTTTTTTTATTGCGCACTGCTTTGGAGCAAAACTAGAAAGATATAAGGTAATAGAAAATAAGATCGAACACAAAATAAAAAGAAAAGAGGTTTGTTGGAAGTGTTTTTGATGTAATAAAACTGTAATGAATGTGGAACTGCGTAGAATAAACACAAGGAGATGAAAAGTGTTTGTTTTATCATTCATGTAAAACGTTTCTTTGTAGTGGCGAAAATGACATTGTGGAAAATATCCATAATGAATAATAAGACTTGAAGTTCTCACAACCACATCTATTGAAAACCGTGATATACTAGTTTCGGTTGTTACACCTTTATCAATCTCAAACAAACAAACTGTATGTAAGAATAAAACACTGTTCAATGTTGTCAATTCCACTTCTTTTATTTCTTTTAAAACAGAAAGAAGTGGAATTGACAACATTTAACAGTGTTTTATTCTTTTATTATGGAGTTCCACAACATCAACCAAAATTCTACAAAGAAGCTGTATGTAAGAGTGTTCAGGTCCAAGTGGGCATTAAAAGGTGTGAAATACTATGGCGAAGCAGAAAGGGATGATTGGATGAGTAAATAGTGATTATAAAGAAAGAATGATAGAGAAGTACATGTGATAAAATAATCATGATGTACTTGATCATCAGCTTATTTTTTTGTAGTTTTACAACCCGTAACCCCATATAGCACACTAAGTATTTGAAACGTTTTAAATACATATTAATGGGACCTAAAAAGTATGTTCCATGAGATACGTATCTCTAGGTAGGTTTCGGAAATGTACTAAATACATTAGCATGAAACGTACCCACAATGCTGTGCGATTGCACTTTTGCGCATGCGCCGATGCGCTCGTTTTCTCATTCTCACATTCTGAACTCATCAACTGGAAGTGAAGCCATATTGGAATAAGCATACGTGTCGATCACCGTAGTTAGTAGCATACTGCATTAATTTGATCTGATGTAGAATTTATCTATTTATTTTTCATACATGCACAAATCATGGCAATGATTGGGAGAGAAACAACCCAAAACTGTTCTCTCCCAAATTTCGATAAATAACACAGTCCAAACAAGGTTATGTTTTCACTCCAATTAACACAAAAGTTCTCAGTCCAAAATACGAGATAATAAAATTCTTGAATTTTGAGAGATTATTTAATAGATCGAAATAAAATGCACTTGATAATCAATTATATATTCGATATGTATCATTTATATATTTGAATGGTTGTGCTAGTTGTTTATAGTTACATATTGGAAATATATTTGAGACGTACGATTGTTATATATTCGATACGTTTCATTTATATTTCAATGGAACGTTTCACAAAAGCGGACATTTTCACCTATCCGAAATGTTTCAGGGAGGTCTCAGATATGTTTTGAAACGTATCTGAAACATATCATAAGTTTCAATGAAACATATCATAAGTTTCAATGAAACATATTTGAGACATTTATGGAATTTTCCTGTGCTGTATGGGACGTTATCGTTAGTAGATGAGAAGTTAAACGGTCTCAGATGATAATTCAAAATGGTGGGGCTAATAATAATGTTACGTCATTGCAATGAGAATTTCAAATTTCTAATACACATTATTATGTAGTATTAAGAGAAAATCTAACATAATTATTTGGAAAACGTATATAATTACATTTTCTTCTGGGAACAGCCTAGGAATATTATAAATTTTCTATAAATAGAATACGATTGAAACAATAATCTATAAATTATGGCACTACTTATTTATATAAACAGAAGGTGCATTGCGATATGTTTGACTTAAATTTTTTCTTGATTAGAAAGTTTTCCTTGTGTTGAGAGCGTAATTTATTCAATACGTTAAAATAATTCTATTATGTTTATTGAATTTTATGTTTATTGAAATTCATGTTTATTGAATTCTCGTTCATTGAAATTCAATACGAATAATTATGTTATGCAATCAAACAATGAAAATTATTGGAAATCTTCAACTATTTTATAGAATTCATAAATGACAGAGAAAACTGAGTACTCGGAAGCCCGAAAGCCAGGGAATTCACTATTGAAGGAGGAAGGTGTAGGAAGGAGGGACAATCTCCCAAAAAAGTCAGTGAATTTGTGATCCCCCCCAAACTCTTGAGCTAAGACCGCTCCTGCCTGAATGTCTAAAGTGTTTTAATGAGGACTTGAAAACCAAAATCAAAAACTAAGTCAATTTGTGCTAATATTTTCGAATATTACTAATATAGTACAACAGCAGAAAATTGCACATCAAGCTTTGTCAAACATAAATCAGCATCATTGTAATATGTTATTAAAAGAGTTCTTTGAGAAAAAAATCGAAAATAATGTTATTATCGAGCGTGTTTGTTAAAAGATAATATTTGCAAACTACTTAGGAGAACCTAGTATTAGGAAAACCTACTTGACTCAAAAAAAAATCTGTTTTAAAAATGAAATTAGCAGCATTGTAATATGTTATTAAAAGAGTTCTTTAAGAAAAAAATCGAAATTTTTTTTCCGAGGATGAAGCCCACATAGGTCTGAGACCTGTGCGTGAGTAATGAGTTGGATGATGGTGAATGATGAGTTGAACGTACTGTTTTAGGTGGGTTCCGAATCACCGGGAAGTGATTTTACAGCAGAGAACAGTGTTTTTTTTGCTGGCCAATCTAATCGGTCACAGTTACAAACAGGACCTACGAGAACGCAGCTTATCTCTATCTGAGATAATTATCGTTATTATCGTGTTTGTTAAAATATATTATTTGCAAAGTAAAACCTACTTGATTCCATCACAAACTTGTGATGTTTAAAACTCTATTTTAAAAATGAAATTAGCATCATTGTTATATGTCATTAAGAGTTCTTTGAGAAAAAAACCAAAAATAATGTTATTATCGGACGTGTTTGTTGAAAGAAAATATTATTTGCAAAAGATAAGTAAGCGTACATGCCATATAGATCTAATACAGAGGACAAAATAACAAGTTTTACGGGATTAGTTTGGGGAGGAGGGTGGAGTGATTTACATATTCATAGTGGAAGAGGTTATGTATAGTGCTTGAGGCGTTAATAACCATATAGGGATGAGGCACTTCGAGGAATGGCGCCCTAAAATTTCATCTTCCTTTAAAAGAATAAAGTGGAGATTTTAATCTCACATAATGAGATCTGTCATATTGCTTGTAAGCGCATGAACTGTATGGAAATGTTAGTGTAAGAGTATATTTGCATAATATGAACCCGGTGGGAGTTCTTAGCTATGAAGCAATAAGCCCTAATCAGATTTGGAAGGCAGTGGATAAGCGTCATAATCGTCATACTAGCCAGTTGAAGAGTGTGAAATACATCGGTTTCATGCATAGAAAGTTCTAGAAGGGGTGGAAGGGTGATCATCCCCTAGGTTGCAATAATATGCACCCCCGTTGAGGCAATTGCATCAAGGGCCTCAGTTTTATCTGTCGAGGTTTTATCGGATGATTCAGAAAATGTGTTTTTTAACCCCCACATTTGTAGAATATCGATTTTTTGTTTTCGTTCGTATGCACTCATATTATTTTTGTTTAGCTGTGTTAGAATCTTGAGCATAATTCAAAAATGAAAACATTGATGTTTTAAATTAAATTCCTGGATTTCTTGTTCCATGACGAACTGCGTTGTTAATATTAACTTTTGAAGATGCCTTGAAGATGGGTTTCAACAACTCGAAAACGTTCGGCCTACAAAGTAAGTGAAATACTACTTATTTTAAATAAAATTTGACTGCAAGTCGTTTGATTCACTTGAAAAGTTAATTTTAAATTAAGTTATACAAACTTGTTCATCATGCTATAATTTTACTGAAATCCAATAGATTTATTAAAAAACTGTACTAAAATCAACTTTTCATTGTAAATTGACTTACAGTCAATTTTAATTGTGAATAAATAATATTTCACAATTAAAATTGACTGCAAATCATTGAATTTACAATAAAAAGTTGTAATCAAAGACGCAAGAACAAGAAATCCAAGTATTTATAATTCGTATATCTAAAATTCGTCTATATGAAAGCATCACAACGCATCAGTTAAAAGCAAGAACTTTCTAATAATTTCATTTATGACTAAAATACAATTAATTAATATATTTAATATAATTAACTAATGTTCAATCAACTTTTAATCTCAATTCCATTGAAGACGGCAGACTATTGAACATTTTAGAAGATTTGCAAATAACTGTGATGATAGAAAACAAATGATAATGAACAAAACACAATGTTTTGGGCATTATTACTCATAGTGCTCGATATTGATTGATTTATTGACCTTCAATATATTTTGCATTTTTCATTCAGAATGTCCCATAAATGAAGTGTCCAACTACGGGAAATAGTTCTATGGGTCAAAATAAAAAGAAAACCATTAATAAATTTTTTCCAAAAGTCCACCAGATGTCCGTCTCATTTTGTATGTTTTACAAAAAAAATATTTTCTTAGTAATGGCGAAGGTGATATTGTGGAAGGTATCCATAATGAATAATAAGAAGAAATTGTCACAACCACATTTATTAAAACTTCGAGAAACTAGTTTCGGTTGTTACACCATTATCAGTTTGATTGAGATTGATAATGGTGTAACAACCGAAACTAGTTTCTCGAAGTTTTAATAAATGTGGTTGTGACAATTTCGTCTTATTATTCATTAAAAAAATATTTGTTGAAAATGAATTATTACGATTTGAAACGTTTTACCCTAAGTGAGTCAATATATTATTCATTCTTACAATTGACTGCAAGTAGTTATATTTACAATAAAAAGTTAATATTAACAATGCAGATCGTTATGGAACAAGAAATTCTAAAAAAATTATCTTTGAATAACATTATTGCTTCAACCGAAATTTATGAAACTTGGTATGTATGTTATTAAGGTAATCTGTGATGTTTTCCATGACGAAATACTTAATGAACAATCTAATATTAAAACTGACACTGTATTTCACCGTAATATTTATTTGCATGTTCTAATAGCTTATAAAGAAATAGACAAAATAGTGGAATCCCGACACATACTTATATAGTGGGAACCACAAAATTCAGAACTGCAATACTTTAGATTTAAGACTTTAATTTATTTTCTGAAATGTTAATTTTTTTTAATTTATTGTGGATAAACTCCTCTGGTAGTGTTGTACTCACAACCAGAGAAATTATTATTATTATTTCACTTTTAAATAATGTTCTACTCACATATATTGGAGATGCTTGAGGAATGCATTTCACTTCTGAAAAGAAGGCTGACTAAGTTTCTTTTTAGAAGTGAAATGCATTCCTCAAGCAACGCCAATATACGTGAGTAAAACATTATTTAAAAGCGTAATACAGTGTCAGTTTTAATATTAGATTGTTTATTAAGGTAGATGTGACCTATTCTTAGTAAACAATTCAACTTGATTCAATTTCACAAACACTGATTATAAGCACGCCCTATCAAGATGCAAGAGTGACAAAGAAAGTAAACTACATCTCCTGTCTCTTGCAACAACCTGCCCAGCCTTGCCTTGCAGTACGTCATCCTTCGCCTCTGCCAAGGTTACTAAAAAACCTTGGTTTATAGGAACCTTCGCCTCTGCTATTGCAATGCTTCTGGTGTTGTGCTTCGTTGGCCACGCTCTTCTATTGCCAAAAAAGGGATAGGGAGTCATACTGCAACCCTGCAACCCTGCAGCCCTGCAAAGGGCAAAACACATCTGGTTACGCAGGCACGTTTTCACGGTTGACAGATCGAATTGTATTAAAACCCCGAATACCCTTTCTACCTGAACCCCCCTAACCACCCATAATCAACATCTAACCACCTTCCCCCCCCCACCCTTAACCCCCCTCCCCACCCCACCCATTACTATCTAATCATAAGCCTCGTCTTCTAATAGGTTGCAAAAAACAAACAAGACACCAGACAGCAGCCACAACATTCTCGACGTCGGCCAGAATCCCTCGGGGTTCTCGAACCCAGGACCCTCAATCTCGCTATTACTCCACGCAATTACACCCGGCCTATTCGCAATATTGGTGTCTCTGTCATTTGCTCACTCTCTAGTATCTTCTTTCTCTTACTGTGCAGCCCATGTTCATTACCCGCAACCAGAAACCACATAATTATATTCTAGTATTTCAGGAGACACGTGCTGTGGAAGAGTAAAAAGAAGAAAAAGGAGAGGAAAGCGAAAAATAATAATAACAAGAGAGGAAAAATTGAAAGAAGGCGGATGAAGAGGTGGAGGGGGAGGAGGAGGAGGAGGAGGAGGAGGAGATGGTGGAGGACGTGGGGATGAGGTGGTGGAAAGGAGGAAGGGATGAGGTGGTAGAAAGGAAGAGGAGGAGATGGTTGGAAGGAGAAGAAAAAAGAGAGTAAAAGGAACAGAAGAGAGAAAAGGGGAGAATCTAGAACAAAGATGTATAAGGAGGGTGTTGTAAGGAGGAGAAATATAAGGGAAAAATATGTAAGTTGAAGACAAAGAACAGAAAAAAGAGGAAAAAGAAAAGATTAGATAAGATTAGATTATATTTCTTTATTCATGTAAATTTACAAATTTGCATATGAATGGTTGAAATCAAAATTATCAACATCATATAGATATATACAGTAGTGAACTCAGAAAATACTATTTTTATAGTGCAAAGATTTATGTACAATGATCTCATTTGTATGATATTAATTACAGTAATGACAATCTAAGTGATGCAATTACATGAAATGGCGAAGTTTGGACAAGGATTCGTCCATTCTTGACACTTGACCAGTGTCAAAAGAGGGAAATGAAGGAGGAAAATAAGAAGAGAGAATGGGAAGAAAAAAGTTGTATTGAAAACATATTTTTTACTCCGGCCAAACAATTCGTTTTCTCGAAATATATTTTTCAAATATCTAAAATAATCAGTTTTTCAAAACTTTATTTTGAAAAAACTATTTGTTAGATGGAAATAAAAATATGTCATTCTATTCCTCACGGTGTATTCTAGTAATATAAAATTGAGCAAGAGTTTAAATAGCCCATAGGTGAAATCATTTGTCCCCAAAAACGATAAATTTCAACTTTGAAACCCCATGTTTCACAAAATAATTGAAGACAAAAGTTTTCCTTACAGCAATAGATGAATTTTGAAGCCCCAATAATATACAATACAAAATACTTCGCAAAACAAATTATGACCAAAAACCCTGCGCACAGCCTTAAAAGAAAAGTACTGACTAGTAAAATGAATAGTAAACTCAATGAGAAAATAAGAAAATGTTGTTTAAAATACATAAATGAACTTGAAGGTAGGTTGGGAAACATTTCTTGTTGCAATTACCCAAAATTACAGACAGACATTGGATTTGAGAGAATTATTTACGTTTAATAAGACCTCTTCAATCCTTCTAATCATCCATCTTACTTAACCATCTTCCCTCTCACTTTCTCCCTCTTTTTTAGTTAATTGTCTTCCCTTTCACTTTCTCATCCTCTTTCTTACTTAACTATCTTCCCTCCAACATCCTTATCCTCTTTATTTCTTAACCATCTTCTTTCCCACATCCTCTTTCTCACTCAACCAACCTCCCTCTCACATTCTCATCCTCGTTCTTACTCAACAATGTTCCTTTACATTCTTTCTTCCCACTTTTTCTCGCATCTTCTTTCTCTGTCTTTATTACGCCATTATCGGTGTGTGAGGTCTGAGCCTGGGATCGGGGTGAGTTCGATGGTCGATAATAGTAATTATGATCTCATTACTGGTTGCATCAGTTGGGCAATTGACAAATTACCCGATCAAAGGCGCAGAGCTGAACTAACTGGTGCCCTGTACCTTCACAGATGCATCAGCATTAGACTCTAGACTAACTAGATAGACTGCAAACCTGCACTACAGAGCACATACGATTGCATCGCATCTAGACTTGTTGCATTCGCATTTGGGCTGATGGGAATTGAAATTGGAATTACCTTTATTATTATTGTTTTAAACCCAAATTATCAATGTACAGGACAAAGTAAATGGACAATCCATTCATCCAGAATGGCTTGCTTTTTGACAATTATTATTTTTACTGATGATGACCTACACACTAGTTTGAGACTTGTGCGTGGATAATGAATAGACATGTAATGACATGGAATAACAGGGAATGGAACGTGCGACCGCAGGAGTAGCTGTTCCAGCAAAGTGGACTCTCTATCCAACTACTTTTAAAAAAATATTGAGATTTAAAAATTAATATTCTAGAATTTCTTGATCAGTAACGATCTGCGTAGTTGATATTAACTTTTTATAGTAAATTTAACGACTTACAGTCAATTTTAATTGAGTATAAATTAATAAAATATACACTTACGTAGACTGAAACGTTTTCGAACCGTGATGATTCTTTTTCAACAGTCCATTTTCAAAAATAAAGATTCCAAACAAATTTTTTTTAATGAGGATGAAGCCCACATAGGTCTGAAACCTGTGCGTGGGGTATGAGTTGGATGATGGTGATTGATGAGATGGACCTACAGTTTTAGGTGGGTTCCGAACCACCGGGAAGTGATTTTACATCAGAGAACAATGTATTCTTTGCTGGCCAATCTAATCGGTCACCATTACAAACAGGACCTACGATAACGCAGCTTATCTCTATCTGATTGAACAGATACCTGCTACGCCTCGCGGCTATCACTTCCAATTTTGGAATAAGTTATTTTTTGAGTACTAATAGAGTACATAATTTTGGAATAAGTTATTTTTTGAGTACTTCAATTCAATAACTATTATTTCATAATGAAATAATTAATTTTTCAAGTATTTTTAAAAAGTTCGCTTTCTTCAAATAATAATTATTGAACAGGAATGAGATGAGTTACCGCAGGAATAGCTATCCAAGTACTTTTCAAAATTTATTCGAGTTTGAACAGATCGAAGTTAACGAGTGTCAAGCTAAGTCAGCTAGTGTTAATACTAGCCTGAACACTCTATGCATCTACCTGAACTGAAGCATCTTGCTTAGAGAGTAGGCAAATGCATCCAGTGTTGAGGTTAGCGTTATTTGTAACATAGTTTTGTCCAAATACTCTAATAACTCTTATTTTTACCTTCCCAGTGATTATTGATGAATTGCATGTAATAAAAAAATAGTAATAATAATAATAAGAATTATTAATTATTATTATTATTATTATTATTATTATTATTATTATAATTATTATTATTATTATAATTATTATTATTATTATTATTATTACCGTTTAACTTTTTATTTGCGACTGATATTTACTTTTTAACTGACTATCACCAACTAAACCCTCTTCTCTCTTTTCCAGTTGATATGGAGTTGATTTCAATACAGAGAATACATAGGAAGCATACCCAATTCGACGGCAGACAGGCATGACTGGAAACTGGAAATGGTCGCTGGCAGGAAAACACTGGAACAATATTGTCTGGAAGTATTGTTGCTGCTGCTGGAAGTTCCAAGGTCGACTCCATAGTGCTGGAAATGAACATAATCAGTTGAATGAGTCACAATGCAGTCGAAATTGGGCGGTAATATTTAAAATTGTTCCACTATTTTCAATGACAAAGGTGGACAAACCATGGCGGCCAAGCCGGGCGGCGTAAATTGGAAAGTGGCAAGGCAGTTAGTTCCGCTATTAGGCTGCTCTTCATTGCTATCATTGCTCATTCTTCTCTTTTTTCTCACTTTTCCAACGTAGTTGACTAGCTTTGTATTCAAACATTCAGTCTAAAACTCATATTATTCTTCTCATTTTTATTCTTTTTTCATTTTCTCCCTCTTTTTCTTCCCGTTCTCTTTATTTTCTTCTTATAAATGTATATTTTACCTCCATTTTCTCCTTCTTCTTCCTCTTCTTCTACTTCATTTTTTCTTTTTTCTTCCTCTTTTTCTCCTTCGTCTACTTTTACATCTTCTTTTCCACTACTTCTAGTTCCGCCATTTCTTCTTCTCCTCCTCCTCCTCCTCCTCCTCCTTCTCCTCCTACTCCTTCTCCTACTCCTTCTTCTCCTCCTCCTCCTCATCCTCCTCCGACACCTCCTCCTCCTCTTCCTCCTCTCCTCCTCTTCCTCCTTTTCTTTTTCTGCCTTGTTCTCCTCCTCCTCCTCCTCCACCTCCTCCTCCTCTTCCTTCTCCTCCTCCTCCACCTCCTTCTCCTCCTCCTCCTTCTCCTCCTCCTCTTCATCCTCCTCCGACACCTCCTCCTTCTCTTCCTACTCCTCTTCCTCCTCTTCTCCTCTTCCTCCTTTTCTTTTTCTCCCTTGTTCTCCTCTTCCTCCTTCTCCTCCTTCTCCTCCTCCTCCTCCCCCTCCGACACCTCCTTCTTCTCTTCCTACTCCTCTTCCTCCTTTTCTTTTTCTTCCTTGTTCTCCTCCTCCTCCTCCTCCTCCTCCTCCTCCTCCTCCTCCTTCTCCTCCTCCTCCTCCTCCTCCTCCTCCTCCTACTCCTCCTCCTCCTACTCCTCCTCCTCCTTCTCCTCCTCCTTCTTCTCTTCCTACTCCTCTTCCTCCTTTTTTTTTTTTTCCTTGTTCTCCTACTCCTCCTCCACCTCCTCCTCCTCCTCCTCCTACACCTTCTTCTTCTTCTCCTTCTCCTTCTATTTATTTATTTTTATCATTTCTTGAATCAGGCTTGATAACCTTCCTCGTCTTTGAAATCAATATGCTACATATACAACAGAACTTTATATTTCATGTAAAGTTTCAATCGTATCTATTTTTTTGTTATAATTATTATGTCAACCGTTTACCAAGAGAATTAGTTATTGGTAGAGCCCTCTTATTTGCAGTCGATACATCACTCGTTTTCTGCAATTCCGTTCTAGATAATTTAGAAATAAATGCCCATAAATAGGTGTGCTCAATTCTTGTTTAATTCTCAAATCAGTTGAAATTAACAATAATAGTAAAAAATGCCAATACCTTCAATTCAACAACAAACATAATTCAAATAAGATAGAGCTATAAACGTGTTTTTAAATTATAATTTGATAACCCACTAAACCAGGAAGAACTGTACTTGACTTGACTTGGGAATACATTGAGAAAATATGTTGTAAAATTTCATCTGGGGTATTTTTCCTGTGACAACTTGCTAAATTGACAAAAAGTTACTTTTTACCATGGGCTCTTACTTTCACACATCAGGTACGCTATCTAAATATGGGGTAATTCATCAAAACAAAACCTTGATCGGGTGTTCAAGATCCAACAGAAAGCTGTTAAGTGTATGGAAAGAGTAAATAAATTAGATTCATGTACGCCGTTGTTCAAGAGACTTGGTCTCCTAACTGTTCCCAGCTTATATGTGTATGAAGCTACTTTATATGTAAAAAAGAGTGATTTTAACCAAAATCTTGATGTACACGATTATAAAAGAGGCCGAGGAGATTATCACTTGGTGAGTCAAAATAGTAGCTTATTCAAACAAAAACCTAGTTATATTGGTAGCAAACTCTACAACAAGCTGCCGAAGTTTTCCCAGCTTACGTACTTTTCTTCTTTGTTTCTTTCTAGATGTTCACAGTTTTTAGTTATTGATTTGTCTCGTATTTTTGCTTGTTACTCTTCCCACCAGGAAACGTGACTTGTCAGCCAATCACAACCTCCGATGAAGGTCAGCCTCTTTCCCGCTTAGCCAATAGTATCATTCCATGTTCAGTATATATTAAGCTTCTCTGTACTTTAGTTTTAGTTTGATTGAGATTGATAATGGTATAACAACCGAAACTAGTTTCTCAAAGTTTTAATAAATGTGTTTGTGACAATTTCGTCTTATTTTTCATTATGGATACCGTCCACAATAACACCTTCGCCACTACAAAGAAAGTCTTGAAAATAAATAAATATTTTAAAAACAATTGAAAAAATATTTAGTTGATAAAGCTTTTTTTCCTACAACTGCTCGTAAAGTCGTTCTTTACGTACTGAAAAGTAATTGTAAAATACCTCTTTACTGCTCCGCAAGCGGTAAAGTACTTTACGCTCGCCAGCTGTTTTCTTTACGCTTCTGTTTTGATTTTGATGTCTTCTCATTCGTGGATCACGGAATCCGTGAATTCTCATAACCTCAAAAATGGCGCACGCTAACCAAATCCGCGCATGGTCTGTGATGTTACAAACTACAAGCTTTTATTGTGTTGGAATCCAGAACTGAAGTTGTAGGAAAAATATTGTATGCAATTCGAGCATGAAGCTTCTTTATCGCTCTCGCAAAATTACTGCGCTCTGCTATGCGTCGCGCAGTAAATGTTTTGGCTCGAGCGATAAAGTCGCGCTTCACGCTCTTAATACATAAATAACTTTTATAGTGTGCGAGAATTCGTTCACATCAATATTAAGCCTCACCTCATCTAATTGATATAGTAATTATTATGGTAACTAGTGTATAATTATTGATCTGACTTGTCTTGTACTCCTTAACTGGAGTCTTCAAGACGGAATCTACAAAAAATCATGATCCGTAAATTTAAAAAAATTAAACACCAATCTAACATTCAAAAAATGTACTAAATAAGGTCTGCAACTCAGAGAGAAACCACAACATAAATAATATGATCGGTCGTCCAATATGAATTAAATTAATCTACTCAATAGCAGCAATGATGTTGAAGATATGTGATAATGTTGCTAATGCAATTAAAAACAATATTCAGGTAGCATTGGCAGTAAATAATGGACTCCTAACTACTGATAACATCTTTAGATACTTGTATTGAGAGTGGCTACAATTTTTAGAATGATTCATTTTCTGTTTACGCTTTCGTTGGCATAAAAGGCGGGGGTAGATTAATAATTCTAATACAGTCTCCCTTTGTATGTGTATTTATATGTATATACGATGCTAGAATATATATAAATATAGATAGGAGTCCAGACTATGAGTTGGAAGATGTTATCAGTGAATTTATCCCTACGTTCATTATTATTGGTACCAAATCAGCGTGAGTGCGATTATTATTATAGTAATTTCTAGCGATAGATCCATGTTAGCAAGTTACATTAAAGAGGATGGAGAGAGGGGGGGGGAGAGTGTGAGTGCGGGTGTGAAAGAGTAAATATGAATGTGTGTGTGCGAGGAGTGCTAAATCCTATTTGCGGCTACATGAATTCTTCTTTTCATTCTTCTTCTTGTTTTTCTTCCCTCCTTCTTCTTCTTCTCCTTTTTCTCTATCTACTCCTCTTCTTTTCCTTCTTCTCCATCAACTCCCTCCCCCTCTTCTTCTAAAATTCTCTTTATACTTAAAAATGTGTTATTTTACTTGGAAATAAAGAATTAATTGATTGCTTGATTCTTCTTGCTCTTGCTCTTGCTCTTACTCTTGTTCTTCTTGCTCTTGCTCTAGCTTTTGTTCTTGTTCTTGTTCCTGCTCTTGCTCTTTCTCTTGCTCCTGTTCTTCTCCATCAACTCTCTCCCCCTCTTCTTCTAAAATTCTCTTTATACTTTAAAATGTGTTAATTTACTTGAAAATAAAGAATTAATTGATTTATTGAAACTTCTTGTTCTTGTTCTTGTTCTTGTTCTTGTTCTTGTTCTTGTTCTTGTTCTTGTTCTTGTTCTTGTTCTTGTTCTTGTTCTTGTTCTTGTTCTTGTTCTTGTTCTTGTTCTTGTTCTTGTTCTTGTTCTTGTTCTTGTTCTTGTTCTTGTTCTTGTTCTTGTTCTTGTTCTTGTTCTTGTTCTTGTTCTTGTTCTTGTTCTTGTTCTTGTTCTTGTTCTTGTTCTTGTTTTTGTTCTTGTTCTTGTTCTTGTTCTTGTTCTTGTTCTTGTTCTTGTTCTTGTTCTTGTTCTTGTTTTTGTTCTTGCTCTTGCTCTTGCTCTAGCTTTTGTTCTTGTTCTTGTTTCTACTCTTGCTCTTTCTCTTGCTCTTGTTCTTCTCCATTATTATCTTCTTCTCATTTTCTTCCCATCTTCTTCTTCTTCTTTTTCTTCTTGCCTACCATCTTCTTTTTCTTCTTCTCCTTCTTGTCTACCATCTTCTTCTTTCTCTTCTTCATAATTCTATTTCTTATTCTTTATACTTCTATTTCTTCTTATTATTTATCCTTCTACGTCTTGCTCTTCCTCACCTTCCGCCATCGAGCCAAACGATCAGGATAAACATCCTTTAAAAGCCATAAATATACTGATTGTTATCCACTCTAACAAACCTTATCACTTATCAGTGATCTCTCGCTCTCGGTGTATCTTCACTCGTTAGTTGACTAAGCTTATGAGGTATTCTTCGAGTATATTTATACAGTCTGTGCAATAAGTATCGCCCGCACTTACGCATAGTATGTGTAGAGATACTGTACCCAAGTAAGTTTAAATGAATTCAGTGAAAATTCAAAATTTGTCCACAATTTCTTATTTGAGGCTGTTTCAAAAGCAGTCCAATATGAGGTTTTGCAAACCAAATGCCGCGTCTCCACCAACCAAACATGTCTGTCGAACATTGTCGGCAAATACAAAAAACGGGCAAACATTAAACATATGGGTCACCGAACATGTTCGTGAGTTCAATTGAAATGTTCGGTCTGTGAGCGAACAGTGAAGACCAACAACAGGTTCCCACCACACCGATCATAATGTTCGAGAAGGCGTCCACACCAAACCAACTCCAAAAAATGTTTGGCGACATCAGCTGATTCCAGCGAACACTGTTCGCCGAGCATGTTCGGTTGGTGGAGACGCGGTTTAATATCAACCTCAAACAATTAGTCCACAAAATGAAATGACAGGTGCAGATGTAAAATTATTATCAGAGAAAAAAATTAAGATTTGAAAATCAAGTTATTGAAATTCCGAAACAGCATAGCAGCTCCTCTCAATTAATATGTTTCTTACTACTGTAGGTTTATAAATAATGTGATCAGCACCTTCGTATTATTATTATTATTTTTTTTGTAGATTACGTCTTGGAGACTCTAGTTAAGGAGTATAAGACAAGTCAGATTAGCACTAGTCATATACGCTAGATACTATAATTACTATATCAATTAGTTGAGGTAAGGCTTAATTTTGATTTGAAAAGAACTCTTGTACACTATAAAAAGCTTTATCAACTAAATATTTTTCAATTGTTTTTCAAATATTTCTATATTTTCAAGAAAATTAAAAAAAATTCAAGAATCTTTAAGAATTGCAGTAGCTTGTTGTAGAATTTCCTACCAATATAACTAGGTTTTTGTTTGAATAAGCTACTATTGTGACTCACAAAGTGATAATCTCCTCGGCTTCTTGTATTATAAGTATTATAGTATTATAAGTATTATCTTGTATTATAATAGTATTAAAACATACAAGCAAGAAACAAGCGAGTTCTACAGCCCCGGGGGCTCAGTAGTTTAGTAACAAACAGCCAAAAAAATGTATATCTTTGTTAACAAAATCAATATCAGGAAATGCTCTTCAAACAGATGAGAATAAAATATCAGGATGACAAGCCCAATGCATCTCACTACTAGTATGGATAATAAAACATTTCAACGGAGTTAGTGTTGAATTTTATTTCGCATCCATAACAGTTGCCATTCCAAAGGGATCAATGCCAATCGTTTTGTCCATTTTATGAGTAGAAAAGCTCTGTACATTTACAGCTCATCTGAGATGTCCTTCAAATCATAACCGACCATAAATCGGGAAATCGTGTGTGCTAGCCCACAACTTCGCTTATAATAAACTGAAAATAATCGCCGCCATCATGCTGTGTGCATGAAATCGTGTTTCAGTTGTATAAAATTGCCCCATCAACCATTTTATAAAGCGGATCTTCAGACAATATATTATTTACGACCATACAGTAGCGCCCCCGGAGTTAGTGGTTGGAACTACAAGCACTTATTGGACTATAACATTATCATTTCTATTGCACAAGGAGATCTAGACAAACAAGACAATCAAAATGGACAAGAAAAATGTGATAGGAGAGGGAGCAATAACATTAAAATGATGTTTTCACCTTTTTTAAACCCTTTTCAAATCCTCCGCTTCCTAGGATGTTGCAGAAGGAGTTGATGACATTTATTTATTGTAGTTTATTTCTTTATATTTAGTATTATCTTTCAATTTATAGCATATTCTTTTATTTTTAATTTTAACTTTCAATCTATAGTAGACCTTTATCTTTATTCTTTTTTTTCTCTCCCTTTAACCTTTTCCTTTTTAACATTTTTTAACATTTTTCAACCCTATTACTCCCCTTCCAATTACCTTGAAGTGCATTTTGAAACATGTAAAAAGTTTTCTTTCAGTTCTTTTCATTGTTTAATTTATTGTAAGCATTCATTTTATTATTGTGTTTTATTTTATTATAGGCACCTGCTGTAAAACCTTTTTCAGGTTTAGCGGGACCATTTTGTAATGTCTTTTTATGTAATAAAATTGATTGATTGATTGAATTTATTACATAAGCCAATGATAGACAATTACAGACAATAAAAATTGAAAGGGGAGGAGTGATACCATTTTTCATTTTAAATTTATGTTTTCATCAGTGGTTTTCAAATTCATACTTCCAGAATGATTCAGAAGGAATAAAGGACACTGACACACTTATTACTCCATTACATAGTCGAGTAGCATTAATATTGCTAGTAATGATAAATTATTATCACATAAACCTAGTAATACATGTAGCACAATAAAACTAAGAACCAAATAATACCAGAAAGGATTAGATGTAATAATAGTACATTATCCTAGTACTTTGTCTTTGATAATACATTAAAAAAAACTTGCACTTAAAGGAATTGCATGACAGGAAATAAGAAAATCATTCATTCACTTGTCCTGGAAGCATTTTGCTGCTGAATAAAACAGGAATTATTCTAAATTTCAAATGAATTTAATTTCAAATTCATAAAGTCTTATTGATGATTTCTAATAACTCAAGTTATTGCAAGACAAATGATAAAGTGAAATAATAAGCAGATAATAAAAGTAGAAACATAATATCTCACCTTTTTCAATAAAAAAATTGAATGTAAAAATCCCTATTTGCAATAGATTACTACACTATTATGATTTATATGCTCTGAACCATGAGCAATTATGATTTATTGTAGAGCATAATTAATATGTTTTTCATGCCATATTGGATGGCTGGATAATAAGCTCTTATGAACTTATGCAAGCCTAATAAATTAATTCAATTACACATCATGAATTTTCTCTATATAATATGCTTTCATGTATTTATGATAATGAGTTGAATTTTTCAAATGCTCTTGTAGTGATGACGCTTTTCTCACAACAGAAATAATATAATGAATAATTTTACCTTGTCTAAGAAATTAGAAAAGGACCTACTGGAATTTTAAAGAGGGGTTTACTGATGTCATTGGGCTGGAAACAGAAATATGAAGCGTATCTCCTGATTTTGAATTGAATGATACAAAAGTTGGATGGTTGCTTTTTTAAAACGATGGTGCAGACGGACTGAATGCATCGATGTGATGATTGCCATTTTCCTGTTACTATAGTAACAAAGGACTTGTTATAAATACAACAAAAAAAATGAAAGGCATCACAAAAATATTGTGTTCGCAGCAAACCGAATTGTATTCAAGCGCACTTCTTCATGTTAAATTGATGTAATTGTGGATAATGAGGGTAAAGTCATGCTGGGTAACATTTTTCATTCCATTGAAATTAGTATTGAAGTTGTATGTGTATCAACCATCTCCAGTACCTACACCACTGAGTTACTAAAATTCATATTATGGTTACCAGAACGGTTGAAAATGAAAGTTTACTACAATGAATTCTTACAATCAACTTCAAATGAGTATAGAAATTAAATTCAGTTTGCAAATCAGATAGAGATAAGCTGCGTTCTCGTAGGTCCTGTTTGTAACGGTGACCGATTAGATTGGCCAGCAAAAAAGACACTGTTCTCTGCTGTAAAATCACTTCCCGGTGGTTCGGAACCCACCTAAAACTGTAGGTCCAACTCATTACCCACGCACAGGTCTAAGACCTATGTGGGCTTCATCTTCAAAGAAAGAAGGAAAATAAAAATTGAAAACAGAACATAATATATTTATCTAGACAAAGTTATTCATGTAGTAAGTCAAAGTTTACTACAATGAATCCTTACACTCAACTTCAAGTGAATATGAAAATTAAATTCAGTTTGCAAATAAAAATTAAAAACAAAACATAATATTTATGTACATCAACACATTGCAGTAGAATGAATATCCAACCTTTTCCAAAACAAAAGTAATATTTCTGTAGTACAGTGTATAACCCTATTATTGAATACAGTTTTCCAAAGAATAAAAATAAAAACATATCTTATTTTTTGCAATACAAGGATTGATTTTAAAATATCACCATTTGTGATTGCACTATTTTTGAATTTAATTTTGCAAATAATAAAAGTTAAAAACATATTATCACATCTTTTGCAATAACTTACAATAAATGATTGCAAAATACTTATTTGAAATACAGTATTACAATATTATCATGATTTATATGCTCTGAACAATGAGAAATTATGATTTGCAATCATGATTTATGGTAGAGCATAATATTAATATGCATTTCTTGCCAAATTAGATGACTGGATAATAAACTCTTGAGAACTTGCATAGTAATTTTATAAACTCTTATTTTATGCTATATATTTATTTTTTGTGTTTATATTGATACTTATTGTTTGTTTAATTTTCATAAGCACAATTCATATCCACGCATTGCTATTTCTTTGCATATAGGTTGTTTTCCAATAAATGTTGTAATTTATTGTAAACTGTATGAATTTTATTTGTTTACCAAACAAAATTTATTGGTTGATTAAATAAAATTAAACTAGACCACTATGACAATATAAGCCACTAAATTCTTGTATAATATTTGCCATGTGATTGTTTCATTTTTTTGTTTTATTATTTACCAGGGAAAAAGCTCATCTCAAATTTTATATACTTGTTATTTTACAGAAAACTAAGTAAAAGTCGTCGAGAAATTTCCTGAATACAAATAAATTTATATTCTGAAGCAAAGTGACTGAAAAAAATGTTCCCCTAGTCATAAGTAATATATATTTATCATTATATTGACAATCCTTTTCCTTAATTGTAGTTACTTATAGAGAATACCTCACAAAATAATTGTTATGAAACGTTTATGTTCTTTGTCATGAAATATCAATAAATTTGAAATTTGAAAGTACAGAAAGCATCAGCCGAATAACTTCAATTAATTGAAGTGTTGCACAGAGTTGATGAAAGCTATAATTCATAATGCTACTTCTTATTGAAAAGAGCCTGCTATTTTCAAGTGAAGAAATGAGATCCAGTTATTTTGAAGCAAAGAAGGATTCTCACAACTTCTTCAGTAAATGAATTATTATCTTTGAAATTAATTTCATTAGAGCTCAACAGTTTCCAACTTCTGTCATTTATTCAAAGTGAATTCCAAACTCTCCTTCTGGTTCTTTGGTCTATGAAAACATGTCATTCTGGAGTTCTCATAATTCAATTTAAAATACAATCAATGTATTTGATACTTTTTCTTCTAACTTTGTCGAGAATCAAGAGTCGAGAGACTCTTAAAATGTAATGTAGGCATAAATGCGTTTCAAGTATTTTTTTGTACATCACGTCTTGGAGACTCCAGTTACGGAGTATAAGACAAGTCAGATTAACAATTATACTATCTTATACAATAGATATGAGAATGAGGGAAGTGATAGCCGCGAGCCGTAGCTGGTATCTGTTCAATCAGAGAGATAAGCTGCGTTCTCGTAGGTCCCGTTCGTAACGGTGACCGATTAGATTGGCCAGCAAAAAAGACACTGTTCTCTGCTGTAAAATCACTTCCCGGTGGTTCGGAACCCACCTAAAACTGTAGGTCCAACTCATCAATCACCATCATCCAACTCATTACCCACGCACAGGTCTCAGACCTATGTGGGCTTCATCCTCAAAAAAAAAAAAAAAAAAAAAAAAAAAAAGATACCATAATTAATTAGTTGAGGCCATGAATACAGATACTATCTGTATCTGATAAAGTATCTGTATTCATTGGTTGAGGTGAGGCTTAATTTTGATATGAAAGGAACTCTTGTACACTATAAAAAGCTTTATCAACTACATTCTTTTTCAATTGTTTTTAAATATTTCTATAATTTTAAGACTCTTTAAAAACTGTGGTAGCTTGTTGTAGAGTTAGTATTGCATCATCAGCAATAATAAAAAAAGTTTCCTACCAATATAACTAGGTTTTTGTTTGAATAAGCTACTATTGTGACTCACCACGTGATAATCTCCTCGGCTTCTTGTATTATAATCGTGTACGTCAAGATTTTGGTTAATATCACTCTTTTTTACGTATTAAGTAGCTTCATACACATATAAGCAGGGTACAGTTAGAAGACCTAAGTTAGAATCCCTCGAGAAAGAAGCCTAAAGGCAGATTCATAAGTCCGGATCTAATCGCATGCTTCTCAAGGCTCCCTTGAGTTAAGAAGGACTCAAGGTAGGTTCATAAATAAGAGCTTTACTCCCTTTTGAGTTCGCAACTACAATTTTCCAAACAAGACGCACTCATATTTTTCTTAGCCAATTCTTCCCAACACTGCATCCTCCGTGAATATATGGGCGATATTCCACGCTAATTGCATTGTACCCAACAAGTGCTTGTGCACTCTCTGCGATCAGTACGCGCGTTTTAAAATACGCTGACGCTTTTCAAAATACGCCAACGCGTTTCAGAAAAAATACGCCGATGACAAACGACACATAACGACGCTCTTCATTAAAATCTGTATGGTTTGCAGCGATTGGAAAAGTAAATCTCTTTTGCTGAGCTCTGATTGGCTGAATTTCCAAATCTACGCTCCAATCCACAAATCCCTGGTAGGGTTTAATTGGGTTAGTGTATCATATATGTCTATATCTATATCATATATCTATGTCTATATCTATATCAAATCCACATCTATATAGGTATATAAATGCATGTACATCCTCTCATTAGTCAATAAATTCAGTCTTTCCGATCCGTATTTTATAAATATAATGACTTGACCAGTTAACCCGGTTATGTTTTTGAGCAGGATTTGTTTTTGTTTTTCTGTTGCAGTTTGTTTTTGTTTTTCAGTTGAAATTTGTTGTGTATCTCAAATCGTATTGTAGCATTGATTGTGAATTGACTCCTTTAAGTATTAGAAATATGTTAGGGAAAAATTGTAATTGGAATTGATTAGGTTTGTGAAATATACACAAAATTAAATTTAAATAATACGTGAATGAATTTTGTAATATTATTAGAAATAAGAAAATTATTAAAGGAAGTTATATTTTACTTGTTTCACAAGAAACAAACTGAATGAAATCGTTAATTAAATTGAAGGCACTAAGTAGGTGAAGATTTTTCTGTTATGTTTTGTATCAAAGTATGAAAATTACCAATTTTTTGTTGTTGATTACGTCTTGGAGACTCCATTTAAAGAGTATAAGACAAGTCAGATCTACAAAATTATACAATCTTATACACTAGTTACCATAGTTATATTACTATACTATACTATACTCATTACTATACCATACTATATTTATTAGTTGAGGTGAGGCTTAATTTTTATGTGAAAGCAACTCTTGTACACTACAAAAAGTTTCAACTAAATATTTTTTCAATAATTGTTTTTCAAATATTTTTATATTTTGAAGAATCTTTAACAACTTAAGAGTAGCTTTTTGTTCTAAAACATAACGTTGAGGTCTGAAGAGTCACCTTCAGCCATAATCGGCTATGGTACCATAAACGTCAAAAAAATGTATTGAAGAAGGTTTTGAGATCATCAATTGCATTACAAATGTTTAATCAATTGAATCATAATCACAAGATAGTGAGAGGTCATGACAATAGATATAAACATACTCATATCCATAACAGCATTAAAAAAACGGAAAAAACGCTTTTTATTAAAACAATTGCTAACCAAGCATATTGTTATACACACATACATATTATACTTACAAGATACACAAGAAACAAACTGGATGAAATCATTAAATTGAAGGCACTAAGTAGGTGGAGAATTTTCTGTTGTTTTTTATCAAAGTATGAAAATTAATAATTCAAGCTAATATAGAGTACGGCGCTAAACCTGCTCATTTTCTTTGTCTAGGTAACACCAATACAGTTTTTTTTACTACAGGCTTGCCTAAAAGTTCTTTTTTTCACAGTAATAGTGTAGCGAATATGAAATTGGAGAGAATAGAAAGAAAGAAGAAACAGTGTTTCTCGGTGTTATCTGCTATGTAAATGTTTACTTTTAAGCAATTAATTACTCTGCTTTTGACACTTTTATAGTGTTTACTTGATAATTTGTAGAATGGTCTAGTTGTTTGATTAGACATTAATGGATACAAAATTCTTTTCGAATATTGTAGAAAGTGCTAGTTTCTTTATTTATTTATTTAGAAGATGATAGAAAAATCCAGAGATATCTCAATTATGGAAAATCATATAAATAGAGGGACACTTTTGTAAATTAGTTCAGTGGTCTTTGAAATTCATCGTGATAAACAAGTTTGTGAAAGTGACAGTTATATAATTATCTATTGTGTCTATATATAGTGATAATTCTTTCTCTGTGCCTATAGTGACAATTCTTTTTCTTATTTAATTCATACCAGTGAGCTACTAAATAGTTTTTATTGTATTACAGACTAGTGCTACGTAAGTTAATTGTTCTTTATTCGATGTTTCTTTTTTAATATTATTGGACAGTTTATTGTACAGTTATTAATTAATATTAGATCGGCCTCTTAACTTTTAGTGATTGAATTTTGTACAGTTTATTGAATCTCTTTGTTAGTTGAACAATATTGATTTATCTGTTTTAAATTGCTTATTTTCTCTGTAAGACATTACCGATCAGTGAGTGTTGTGATTATTTGTGTAAATAAAGTGCGAGTGATAAATTGATGAAGTGTTTCCAGCGTTATTTTAGACATAGAACCCGTAACAATATGTTTAGTTATTGTTGTCTGAAAATGATCTCAGTTGAATATTAAATTATAGAAATTTAATGTAACGTAAGCTGTGTTGCAGAAATAAGTATTTTATTCTAAGGAGAGCACAGAAGGCATTCTTGAATTTGAATCTCTCTCCAGATCATCTCAAATCAACCTAAAATTTAAGAAAAAGCTTTTTTATAGCCATTGTGATACACCCCAGTAATATTCCTTCACTTGAGACCCTTGAACTTTATATAAGATTTAATTTTATGATGATGATCTTATCTTCTATCCAAATTATAGAGATTTTCAAGTACTTTGCTGTAAGTTGCTTAATATACAAGTAGACTACTGTAATTTCATGAAGAGTCACTTATAAATGATGATAAATTATTGATATCCATTATAATAGTTCACTTTCCTATAAAAACGCTGAAATTATTTAAAAGAAAAATCTCTTACTTTTAAATGTGACTTGAAGATCTAACTAAAAATTTACGATGTTGAAGATCCATCTTTTTTCCACTAATATGTATTATAAACTTAAAAGACACTTTTAAATGTAAATTGACTCACGTTTTGGCGTGACGGCCGTTTCGCTCTGTTGTCTAGAGCATCATCAGACGACCCACAGTACACGACTGAGTGTACTGTGGGTCGTCTGATGATGCTCTAGACAACAGAGCGAAACGGCCGTCACGCCATAACGTGAGTCAATTTACATTTAAAAGTGTCTTTTAAGTTTATAATAAAAATTTACATTATCCCCAATAAATCACTTTCCCAACATTTCCTAGAATAAAATTTATTCTTCATTAAAAATACCATTCCTAATTTTCTTTGCAGTGGTGAAGGTGATATTGTGGAAGATATCCATAATGAATAATAAGGCTTGGAGTTATCTTAACCACATTTATTGAAAACCATGAGCTACTAGTTTCGGTTGTTACACCATTATCAATCTCAAACAAACTAAAACTATATAATAGAAAGGCTATAATCTTATGAAATGCTTTTTTATTTGGAAATTCACTCTTTCCATACACCTTGGGGAAGTGATAGCCGTGAGCCGTAGCAGGTATCTGTTCAATCAGAAAGAGATAAGCTGCGTTCTCCTAGGCCATCTTTGTAAGGGTGACCGATTAGATTGGCCAGCGATTAGATTAGATTACCTTGTTCAATCAATAAGGCTGCAACAATATCAGCCCTGCACATTATTATGAACCACTCAATCTCAACTCTCAGGTAAAACCAAAAAAATGTAATATAAACTAAAAAAAAACACTTTTAAATGGAAATTAACTCACGCTATGGCGTGACGGCCGTTTCGCTCTGTTGTCTAGAGCATCGTCAGACGACCCACAGTACACTCCACATGTGTACTGTGGGTCGTCTGAAGATGCTCTAGACAACAGAGCGAAACGGCCGTCACGCCATAGCGTGAGTTAATTTCCATTTAAAAGTGTTTTTTTTTAAGTTTATATTACATATTAGTGGAAACAAGATGGATCTTCAACATCACAAAAAAAAGTTTTATTAGTTCAGCTTCGTATTAAAGCTTGAGTGAATACATCTGCCAAACTGGAATGGCTTCAAACCAGCTTCTAACATCAATGTGCTTCATTCAAACTAATTAACTATCGTTCCATCCTTTTCTATGGAGATTGGCGAAGCCATTCCAAAGTTGAGACCAGTGTAGAACAACATGTCTGTGAGGCTAAGGCGTAAAACACACACTTTGATTATATACATGTGTACTGTGGGTCGTCTGAAGATGCTCTAGACAACAGAGCGAAACGGCCGTCACGCCATAGCGTGAGTTAATTTCCATTTAAAAGTGGTTTTTTTAAGTTTATATTACATATTAGTGGAAACAAGATGGATCTTCAACATCACAAAAAAAAGTTTTATTAGTTCAGCTTCGTATTAAAGCTCTAGTGAATACATCTACCGAACTGGAATGGCTTCAAAACATCTTCTAACATCAATGTGCTTCATTCAAACTAATTAACTATCGTTCCATCCTTTTCTATGGAGATTGGCGAAGCCATTCCAAAGTTGAGACCAGTGTAGAACAACATGTCTGTGAGGCTAAGGCGTAAAACACACACTTTGATTATATACATGTGTACTGTGGGTCGTCTGAAGATGCTCTAGACAACAGAGCGAAACGGCCGTCACGCCATAGCGTGAGTTAATTTCCATTTAAAAGTGGTTTTTTTAAGTTTATATTACATATTAGTGGAAACAAGATGGATCTTCAACATCACAAAAAAAAGTTTTATTAGTTCAGCTTCGTATTAAAGCTTGAGTGAATACATCTGCCAAACTGGAATGGCTTCAAACCAGCTTCTAACATCAATGTGCTTCATTCAAACTAATTAACTATCGTTCCATCCCTTTCTATGGAGATTGGCGAAGCCATTCCAAAGTTGAGACCAGTGTAGAACAACATGTCTGTGAGGCTAAGGCGTAAAACACACACTTCGATTATATTTTTGGTCACCATCCAGTACACAAACATCTTTTTCTTCTTTTCCCTTTTTTCTCTTCTTCTGCCTCGTTCCTCTTCTTTTACTCGTTCTTTCTCCTTCACCTCTCAATCACTCTCTCTCTCTCTTGTCTGTTAGTTTTAATGATCCTGTCATTCTGAGTGACAGAAAACAACGACCGTGTTATTGCATTTGTATATATATCTATACATTATAATGCATATCTATAATTATTTATGTTGCAGTTGTATCGATTGATGTTGTGACGTCTGCTTTTACGGATTTGCGATGTTGTTTGTCGCAACATGTCAGTCATCCAAAGTGAGATGTTGATTGCTTCATTTTAACAACATTCTGATTCATCTATTGGTACAACTGTTTGAGCACAGATGAAGCTGTTGTGTCTTGAAGATAAAGATTTCAAAGATGATGCATGTAGTAATTTAGCTAAATTATGTAGAAATCTCACATGAATATATTTTAGGAATTAGGAATGTTGAGAAAAAGACATGAAGTTGTCACAACCACATTTATTAAAAATTAAAAACAGACCTTCTACTAGAGGAACTTTCTCCCTCACCAAATAGTATCATTCCGTATTCAGTAAATATTAACCTACTCTGTACTTTAGTTTTAGCAATGAATATAGATACTATATCTGTATCTATATCTGTACTAATAGTAGCTGTATTCATTGGTTTTAGTTTGTTTGTGATTGATAATGGTGTAACAACTGAAACTAGTATCTCAATCTTTTCAATAAATGTGGCTGTGATAACTTCAAGGCTTTTTATTTATTATTTAACAGTAATATTTCCACAAATCGATTTTGTATGAGTATCTGTGCACGTCTAAAAGAGATTTTCTACAAACAGAAGTTTTGATAGCAATCTTCAATGCACTAGTGGTTCTATTTTTTTACTATATGATATTTGTATACCCATGCATATTACAATAGTATTTTCTTTACTCCATTTTACAAGAGTATTTCTACAAGTCCATGAAACATAATACAATCCCTAATCAGCGCCCAACTCTCATGAAATCACTCATCAACTCATTACATACTACATACAAATACATGTAACTCTTTATACATACTCTTGTACATGCATGTAGAACACAGCCACTGTTCTGCCAACTAAACTTGAAATGCGTAGTAACGAGATATATGAAGTTTGGACCTCATCTTCATCTAGTAACTGTATCACTAAGCTTTTAGCCACCACTGGCAATTTTCACCCTCAGTTAAGCACTGTATAATGTCACGAAAACAACAGAAATTTAACATGATTTCCATCTCACTCTCATCTACTCTCTTTATCCCTCCCTTATATTACCTCCTCTTTAACTTTCTCTCTGGTGAAGTGTCAAGAATGGACGAATCTTCATCCAAACTTCGCCATTTCATGTAACTGCATCTCTTAGATTGTCATCACCGTAGTTAATATCATTAAGATCATACAAATGATAACATTGTTCATAATTTCTAGCACTCTAAAAATAGCATTAACTGAGTTTACTATTTTATCTATGTGATGTTGATGATTTTGTTTTTAACCATTCATATGCACAATTTGTAAATTTACATGAATAAAGAAAGATAATCTAATCTAATCTAATTTCTCTGTAAGGATGGTCTAAATGGCCAAGAGTTCGCCATTTTGTGTAATTCGTCTCTCAGATCCAAGCTCTCATTATTAATACCTATCGCATCAATGAGTCTTACTTTATTTCTAATTTGATTTGACAATTAAGTTAGCTTTTCCAAAATCATTTTACGGCGCTATAACTATTTGATTAGATTAGATTAGTTTAGATTTCTTTATTCATGTAAGTTTACAAATTTCGCATAATATGATTAGTTAAATCAAAATTGTCAACATCACATAGATACTATATATAGACTTAGATTATAATTTTTATAGTGCTAGAAATTATTTACAATGATGTTTGTATGTTATTAATGATATAAGCTCTAGAGATGACAATCTAAGTGATGCAATTATATGAAATGGCGAAGTTTGTCAAAGATTCGTCCATTCTTGACACTTAACCTCTCAGTAGATCTGAGAGTTGCTAATCTTAATAGTACTGTAATCATTCATATACATTGTAAATTTGCGCAAATTTCATTTCATTTTTCAAATAAAGTCATCTGAATCTCTTTCTGAATCACTCTCTCTCTCTCTCTCACTCTCAATCTCTCTCTCTCTCTCTCTCTCTCTCTCTCAATCACTCCCATTCTCTCACTCCCTCGCACTATCTTTCATATTCACTCTCTCACTCACTGTATCTCACATACTATATCTCAATCACCATCGTTCTATCTCTTTCGCTCTCTATCTTTCTATCACACATGCTCTCGCATACTCTCTCTCCCTCACACTCACTCTCTCTCTCTCTCTCTCTCTCTCTCTCTCTTTCTCTTTCGCTCTCTCGTTGTATATCTCCTTCCAGCACGAAACTCTTAAACAATATTGTGGTCGTCAGCAGAGCCATCAAAATATCCATTACAACTAATGGGCCTCTTTAGAGGAACAAATTTAATATTCAAATGAATTACTCTCACACTCAATAACCCTCTCTCTTCCCCTCTTTCTCTCTCGTCCTCTCTCTTGTTCCTACTTGTTACGATAATACCAACCGCCAAAAACAACAAGCCAACTTAACGTCCGAAATCAAAACGTTTATCCGCGCTGTTGTTGAAAATTTTGGAACGCACATTTATTATTATTATCATCATCATCATCATTATTATCACTATAGTGAGCACTTAGTGCAATTTCAAGCGCATTGATCGGATAAGCCTAATCAAGTGAAATTTCCATCCCTGAAGCTGTTGTTGTTCACTTTTTCCCTGGGTTTCCCCTCTTGTTCCCCTGAAATTCCCTCCAAACGACTACCTACTTCGCTTGTTTTAACGTGCAAAATTTGATTAGGATAATGATGCATTCAATTAGGCAATGTTGAAGTTATGATTTACTGTGAGAATGAACTTAATTGAAGTGGATCATCTATATTTTTAAGCGTCACTTGATAGCTCTTTATGAAATGAACTGTTAGCGAAACAGACGAGATTAACAATTTGGCTTGAAATTTTATACAAGAGAATATTTTAAAGTACGAGTTGGTATATTCATAAGCTATTGAGATTGGAGTTGAAGTTTCGGTTGAAACTTGTACATTAGAGTAGACTATAGTTGGTACAGTCGACTCTCGTTAATACGAATTTGGAGGTACCAGAGTAAAACTTCGAATTATCGAGAGTTCGTATTATCGAAATTTTGGACGGAAGAGAAAAAACTCTTTAGAAAGCGAAATTTCTTTGAAAGATTTAATGTGGAAATATTAAATAAAACAATAGAACAATGTTTGAAATAAAAATTATCAAGAATATTGTTGGAAGTACAGTCTAATGAAATAACAATTATTGACAATCAAAATAATATTAGTCTTTTTATTTAATACAAACTTAAAAAACACTTTCAAGTTTATATTAGTGGAGACAAGATGGATCTCCAATATCATACTTTTTAATTAAAAAAGGCTGTAATTTTTCTCTCTTTTACTGCATTAATTATATAGCTTGAATACTGAACCAAGACTGAAAAGTTAACTGAGTTTAGTGAAAAATGCTGCAAGTTTATGCAGGTTTGTCAACAAGATACTGTACAGAAGCCTAATGCATTAATATTCTACAATATCGTACACTTACCATAAGAAATATACATATGTACTGAATTATAACTCAGTAGAACTTCGTATTATCGAGAGATTTTATGACAAACTTCGAATTATCGCGTGTTGCAGTCGGGTCAGGCTCTGTTATTTACTTCGTATTATCGAGTGTACCAAAATGCATTGCATTTGTTCGAAATATCAAGAGTTTTTCAGGGGACCAGGGATGTACTTCGTATTATCAAGAGTTTCGTATTATCGAATGTTTGGATTAACGAAAGTTGACTGTATATTATTTGTAAAGTTGTTAAATATTTGGGTTTGAATCCGGACTAATTCATGACAAAATCTCTGTAAGGAATTGAAAGTGACTACTTTCACTAGGAGAGACAACTTGAAATCAAGGTTAGTAGATGAATAGGAGATTTGGGGCGTATTTATGATTGTTCCTTCAGTGTCTCTTGACTCGAGACACTCTTCAAATGTAATGTGTTTATATAGGTATTTCAAGAATAGACGAATGAATCAATCAATTTTATTTGATTTACGAGATAAGTAATAGAGCTCTCTCTTTCCACCTAAACCCTAGCAATAGGTTAATTTTTTCAAGCTAGAGTCATAAGAGAATTATAATATATGACAATAAAAAACATTACATTTATCTATAAATAAAAAATTTAGACCTGACAACAAAATTAAAATTTTATAGGAAATAACGTCATTCTTGGATTTCTTGTTCCATATCGATTTTTGTTGTTAATATCAACTTTTGATTGTAAATTTAACGACTTGCAGTCAATTTTTAATTGTGAATAAATAATAATTGTGCAAGTGTGAGTAAAATTGACTGCAAGTCATTAAATTTACAATAAAAAGTTGAATAATGTCATTTAAATGAAATTAAATACTACACATGGTTTCTACTGATACCGTACTAAAACAGAATAAATCAACAATCTGATATATAACGTTATTAAATTTCTATTAAACTAAACAGATCACTTGTCTTAGTATATAATGTTATTATACTTAAGTTTTGAAAGCTACGTCTAGAACTTTTGTCAATAATTACAAGAGTCCTTCGAGTCTAAAGATACTGAAGGAGAGTTCATAAACTCAGCCCTTATCATCTAATAAACATTGACTTGAAATCTCCTTGTGAAATGAACTTCATATAGTTCGCACATTAATAAATAAATAATATAAATTAAATAATAGCCTAATAATAAATTAATTTAATATTTCATTATATTAATATTTAAGGGTTAATTAATATTAATTAAGAAACTATTTGTTCCTGGATTTCTTGTTCCATGACGAACTGCGTTGTTAATATTAACTTTTCAAGTGAATTAAACGACTTTCAGTCAAAATTTTATCAAAATAAGTAGTATTTCACTTACTTCTGTAGGCCGAACGTTTTCGAGTTGTTAAAACCCATCTTCAAGGCATCCTAAATAAAATTTAGATAAAATTTTGACTGCAAGTCGTTTAATTCACTTGAAAAGTTAATAAAACTATTTGTGTATAATAAATTCATTAAGTCATTGAAATGACAGGTAAGATGTTTTATTCATAAAATGAGTATGACAAAGTTGATGTTGCGAAATTAGAGTTGAGTTATTCTACAATATTTTTAAGCCGATAGTGACTTATTTTGTTGTGATTGTATAAAAGTAATTGGAAAAGGAATGATCAAGAAAGTGATTCTTATTCAGCATCGAGCCCAAAAATGATATTTTTTGAAGCACCATTATTCTCATCGAACATAATATAAATACGTTCTACTTCAACAGTCCTTCGGTTCAAGAGACACTGAAAAAACATTCATGAAGGTAAGAAGGTTTCAATATGGATAAAAAGGTATTAAGAAGGGTTTTCATGTTTAATTGAATATTTGTTTCAACAGATGTCAATGCTCCTTAGATGTTATGGTGGAATGAAGTTCACAACCAAAGACCAGTAGCTTCATAAATCATCAGGATTGAAATTGATGGGAGTCAAAGGTTGAAGCATTTCTTTTCCCATACTTTTACAAAAGGCTTAATTCTGTAATCTTCAATAACCTATGCAGTGCTCATCAATCATAGAACAACAGAACGTAGAAGAAGATTCCTTTTGTCAATATCCTAAACTTCAAGTGGTTTTTTCTTTGTGAGGAGACCTTTTTGTATTCAATGAAATATTTCAAACATAGGAAATGGATATAAGAATTTCTGAACTTCTACACTATCTCCAATATTGTAATGGAAACTTTTGTGATGTAATGTACATCAATAACAGGGAGTTTAGGAATATTATTAGAAAGACTTTTCACTATTTTAAACTTCAAATCTATTGAAGAAGTGAAAGAAGAATCTGTTTGACAGATTGATTTCTACTTTCTACATTTCATGCAAGGTGAGATCGGACTCCACAAGACCAAAACAAAGAAGATGGAGAGGAAGAAGACGAAAGAAAATAAAAAGCAAGATGATACAAGAATGCGATATTCTGTTATTCTGGCTGTGCGCAGGGTTTTTGGTCATAATTTTTTTTCCAAAGATTATTGTATTGGATGTTATTAGGGCTTTGAAATGTTATCTATTGCTATGAGAAAAAGTTTTTTTCATCAATCATTTTGTGAAATATGGGAGTTCAAAGTTGAAATTTTCGGTTTTAGGCAGTTTATCTTACCTACGAGTGAATTTAAACTTTTGATAGACTCACATTACTTGATAGACTCCTCTAGGAGTCTTCTAGTTACAGAAAGTAATAAATAATAAATAAAATTATTTATTATTTATTACTTCTGTAACTAAAAGACTCCTAGAGGAATAAACTTACATATTTTCTATTTCAATTTATCTAAACGTTTTTTCAAAATTTGGCTGCTAACATGTTGATATTAAATCAAAACAGAACTGAACAAATATCATTTAGAACGGCCAGAGGAACTATATTAGAGATAAGAGACGGCACCATAGAATCTGTAAATGACATAGAGGTGCTCAGGGTTCTGAACTTTCCTGGAGACCTCATTTAGAATATTTATAAAACAAACTTAATCAAGTTATCTTTGTCCTTAGAAACTTAAAAACTATTCAAGAATTTTTTATTTTGCGCTGTACCATTCAATTCTTGCTTATGGTATTATTTTTTGGGATAATTCATGTCAGATAATTGAGATACTTCGAATTCAAAAGTGGGCATTGCGAGTAATTTTGGGAGAATCAATTCGCATAAGTATGCCACATTAAAAAAAGTTTTAAAGTAAAGTAAAATAAAGTTGTATGCCACATTTAAAGAAATTAAAGATTCTCCCGCTTCGAAGCCTGTATATTTATGAAGCAATCTTCTTTATTGAAAAAAATAAGGATAAATTTATTCAAAACAGGTGAATTCTCACACAGTTATGGAACAAGGTACAGACAAGAATTACAAGACGATTTACATCGAACAACATTGTATGAGAGGGGAGTAAAAAGTGCAGGCATCCGTCTATATAATTAACTACCAGCGCGTTTAAAGGCAATCACAGGCGATAAATTCAGAATAATTTAAATGAAAGAAGAATGATTAAATATATGTGCATACTCAAATGCATTCAATTTATGTACTTCATGTTTAAATCTTAATTTTAGAAGTAGAACATTGACAAATCACATGTCAAATGGGAGACATCCCAGATTATGATGCGCTGTGACGATTTTTTTATGAATAAATAAATGAGGGATGTCAGGTTCATTATGACATGCAAAACATATGACAAATTTTTATTTTAATGACTTAAAGTTATTGACAAATCTATATACTCCTTTACAGGAAGTCAGTGGATGAAAATAGTAAGTAAAATAAATAAATAAATAATAGTTGGAGATCTCAGATTGGATTGAGAGCTGCTAAAAATATACATATTTTTAAATATAATATACAAATATTGCTAAATATAATATACAAAGAGTTATAGTAACTCGTTATCAGATATGAGGTGATTTTTAGGGGTCGTTGAAAATTTTGGACGTTGCAAGTATTGATTTTTGCAGTAACTATCATCAATGTAAGATTTAATTTAATTTTCAATTTTTTCTCAAATTTTTTTCTCAATTTTTTACATTTTAATGTAAAATTTAATTTTTTTCTCAAAAATAGCAACCTCTTTTGAGTGGGGAGTGTTGGGTGAGTGAGGTCTGTTGCTTACAAAACCACTGTCTGCTTTGGGGTATAAAATGATGAATTCACAGTCAACTAAAGTCGTTGCGAGGGAGTGTAATGGAGGTTGAAACATACAATATAGAGAGAGAGACAATGCCACTTAAAAAGAAAACATCAGTAGAACCATAAATTTGAGGAGAGGGAACATTCTCTATCGCGATGCCAGCGACAAATAACAGAATTCAATAGATCCGAAAACAGAAATGCAGCGCTAATAAAGAGACAACAACAGACATCAATTACAATTTAATCGCCTATTTAAAACTAACAAGCGAATAATTCATTCAGGTGTGGACGGGCTGCAGGCCGAGGCTCCATTTGTCAGACTGTACTATCAGAAAGGTTGACCTCTTATCTTGGCATTTCATCGGAGGACAGATAGGAGAGGCGGAAGAGGATGGGGAAGAGGAAAAGGAGATGAGAATGAGGTGAAAAGAGGAGGAGAAGAAGGAATAGAAGAAGAAAAAGAAGGAGAAGAAGTGCCTTTGAAGAGTTGTTCTCTATTATGGTGATGGCCCAGCATTCCACACCAAAACAGAGACATGTCGCTTTGCTCTGTGGCACAAAATATTTCAAAGCGGTTCTCCGTTTATTGCCTTTCTCACACTAAAGTGCCACACTGTCTGCCACTTGGAACCTGTTTAATAACTGAGTACAAATAAAAATAATATCGTTCACTTGTAGTTATCATATTGTCTTGTAATTTGTCATTTCAAGATGTCTACTGAAATGGTATTTATGTTATGCGATTTTTAATCGATAAAGTACAAATAAAAATTACTAGTAGTTCTGTGAACAGTAGACCTCACGCCCAAGAATACCTTGCACAGAGCAACATACTCGATGTACTCAATGATAATCACCATCGCAAATTAAATGACAAAAAGTTACTTTTTACAGCTTACCATGGGCTCTTACTGTCACATATTAGGTATGCTATCTTAGTATGGGGTAATTCATCAAAACAAAACCTTAATAGGGTGTTTAAGATCCAAAAGAAAGCTGTTCGGTGTATGAAAAGAGTAAATAGATTAGATTCATGTAGGGTGTAGGCCGTTGTTCAAGAGATTTGGTCTCCTAACTGTACCCTGCTTAGGCCTAAATGTGTATGAAGCTACTTTATTTATGTAAAAAAGAGTGATATTAACCAAAATCTAGATGTACACGATAATAATACAAGAATCTGGGGAAATTATCACTTGGTGAGTCACAATAGTAGCTTATTCAAACAAAAACCTACTTTCTTGGTATTATGACTAAGCTACCGCAGTTTTTAAAGAATCTTCAAAATATAGAAATATTAAAAAAACAAATTGAAAAATATTTACTTGATAAAGATTTTTATAGCGTACAAGAGTTCCTTTCACATCAAAATTAAGCCCCACCTCACCTAATTGATATAGTAATAATTATTATGGTTACTAGTGTATAAGATTGCATATTTTTGTTAATCTGTCTTGCCTTATACTCCTTAACTGGAGTCTCCAAGACATAATCTCCAAAAAAAAAAAAAATGGTTAGAGAAGAAGAATACGAGAAAGAGGAAGAGAAAGAGAAAAAAGGAGGAAGAAAACCAACTCAACTAATTGATATAGTAATAATTCTGATTACTAGTGTATACGATTGTATAATTGTTGATCTAACTTGTCTTATATTCCTTAACTGGAGTCTCCAAGAATAAAATACATTCATCAGGCCTATGGTTTAATCAGCGTTTTATTTTTCGTGTCTGTTTTCCCTGAAATATTATTCAAATTCCATGTAATTCAGAAGCTTAATTGAAAAATCTTAATAAATCCTGTAAAAGAAGGTGTGAGAGCATTTCCTTTTTTTCCCAATATCCTTTAAATACAAAGCAGACTTTGAAAATCCTTGAACATTGATCGCTGGGCATTCATTGAAGGAAGATCCATGCAAAATTTCATAGAATTTGGTACACGCGTTTAGCCGAAAATGCGTTACAGACAAATGCAAAACGGTCAACTTGAAACGGAAACCTCTCTTCGCTCGGTCAATTAGAGGAGGATAAGGAAGAGGGCGGAAATGGAACAAAGGATGGAGGAAAAATGTACAAATTAAAAATAAGATATAAAGAAAGAATGCTGAATATCGAAGGAAGGCGAAGAAAGCGTTTAAGAATTCGGGAGAAAAAAATTGGGAAACAAAGAAAAAATGAGGAGAAATCAAAAAAGGTTAACAGAAAGTGGATGAAGAAGAATAAGGAGAAGCAATGAGATTTAAATAAGGAGATGACAATTAAGAAGAGAAAAAGAAATAAGGACAGGTAAACGGTAAGATAGATGAGTGTTTAAACTTTAAACTTCTCGCGTTCACGCTACTTCAAAAACACGTCGTCGAAATTATTTAAGATTTTCTTCTTCGTTTCCTTTTTCTTTTTCCTTCTTCTTCCACTTCTTCTTTGATAGCTGC